>CM067381.1:16987571-17587571 GCA_034510155.1 Eucriotettix oculatus
TCCATAAGTTATACTGCATTACTGCTAAATATATAAAATTTAATTAATATGAACAGGACAGTGAAATTGAGTGTGTGTGTGTCACCACATTGAATAGTGAGGAGTGAGTCTAATTTTCATCACAGAACAGGACTGTGTGTGTGCACCCATGCGCATGTTGCAATTCTCAATTTAAGGTAGGTAAGTCAGTCGTTTCCCTAGTTTCTTTACCTGAGAGTAGATTGTTGGTGTGTTCGGAGAACCAATGTAGTTGATGCTCGTAGGCACAGGACTGTCCACCTAAAACACAACAAACAAGTGTAAATTACTGCCAACAAAAATAACAATCCAGTTAAACTGTAGGATGTAATTAAGACACAAACACATGTTTTATATGTCCTGTTATCTTTTATTCTACAAAATAATAATCAACCTGAAATAGCACAAAAATGATTATCACAATATGTACCTAATGTAGGTAACTAATATTGATCAATTATATTTACTTCAAAACTGTGCGTCAAAAAATTTATTTATGCAGTTAAATTAATTTATTGAAGAAAATTTAATATTTTTATATAATAAATACCTAACAATGTTATATACACTGCACATCTTCCAAGAAGAGTGATTTAGAGTCTCTTCCACTATTTTCAGGTTAGAATGGTCGGAGCCATAATTTCTTTTCCTACATCATGTGTTTTCTTGACTGAATATTTAATTTTTGTGTAATAAATATTGCACAATATATGAGACAAGGTAGTTTTCATCTTTGCTTACATTATAAATTAGGTTTGGGCATGCACGTTTCCCCACTCAACAATTTGGCACTAATAAATTAAAATATTTACTAATATAAAAGTCACAGAGAAACATATTGCTTACTTATAATAAAATGTATTAAAAATTTTCTCATTTCATTGATGGATATGCAAAGTTTGGGGAAAGATTGGAAAAAGAAGTCTTTAAAATGTTTTATTAAGATAATACGAATACCAATGAAAGGCACGATGCATAAATTCAAACACTACAAGTTTTATAGTTGAAATATGTCAAACATGTTGAAAAATTAAATAGGACAAATGGATACTTTATATTTTCTGCCATATTTTAACCCTGTACAAGTTTTGTATTAATTCTAAATTCATAAGTGAGAAACACATTTAGAAGACAAACAATAATGCAGTGAATAGGCAACTTATTGTTACTTCATAATAGTAACAGGCGACTAAATTTTAGAATGTGGCCACCCACATATTGACAATTCTGCAGCGATTTTACATTACATCGTGCTTAGTCAGCCAATTTTCAGAAGAATTAATTTCTAAAAACACAATTAATCATAAAATGCATTGAAAGCTAGACGGAAATATAAGGTTTTGAAATGCTACATGTATTATTTCTAATAACACACCAATTATATAATGTGTCCAATTTACGCCAATTAAGTGAAAATGTCATACAGTCATCAAAATTAAGTATATAAGGATTTCATAAACGTTTAATGCAACCTTGAGATCTGCAGAACCTCGCCAGCATTACAATAATTTAATATAAATAGTACTTAAAGATTACACAAACATAGCAAACTGTAGAAAATATCCATAATACTATTCTTGGCTTCAATACACCACAGGACTACACAAGAATATAGTATATATCTTCAATAAGGTGATAAGGACGGACATGCAGCAAAATCAAAGGAAAGAGATGGTAAAAGTATATATATGTGTAAAAATGTAACTACAAAATCCATTTACATAATAAACAATGTCAAATTACTCAAGCTGGATTGTTCTGTACAATTATTGCCTAAAGGAAGGTAATATTGGTTTTCACAGACGCTTGCACTGAAAATATGAGACAGAAAACTTTTAAACAAATTTGTAATTAATTAGCTGTTTTTAAAATAAATTGTAATATTACAGTACACAAGTGGGGAAAAAGAATGAAATAATAATGTGATAACCAAATGTTGGGCTTCAAGGGCTTCCAATAATAATAATATATTGACAGAATACTTTGTTTATATTTAATGCCAGCGAAACAGTTACATGATTTAGGATAGAGTGAGGGGAGACACTAATGAGTTATAAATTTTGAAGGACGACATACAAACACATTCTAAGTTATACAAAATGAATATTCTTAGTATAAAAATGCATAAAAAATATTTTGAGGTGGTAAAAGTTACAAATTAAAGCATCTCATTATGTTAAGAAAATTTGATTGTACCCAAAACAAAAAATAATAATTACTGTATTTACTTATAATACCTAATGAAAAATATTTTTGCAGGTCAATCTAAACAAAATATATCCAGAACTGTAAATCATGTCTAAACTTCAAATACAATTAGAACACATTTTAATATTTTAAAATATTTATTCCAAGGTATGATCACTCAAAAACAAGCATGTAAAATAAAATATTTGCCACACAAGTTGAAAAACAAATAAAGAATAACGTTTGTACATAATTAACTGAGGATGACTGCTATCATTTGCATTTCAGATTCAAGTTTCTGCATTCAATTATAAAATGGCAATCTCAACCGCAGTTTCGTGCTCCCTCCTCGATATTCACAACTTTGCCGTCTCAGTTTTCTGTTAGAAATATTTGTAATGGTTTTTAAAATCTCAAGATGTCCTATCTACGTGGTGCACAATTAATTCCTACCTCCCACATAGTTTACTTTATAGGTAAAATGAATAACAGATGTGAAACATGGACATTAACAAGTAGTGATGAGCAGCAGATTAGAATATTTGAACGCAGGATTCTACGAAAGATCTACAGGGCAGTCCAGGATAATAATGGTTCTTGGAGATATAGAAACAACGCTGAACTGGATTACCTCATACAAGGAGCTGACACTGTGAGAATAATAAAAAGCTGGAGGATGGCCTGGCTTGGTCATATCCTTAGAATGGATACAAGAAGAACAACAACAAAAAAGTTTTTGAATGGAGACCAACTGGAAGAAAGCCAAGAAAGTGGTGAATGGACAATTTGGAAGGCAACATAAAATCACTTACAACTAGAGGATGGCGGAGTATCATGATGGAGAGGGCAGAATGGAGGAAACTTGTTGAAGAAGCTAAGACCCATGCTGAATTGTAACACCATACGAAGAAAAAGATACTGGTTCAATTATCGGGTGTTCCATTGTTCAATTTGGAAAACGAAAATTAAAGAGTAGTAACAAGAGAAATAAGTCGACCTCCTGTGATGGTTAGCGTCGCTGCCTCACAACATAGGTCTCAGGTTCAAATCCTGGCAAGGGGCTTGGACGTTTGTGCCATCATGGTCACGGACACGGATTAAGATTGCTGGAGAACTGATACGCTGACCTCACATCACTCCTAAATTGGAACGTGCCATGTAAGACGACAGCCTGCAGTCGACCCAGTAGGCCAAGGGATAAGAAGAAGAACAACAACAAGAGAAATAAGATTAAATCCCTCCTCTCTTTGAATTTCTTTCCTTCCTTCACCTAGATTCAATCGCTGTCTTTAGCTCACTTTAACATTTTTTCTTCTTCTACAAACTGAGAACAGAACACATTAAGAAACCCATCAATTTGCCGAGTATCAAAAAACTGTCAACATTTGGAGAGAGAGCATCTATTAGTGAATTTTATTTGTGTCTTACATTATTACACACAGAAAAGGAAGGCATAACATTACTTCTCAGACAAATTAGTGTATGTAGAATACACAGTTTCATAAACAGTTAATAATATTGTGAAAATGTATAAAAACAATAAAGGTTGAAACAAGCTCATAAATAAGATTATTAAAAAATAAGACTTAGAAATATGTCATGCACCAAGCCTTATACAACTGTACAAAAAAAAAATGCAAGTATGACTTTAAAAAAATAATTTATAATAATTATGCTACTAGGACATTCACTGGTAGCACTACTACCACCATGACAAAATTCCACCACTTACAACGCAGTACGCTAAATCTCTTAAACTTGCCACAAATGTCTCATACCATCTCATGATTATTAAATAAAACTCTAAAGATATAAACAAACATGAAACCAGAATCATTTATTTGTTTTTAATTCATGATGCCAGCAAATAATGATGATAAATAATTGTATAAAAGTTTTGAAACATTACTAGCTTAAAAATGCTGCACTACACTTCTTTCAGCATACAAAACACAGACTTTGCTAAGAAAATAAAGAAATTCCAATATTAAAGAAGACATGCAGAAGATTGGTGGCAGAGAATCAGTCACCTGCAGTTCTGCACTCCAGCTGCTACTAGACTCCACTAAGCTGTGAACAAGCTGGCACCAATCCTTGCAAGTTGTCAAAAGGGAATTATCGATGTCAATTTCGTACATTCCTCTAACAAATTTATAATATGATTTTACTAAACCTACATAGAAACTGTTAGTGAAACAAGACTGGAGGCTAATATCTTCAATTTATAAACACATGCAATTTTTAAAAATCTAATATATCAATGGAAAGAAAAGACTTTAAAACACACTAGAACCAGAGAGATCTGTTATCAAGTCACAACTGTTTGACGAGTACCTCTTAGTGACAGTCTCAATTGTTTCTTATATCTGTTTAAGAAAATTCAGTGATAGTTTAAGGTTCTAGTTGTCAAATTGTTCTAAACATATCCACTATGAGGCTCTTGCAAGAGTTAACAAAACAGAAATCATTAAAAATGACTAGTATTCCCGTCTGTTATCTTCACAAATCATCAGTGACAGCTAAACTGTTCTGGTATAGAAAAAAAAAATGAATTTTTCAGACTGGGTACATCCTGAAACCTTCATAACACTGGAGTAGGATATTTAGCTTGTGAATCTACTGAACTCCCAGATAATTATGTAAGGAATAATTCTAACATTTTACAGATCTTATTTTAAACACTTATTTCATTTGCTATAAATATTCAGATTTTTGAACTAATGTTCTTTTAAATAAATTAATGACTATGTTTTGAACTACTTGTATGGAAGAATTTTATATTATATATATATATATATATATATATATATAAATTATTATATATCTTTACAAATATACTTACCACTCCCTGGTAGCATGGGAAAAAAGAGAATATGTATAGGTACTTTATAAATACAAGTTTGTTTCTCCTACAAGATGATTGAATTACAAACATGGCAAGTATTGGAAAATTTCTATAGATTTTTAAGTAATGGAATGGAAATCTTCAATCAGCCTAAACAAATTGGGCTTTATAAAGAAATGGATTTAACTAAATGAGGATTGAGTAAAAAGCAAACTTTCCCAAAAGGCAGGGTATGTACAAAATTTTCTAACCAAGTTTCAATAAAATTACTGTGAAAGTTGAGTCAATCAGCAACAAATTCTTACCATTGTAAACTGCTCAAAATGCTGTTGCAGTTGTGCTGCTTGTGCAGGACTGATGCAGTAATTATTTTGGTCAAGAAACGGGCTCGTGCTCGGTCCTAAGCCCGGGGAGCTTGCGGGAGAGACGGGACTTTGTGGCCCGCTGTGGCTCGTCTCGCCAGGACTTCCACTTCGATAAGACAGCCCGCTGCCCTGTAAACAATAAAACAGTAAAATCACAACACTTGTTGCAAATAAAGTATTCATAAATGTAGGTGTACACAAGACTCAGTCACTAACAAGTCCATCTATCCTCAGCATATGATTCAATATGTATTTCTGCAAATTTAATGGGAAATTATTTTATTAAATGAGTATTCATTACATGAGAAACCTTATAAAAAAGAACAGATTTCAGAATTGCACAGGCATATAATTATTTAACCATATTTATTTTTGTATTTTTACGTATCACAAACTATTAAAAGAAAAATAGAGGAAAATGTTTAAATAAATCTATAGTTGAATCCAACATTACTTAAAATAATCCAGATACATAATTTGGTATCACTTACCTGCACTGAAAGACTTGGGGAAGTTTGTGGACTAGGCCTAGTCAGAGGCTGCGGAGTTCGATATGTACTCAAAGAATTCAACTGATGCTGAAACATTAAAACAATCTATTCCTGAAGACGGTGCAAGGACTGGGAACATTTCTTGTCGACTTGTATAATTCAAGTAAGCTGCTACTGGCAACGCTTTTCAAATATTTTAAATTAGAGCCTATTACAAGGTTTCTGTATTTAGTTTTCATGAATTTTTTAGGAGTCATTAAGCAGTAATATAATTCTTTTCAAGGAGCTGCCATCTACTTATAACACTAAACTAAATAGTGAACCACAAGTTTCCATACAGCAGAATAACAGTTATTTATGAAAAACATTTTTAGTTATTTATACCCCAAAAAAGGTGTTTCCAATACAACAATAGTTATGTAGAATTATATAAATAAATAAAATGATTTTCACAAAACATGTGTTTATTTATTTTTTATGTAAAGAAATTTGTGGGACATCCTGTAAATAAAACAATGCCAAATATAATTAATTTTAAACTTAAATTTTCAGGTTTAAAACTGACAAACAAAATAAGAAGTTTGGTACAGCTTTACTTTTGAATCTAATTAACAAAAGATTAAGTAAATAAATATAAATTAATAATCCAACTTAATTATACTCCTGTTTTAATATCTATTTGATGGCAATTATTCTAACTGCAATTTAAAATTTCATTTTTTTGGTAAAGTATAACTATAACAAAAAGATAGTTGAATGACTAGGATTTACTCTCAGCATAGTGTAAAATTGTCCTGCGGATGACAAGAAATGATGTTCCTTACACATTCTTCCAAATTCAAGTCCTTATCCACTTGTACTAAAATTTAAAATATATATCCTTACATTCATCTGGAAATATATATTGCAATAATGCTCTACACTAAGTAAAAAATTAAATTCAACAGGTGCGTCAAATCTAATTTGTCGAATGAAGCCAAGGAGAACCGATAATTTGAGACAAAAATTTGGATTAAGGGTTTGCTTTGCTGCTATTGCCTAAACAACTACCAGGATATTTTATGATTAATTTAATCAACAATAAAATACTTTTACCAGACATCAATAATTATTCTTGTAGGGAATTGGGGTTTGCTATGTCCTTGTCAAGCAGTTTCATAATTCAGTAAATTATTGCTCTTCTCAAACTGTGACTATACTTGGCAAAGACAAGACAATAGAGCAATTTTTCAAAAAAGAAATGGAAAAATGTTAACGAAAGTCACATATTTAGTGTCAAGTGGTTTTTACGTGCCCGACGACCTATATCATGACGATACTTAGAAGCATTAGTACAAGTGGTAAGCACTTGATAGACTGAAGCTAAACACAGAAGGAAAAAACACATTTACAGCAGGCATAACAGTTAACTAAATTTCTTGATATATGTTAAATAAAAATAAAGCACTATGCTAAACTGGTGAGGCTACAAAGAACAGAACGAAGCATTCTTAGGTGCACTAAACTTTTAGAAGCAGTAAAACAGTACATAATAGTTAGACATTGTGCACCATTTATAAAAATCACTGAACTAAATAAGTTAATAAATAGATAAGTATTTCAAAGGATTAAAGTATACTTAATCACTATAAAAACATAATAGTAAAGTGTAATTCACAAAGGCTAACTCCATTTGCACCTATTAAGTGCCCTGCTCTACCCTAGAGCCAAAGATTCATTCATCATCAGATGAAGTAACATCCTTGTTATAAAACTTAGCCCAGCACTCAAAAATTTGGTGAAATTATCATTGTGATACTGCCCATGAAATTTCATAATGTAAAAATACCTAAATTAGAGCTACTTTGTAGTTAAATTTGTGGCAGTGAAAATCAAAACTAACTCAAACTGGCTAATTTTTTAGAAAATTTCAGTGGAAGTAACGACAACATACTCAAAAAATGGGTTAATGGTATTTAAATTTGGAGTACATGATAAAAAAGTGTGAAATTGATCTCGTATGATTGTAACTAAATACAACATAACAAAATCAACCTATTTCTCATCACACAAAATCTGTCTCCCATATAAATAAAAAGCTACACAGATCATTGCTTTTCAACAGCTGCTTATATGTATTTAAAAAACTGGCATTATTAACAAAAGAAAGCAACAACTATGAATGCATCACAATCATGCTACAAAGTACTCCAATCTACTTCACTCGACATTTTCTAACACCGATACTGATCTTCGACTACATTTAAACTGATAAAAAGACACATTACTTACGGTGTTCATGTTCTGTGAATTTGTAATCACGTTTGGGCTGCCTAAGGGGGAAGGTTGTTGTGACTGTTTCTGTTGTTGTGCTTGACTTTGTTGATAAATAAACTGATTTGTAAAAGTACTGTCTAACTGAACATTGGTACCGTCCACAGTGACACCCTGAAAATAAGAACAACATAAATTGGTAAGGTAAAATTTTTTTCCAAATGCACAAATTGGAAATCACAATTCCTGTTATTACAACTCAATAAAAAATTATAATATAATTTATAAAATAATACGTTCAATTTAAATTACAAATACCCAACAGTTAAACTTGAAAGATGGAAAGTATATTGATTGTTCTGTTTATAAAACAATATTACCATATGCAAATTCATAAGCAACTTTCTGAATGCAGTGCCACAAGTTAAAATCGTTATTAAATATATGAGTGACAATACATTTTAAATGGCAGGGTCTATTATTTTCCTATGAAAATTTATCGCTCCAGACATTAAGATTTCAACTAGGTACTTTCTCAAAAACAGAGGCATATTGAAAGCATAAACATACAATAACAAGTACCTAAGCCACAGCAGATGAACATAAACAGAGTAAAAGCAACTTGAAGCACAGCTGGAACAGGCTGGAGGGTATCACATTCTCCACTCAAAACACACAACACACATTACTTGCTGAAAATTCCGGTTACTGCAATACTGTTGCATGGCAAACGGCTGTCATCAAAGAATGAGGAGTTAAATCAGTAACCAACATACTCCGAAAAGGAGGCTGTTTTAATTATCTAATTGTTTTGCTTAAATTCTCGTTGCTAAAGTTGTCACTTTAAAAGAAAAAAAGAAAATTCTAAATCTCAATCGGAATAACACTGAGACCATCTGGAAGTAAAAGGAATTCAGAATCTTTTCAAAGGTTAGATGAGTGCTAGTAGTTTTGACTGTGCAAGAGATGCACCATAGGTGTCACCTGAGAAACGGGAACTGTCAGCAGCTCCATTACTTCACTATATATTTTCTCTATCCATATCAATTATATATTATATAGAGTGAAACAGAAATACACAGAGAAGGGGGGCGTAATAGGGGACAATAAAACAGTTTTCCCTTATGGCATGTTTGACAGAGATGCTTTAATAAATCCACAATTGGAGGAAAAAACTATTAAATATAATTCTTATCATCCTTGCTGGCAAATGGTTTGTCCAGAAACAGGCAAACAAATTCAGAAGATTGATTTTGTTTTTTGAAAAGGCCATATTTTCAATGGTCACAAGCAGCACTTCTGAGCCGATGAAAACCACAAACACATTTTCTGTTAATGTGTGTTCTGAAGATGTTTCAGTTGGACCATTCTTCTTGACTTTTGTGTATTATTTGGTTGGCAACAGTGAGGTAGGAGGAACGATTTTGAATTCCATTTCTTAGTTTTATTTTCTCAAATTGTTCGGTAACGAAGTGTCTTAGAGAAAAATGCCACGAGGGTGAAATGTTAGTGGTGACCCCCTTAAGTTTGGCACTTACTTCTGTTACACCCTGTATATATAATACCAATGACATGTTATCATTCGTAAATACTTCAGAATTTGTAATAAATTTTTTTCTTTGCAAAGAATTCTTCAAAAAACTTTTTAATGTTTGATTGTGGGGTTGTATGCCAAATGTAAAAAGAATTACTAAAATCAATTTCTGAAGCCAATTACATAACTGTATCAAGTTCTTTACCTACCCATTACATTTATTGGTTCCCCACAAGTGAAAGCTAAATAATTTTTAGCCTTCTTCAAGATCACTCCAATATTATTTAAGTGGGACTCAATTGTATCCAACATTATAAGAAAAGACTTCTCCCAGAAATAGCAAGACTGTGTTTACAATCATCCACTTAAAATTTCATGCAATTACTAACCTTACAAGTGTGAAGATACCTCGAGTTCATATGAGACGGCACAGAAAGGTGGTTCTGGAACACATTTGATAAAACAAAACAAAACGCTTAACAAACGTAAACGCCAACTAAAAATTAAAAACATGCCAAAAATAAAATTGTGGGAAAAATAGCAGGCATACTGAAAAAAAAAGAGGTAGTTTTAAGCCCAAATGCATATTTTTAAAAAGTTGTTGGAATAAAACAGATTTAATTTTGTTTGCCAATTCAACACTACATTTTTGCACAACTTCAGCATTACACTACAATTGCAAACAGCAAGAAAAAAAGAAAAATTTAAATAAAGTTAACTGAAAAGTCTGTGCGTTCGTGATTAGAGAAATCAAAAAATCATATGTTTCAATTTGTACATACTTTCTCACCTTAGAAACTGATGGGATACTGTAAATTATGAAGTATTAAAATTAATAGCCAATCATGGAATAAAAGATTTTTTAAATAATACCAACCGTAAAATCGAAGTCATTTCAAGGGCAGTTTCTGAATAATTTAAACATACAGGCAAATAAAAAACACACAAGGATGATAAGCGAACATCGGGATATAAGATGAAAAAACATTTCTTCAAATTCACAGATTCATAACATATGAGAACAACACGATATAAGATTATGGTGAGTTAAACGTGTTGTGAAAAATTAAGAAATGCAATGAATAAATTATATCTGTGGATTACAGATTTCAAGTGTTCCAAAGTTAGTAAATACAGGTAAGTAAAATGAGAGCACATAATGACACAAAATAAACTTTTCTACCCTAACAACTTACAAACTTGATACTTGCATTTCAAACACTAATATATTAAAAAATACTGTAAGAAAATAAATACAACAAATTAATTACATACTATGAAGGGTAAGTGATAATATTCAAAATGACCTGGTACACATTTACAAAAATTTTAGAGAAGAAATATTTGCAATATGTAAAAGCAAAAAAGACTTAAATTTGATAATGTTTAAGAGATTGATACACTTTACCTACAGCTGCAGAAATGAAGGGGTGAATTTTCCAAAACCTGTGTTTACTTACCACACAGTCAAAAATGACAAAAACCAAAATTTTGAAATGGCCACGAGCACCAACATTTAAAAGCATGTACTCACTACTGTTTGGGAAAGATTCGGAGGACTCTGCGGTCCACCTATGACGAGGTTCTGAAGGTGAGGCTGAGGGTACTGCCGTCTTGGCGTGTTTGGTGAGTGACCCGGACTTGGATCCTGTGAATCTTGGGGAGAATTACCGAATGAAAATCTGCCCAACTGTCGGGAAGGCAAACTTGTCGGAGATAGTGTAGATGGGCTCACTCCTTGTGGACTCTGTTAATTAAAACATATTTTCATTAAATACCCACAAACAATAATTACTACATATAAAATTTGTTTTAGGGGAAATACTTTGTGAATGGCGGACTCAGTGGAGCTGTAAGCGATATAATTACACACAAACTTCAAAATACTGTGTAAATTTTTCACTTCATGATCAGACACAGAAAATTTACAGAAGCTTTCTTGAACCTAGAGGAAATTATTAACATTCTTTGCAGTTGACACAACTACATCAAGAGTACAAAATTTGAGAATAGAAAGAAAACAAGCTAAAGATTTCATATAGGCTTCATAATCATAAATATACATAATTCTTTAATGAATATTTTGATAAGAAACTTCTTAGATTCAAGCTTTATTGTTAAAATCAAACCATGCAGTTATCACAATCACAGATTTATTTTATATTTTACTGTTGACATAAATGAATGAATGTATTCTGTTTATTGTCAAGATAGACAAATATTGTATTCATAACATGCTGTATCAATAATAATAATTTTGTTACGTTGAGGACAATTTTACAGATGAATACAACAGTTAAATATCTAAAATAAATCTGCAATTGTGACAACTGTATGGTTTGACAATAAAACTATACATAATTAATAAAACACAGAGATTCAGTTTATAACGTCTATCATAATGGAAATTGTAAAACATTTCATAGAATTACAAATCAACGATTGGCAAATTTGATTAAGATCTTTGGTTCCACTATATGAGATTTTATATATGTTGATTGTAAAACAGCAATATTACAGCAAATTATAAATTGCAATGATATCATCATTATAAATAATAGTTTACCGTTAACATTTTTACCGTGCTATAAGGAGAGCTGCTGTGATCCTCTTGATCCAGAGGAGTTGGTAAAGGTGAAGGAAAATGAAAGCTAGTCAGATCTGGTAGCGATCCTGTGTTATTACCGATAGGTATCTGAACAGCCCCTGGATCATGCTGAGAAGGGTAAATGCTGAAAGAGACATAAATCATGGAAAAGAAATTAATAAATTTCAAAAATAGCAACCTGAGAAAATGCATAACGAAATATTTGATTTATTAGAACCCTTACTTTATTCCCGGCACTCTCGGGACTTCACAGCTGGAACGTGGTCGTCCGTCCATACTCGTAACCAACTGTTTACGAGTGGGATCATTAGGGTCAGCCATCATGATAAGCTGCCCATCTGTAACTGTAACATAGTTTAAGTGATATTAAATCTTAAAGCTTCTCAGAAACGGAAAATCGAAAGCAACATCAATCTTTCAATGTTGACCTTTGACGTGTTTATATAAACTAATGTTTCATATTCTCAGCTTTCAATAGCTGCAATATCACCCATTTATTTTCCTGAACAGAAAGGAAATATATTCGATATCTGCGTCACATCGAACGACAAAGTCTCGGGAATGATGCTTTTGTCGTGAGATTAGAAATGTGTGTAATTATAGCGTATATACATGTCTACATTTGATAACTTAAAAGTTGAAAGCACATAAATCTCAAATGACGTGAACACAAATTAAAAATTAAGCATTACCCCGTCTTTGGGAGCCACTATTAAGCAGCGATGAGTCGCCCCCGATGCTCATCGCGCTTTGATGCAACGCAGAATCCGAGTTTGTACGTCTCCAACTCGTGTCTGGTGGCGGGGAAAGGTAGGAGCCGCTGCTGTAGGGCGACGTGTCGATGCGTTTCTCGTTTGGACGCCTGATGGGTCCCACGCAAGCCCTTCGGCCTCTCTCCTGGTAGACGGCAGAGTTGTCACCTCTCACGGTCTTCATGTCTTCTAAATTACTTATGGCATTCTGAAAAGCAAGAGGACAAAATTTAATTAGGCATTTCAAACATATTGCCAGTGTATATAAATATATAATGTGCAAATCCACGATAGTTCAACCTTTACTTTTACTTTTGGAGATATATTATAGTGAAGAGTGGAATTATGTGGGAATGTGAGCAAAGGCGATAATGATATGGTCGAAATATTACGAATTAAAATTCCTCTATTTCCGACTTTTGGCCATTTATGGTATTTTATTTATAATTTGAATTAGACAAAGACGGTGCTTTTATTCAATGCAATTTCGTCATCTGCCAATATCCCACAATCGACAGTTAATTAAAATAAGCGAAGTCAGAGCTGTTTTACTTGACGACTTCCCTCCCCATAGAGTGGCGACGTCTCCAGCGCGAAAGGGCGCCGAAACGTGTTTCGCTAAACGCAGCGGCCAGGAATCTCAAGGATAATGGCCCAGAGGCAATCCTTGCTCGTTCATTTCCTCATTGGACCGTCGTGGCGCGGATTACCGACTGAATTATTTAATCCGCTCGTGAGCGCCAAGACGCCCGAAGATTGCGAAAATTCCTCTAGGAGCGAGCGACTGACCTTGGACGACCGCGGCTGCTTCCGTGGCAGGAGGTTCACAAGTCAAAGGGACAGAGGAGACTAAACACAGGGGAGAAACCAAACTCAGAAGAGAGAAATTTGAGGAGATATGAGGGACAAGATCGGGGGGAGAGGAAAAAGAGAGAAGCCCGTTGCATTCAAGAAAAGAAGGGTAAAAGACTACAGATACACAGGAAAGCGAAAAGTATAGTGAAAAGACTAACGAAGAAAAGTATACTGTTAAGAGAAACGGAAAAAAATATTCTGAAAAGAGAAACGGAGAAGAGAAAATTGAAAAGAGAAAAGAATACTGAAAAGCGAAACGGAGACTAATATATTGGGAGAGAAACGGAGATAAATATATTGGGAGAGAAACGGAGATAAATATATTGGGAGAGAAACGGAGATAAATATACTGGGAGAGAGAACGGAGATAAATATACTGGGAGAGAGAACGGAGATAAATATACTGGGAGAGAGAACGGAGATAAATATACTGGGAGAGAGAAACGGAGATAAATATAGCGGGACAGAGAAACTGAAATAAATATAGTGGGAGAGAGAAACGAAGAAAAGTATAGTGAAAAGAGAAGCGGAGATAAATAGATCGAAAACAAGAAAGAGACAAGAGACACGTAGAAAAAAATACAACGGAAAGGATAGACATGTAAAATGTAGTAGTAAGAAAGACGGGAGTTAAATTTTATTAGGGAAAGAATCGACGAAAAATATTGTGAAAATGTATATAGACAGAGAAAAGGAGTAGAGATGGATAGACGAAAGAAAATGAAGCGAAGATGGCGATGGATTGAAGCAGGTTTTGTCTCGTCACCGCCGATGAAGTGGCTGCAGTAATCTTAACAAGTTGCAAGGCGTGGCGAGTCGTCACGCCCTCACATTGTTACAGTTGGTACTTCCTCGTCCTCTTTTGGAACTTACATTCAGGGCAAATATCTGTGAACGTATTTAAAGAGTAAGTAAGTTGAGGAGCGAGGACAATTCCCAAGGACGAGGTCTCCTATCACGGTGACAAGAATCTTCCGCACCTGAACCACTTACTCCATGTTCTGTTGTGAGCGTCGCAAGAATCGCGCTTCTAATTAATGCCACGAACTACAAAAACCTCACCGCGACTAGCGGCGAGGAGGCCGTTGGCAGCCAGAGGGCAGCAGCCAGGAATTACTTACATTTCATAATGAAATTTTAAAAAAAGAGGCTCAAAATCAAAGGTGGCTTATTAATCTTAGTTAGACCAATTTTGGAATATGGGGGCAGTTTGTTCCGATCCGTTTTGAAAAAATCAAATACAATCATTGGAGAAAGTTGAGAAAAGGGCCGGGTCATAGGAACGAAAACAGAGAGTAATTGACACAATATAGGGGTAAAAACCATGGGTTGTAATGGGCTCCAGTTATCCGGGTAGATGGGATCATCAATTCAAAATAAAACGTAGAAAATAAAAAAACGGATGCTGGCAAGTTTTTATTCCTAACCAAGCCCATAACGACTAGAATAATTTACCTGTGTAGGGAGTGTTTGAAGGATATCGTGTTCCGGAAAATAAATTTACCTTAAATGTAAGAAAACCTGTGAATTGAAGAGACTTCCCGCAACACTTTAATTAATATTAATACATACTCCAATTTAAATAAATATCAAACCCAATACGAAGTTTTTGTTAACTTTTTACTTCTTCAAAATTTAACATTACCACAAATAAATAAAAAACTTTCCGAGATCAACGAGTTTTATCGCAATTGACCAGGGTTAATTATTTTGAAGACCAGTTAACATCTGCAAAGAGTATATTTTTAGAGAATTAACAGGTACGTCATTTATCTTGATTAAGAATAGGAACGGACTCAAAATGGAACCCCAGTCAGACCTGCTTGCCACCTAAGAGGAGAAACAATTATGGGAAACTCTTCATTTTATTCATGCCCTACGCAATCAAAAGCTTTGGGTGGGTTACAGAAAACTCTTAATAGGGGACCATTTTAAAGCTAGTACATCTACATATTTTGAATGTTCATTTACAACTTCGGATTGTCTAGGCAGGAAAATTATTTTTCTTTTCTATTTAAGACCTTTCTGTAACGAAGCAGGATTCTTGAAATTGCACTCAGAACGCCCTTCCACTTGTTCGTACCTTGAGGGATGTAATTCAGCAGACGTGAGAGCAGCAACATACTGCGGGAGATTTGATATTGCGGAGGGAGGAGGACGTAATGTCAGCAGGGATGTTTAGAAAGCCCACGACACACGGTTATAGGCAAAAGTAATAGTAGAGTCGTCGTCGTTGCGGAATCGTCAACCTGAAGAGTAGGTAAGTGATGATTGTCTTCTTAGGTGCAGGCCAAGAAAGAGAGAGAGAGATAAGGAGTTAGCCTTGAACGAAAACTTCCGTCCGTCCAGTGAGTGAACAATCGGAGGAAGTCGTCTGAATCCCGACCCAAATTAAGCAGCCCAGGAGGAGGAGAAAGACTGACTTGAGCCACAATTCTGCTCGATTATAAATAATTTCACACTCGGGTCCGCCGCGGACGAGAGAATGAGAAGACGACGATAATTTTAGACGATGACTTGAGCAATTAAAATGAATGGACGAGCTTTTAATTAAGCGCCTGGTGTCTGCTCGGCCATCCAACACAACTCCTCGTCCCTTTTTCGGCTTATCAACAACATATACAGTACGTTCTGATTATTTGTTACATACATCGGAAATCAATTCCAAAATACTGGGAGGCAGCCTGATTTTTATCTTCAGACTACTCCGATTCACTACGGGGAAAGAGTTGCTGCCACACTTTTACATTTCCAGCGAGTTTGGTAATAAAGTCTGCAACTTCCTTGCCGCCAAGCCAGCAGACGCCGCGGAAAGGTAAACCATTTCCAAATAATAATTAACTCTGTATATGACTTCTCCTTTGTTTGTACAAGACCTGTAAACTATTACTGTAATTGTGCCTCGTTGAGGCAATAAAGTAACTTCGAATAAACCGTAAGATTTGTACCACGATTGTCTGTTCTGCCGCCGCCCAGAGAGTCTGGTGACGCTCCTTCTCGATGGTATGATTTAATGCAATTAGCATATACTTGTTTAATTGTTCGACAGCACTATTCTATAATTTTAATAAATGACTTTTGTCTGGCAAATGGAGTTGGATTAATTTAAATATTCGAGATTAAACGAAGCTGACGCATCATCATGAGTGAATGGGCAGAGATAACAAGAACTGATAAAATTACACTGTGATAAATTTATTACATTTAGATGAAATTAATAATAGCAATAATAATAATATCTCTGGGGAATAGTTTAGTTATCGCTGGGGCTGCAGATCGACGCGTGGCTCTTGACTTTATTTCGTAAAGAGTTTTTTTATATGTTTATTAAATAAATAATTCAAAAAAGGATTTATCATTTTAAAATGACCCAAGAAGGTAAGCTACAGAAAGAACATTTGTTTATTTTGGGTTGTCGTTGTCTTGGGTTATTCAAGCAAATTCGTGATCTCCGATCTCCTGTGAGTTTATTACATATATTGGCACCCAACGTGAGGACATAAATTACGCGATCTTGTCACTTGTTGTTTGTCAACTCTCTCGCTCACATGATAATTGAGGAGGGGGGAGAGGGGAAGGGTTGGAAAAAAAGTGCACGATTTCAACCTGAAAGTGCTGGTATGTTTGAACCAACATTCATCACCTTTCCAAGCACTTGTCTTTAGAAAGACGTTTGTTTATTATGGTTATTTCCTGAATTAATCTCGCTGTTCTTTTTCCGCACGACTACTAATCGAAGGTTTTCCTAAGGATGAACTCTGCCTCTCCACGTAGCTGTTCCCTGAAAACATGCATGGACACGAGGTTTCAATTGGCCATCATTCCCACCGTATTTCAACTACTGCAAATTAATATTAATTTTATACACATTAAATGTTGATAAGAGGTTAAATTTCATAAGATTGTTTAATCCGAACGAGGTCTAAAAGCATGCGTCGAAAGTGGAGCGCTCTGGCGGGAGTAGACGGAAGTTCAGAACTCTAATGGCCAACTGAAACAGTGTCTCGTGACGGACATGAATGAGAACCGACACCAAATGTTGTGTACCCGGATGAATGACCCTCACCTGGACCATAGGGAACATCTGTTGCTGCCACGGGCCCAGAGGGTCCGAATCTGCGACAAGGAGGTTCCCATCGTCCTGTACAAAAGTAAAATTAACAACCAAAAAAAGAAAAAAAAACAAAGAAAAAACACAGAAACGAAAGTAAAAAAAATTAAACACATATATAATCAAAAAATAATAATAAGCACAATGAGGTAACTTAAGTATCATAAAACATAGTCAACAGTCAATAAATATAAGTAAATGATAGCGTCAACATAAATTTATTTTGGCGATAAAAATTAGACGTCCCGAAAAGTAAAAATAAAGAACCAACTGAGTCAAAGCAATGTCCCCGTCCGTTCATTTATTCGCTGACGTTTACAGCGGTAAAATACTCTGTTCGTCTTCAGAGAAGAAAGAATAGCGATCAGGCAGCACAATCAGTCCTTAAATTCAAAATGTACCAGAGAGACACGAAGGAACTTTACATAGAGTTTAGAGTGAGAAGATGAGAGGAGAGAGACTTTCTCAATATTAATTCAGCATCGCTAAATTCAGATCTAAGATAAGCGAATTGCGTCGTAAATAAGAAGAGAATAAATTATCCAAATACCTACTGCACTAAGTCCAAGGAAACCAAATGAAAAGATCCAAATGAACGAGATTTTTCTTTAGCGTCAACAATCCATCGATATTTAAAACAAAACAAAACAAAACTATGGGAAAAGCTGAATTAATATCACGAATGGGTCAATTATCTAAAAAGAAGAAGTAAAATGTCAGGTTTCCTTTTAGAACACGGCGTTTCGTCCAGATTCAGGTACATGCAGTAAGCAATTTCCACAAGAAAGATTTTTTACTCAATAAGTCAATAAACTTTGATTGTAAATAAAAATCCAGCCAGTCTGTCAGCAAACGGCATCTTGTCCACGAAAAATGTAAGTCTGCTTTATTTATTAAAATTCTTAAATTGTTTTATACATTAACCGATGAAAACCACAAATATGGACGAAACGTACTTGTCATAAATAAATATCAATACCGTAATGCATTGCAATCCACAATAATCCAAATTGGTGGCTGAAGGAGCGGCTGGAGGATTGAGGTGTTAGTCGACGACGAATTTGTTATCGTGAAATCGACGGGAATTGCCTAGAATTGTATAAATACTCTGGTGATAAATATGTTATTTAAGTTTCAGTCAGACGACAATTGTTCTTATAAGCACGAGACTGCGTCGAGGATACGTTGTGCCGCGGAACGCCAAATAAGGAAAAGGTTGCCAAAAATACTGGCGGGAAAGCGAGTCTCTGCTGTGAATGGACGCAAAGTGGGTTAGCACTTCAAGAACCGCGCGTTTGGCGAAGGATTTTCGTGGGTTTAAAGGAGATAAACGGCGCTTTGTTGCTCCTCGTCTTACGTAAACGTGCTGGCTTCTGGAAATATCTTAATCTGGGAGATAGCGATAAAGACTTCGAGGCTCGTCGAGGCGCGTCACCAGATGGAAGAGCAGAGCAGAGCCGAGCACAGATGAATGACGTTGCCGTCGCGTGACCTTGCTTTATCAAGTTGTGAAATTTCTCTTTTCTTCCCACGGAGTCAAAGTTGATGCGTAATAGCGCGGGACAACGGTCCTGGTCCTCCTCCCAACAGGGAAGACAGGCTTTGATGGTCCTTGTAATTAGCCCGTACAGTAGGGACCATTTTCCTGTTAGAACCTAATCGACGTCTCTCAACGTCATCCTCCCTGCAATCCTATAATATTGGATTGGAAGGGTGGACCGATGCCATCAACCCTTTGACGAGGCCGGATTTATACCTGATGAGGCCCTAACCTTTTTAACACATGTGGCAAATAAAACCATGTCGTCAGACAAGAGCTGAATTGATTTCATTTAACAACTTTGCAGCCATGAATGAAACAGTTTAGATAATATGGCCTTTGCGGCCGCAAGGTCATCATGAGACCAATAACGATTTTTGACTGACAATACTGAGTTATCATTGTCTTGATTTGAGGTCCAATAATAGGGCATTCATTGAGAACTTAATTTATCTTTTGCCTGCAGAAATACTGACGACTTTTCCGGGTAGCGCCAATCAGTTTAGGGATAGGCTTGGGAAATTAAACCAACCACATATATACACACACATATATTCCTTTCTTAAAATCAGTGGAGTGCCTAATTATTTCCTAAACAAAAGCATTAAAATAGTGAAGTGAATTGTGTGTGACTCCTGGCTTCTTTTTCCATCAGGTCAAAATTTCATAAGAGACTTCAAAACAGTTCCTTAGTGTAAATTGTAGTAGTATTGTATTTTGTATTCTACTGTGTTTACTATGTATATAGTTGCCATCGGATACATGTCCAATAGCAGCTAAGTAATAATAATAATATGATCGGCTCGTTACCACTGGTGATGAACAATGTTATGTCATCACCTTGTGTTAATTAAAATATAACGAAATGTCTTTCAGTTATGGATGAATCATGGTTTTTCAATCATAGAAATTACTAGCAGTGAATAAAGCTTACATGAAATTTAAAATCTATACTAACGAAAATTTAAACTTTTACAAAGTTGACAAATTATATTGAAACTGTGTTTGTTGGTCAATAAACTTATAAATGGGTTAAATCTTTATTAAAATACTTGTTTACATAATTTTTGTATGTGGTGATGATTTATTATTTGCTAAAGAGAAAATTTATTATTATCTATGAAGACGGGTGGTGGAGGATCTTTGACTGAGTCTCTGCCGGTGAACTGAAATATCGTGTTTTGGAATGTTTTGAAAAGTTTATAAATAAAAAAAGATTATTCTATTGAAATTAATGTACGAGACAATATAATTATTTATATTGGAATGTCTATGTTGTTGTTTGGCTGGAAAAGTTTGTAAGTTTCTTGGTTATCAATAAGTTCTATTTTGAGAGGTTAGAAACGGCGCGACGCATCTTCAAGGAACATGAATTTTTGTTTTCCAATGTTGCCGAATCTTCACTCAGTTATCGAATGGCTTGCGAAAGGAAGAGAAAGTGAACAATTTCAAAAGGTCGTGTTTTTAGCTAGTCCTATGTGTGTTTCTTGACGGAGATTAAAATAAATGTAATTGGTAACGATTGGTGGGACGAATGCGGGCCCATGTTAGTTCGACCCTGAGAATTTTCAACTCCTCCAAGGTCTGGTAAATTAGTCATAACTAAATATTTCAACTCGGCCCACGTTGTTAAAATGAAAGTGGCGATAATTCCCGTTTTGGCTTCATTGTACACACGTTAACAGACTGTGACGTCACTGGTTGTGCACCAATCACGACTCGGGGCCTTTACGTTCCCCAGTTGTGCGAGTCCAATAACATCTCCTAATTACCAATTGTCTGCTTTATATTCGTTCTAATCAGCAGCCACATATCTTCCTTGGCAAAGAAGCCAGCCGGCCAGCCAGCATAGTGTCAAGCCCCACATCCCGACGAGTCGAGTAGAGACGAGACGGGACAAGACGACGGACGCGGACGGACGACTTGTTCAAGATGAGCCCAAGCAAGTGGTCAAAGGCCGAGAGGCGTCGGCGTTACGTTCCCTCCGCAGATCGATACTACGACTGTAATTTGCAAAACAAATGCAGCTCATAATATTCTTCCCCGGACAAGACACGAAGTTTAAAGTGAAGTGTCAAGGGCGCTTTCTCTAGTAGAATGTGGGACGGACAGCGACTCACTGAGTGCCCCTCGATAAAAAGGAAAAACTACTCCGTTAGGGCCAAGACATGACGTCAATTACGACGTCAGACGATAAGACGCCGGTTGGTGAGAAGCAGCAGGTGAAACTCCCAGGCAGGAAACTCTGTCCGCCATCAGACAAGCGCAACAAAAATAAACTACATGGTTCATAAAACTGACTGAAGGACAATGGACAAGCTGACCTCCCATAATACCGAATGTGTCAAGTAAGGTGACAGCGTGGCAGCCAACAAGGATCTCACGATTCGTATTATAACATTCGTTGGAACATGAAGAACGGAAAGCGACCAGTAGAGACGTTATATTCAGCAGTAAAGAAGGAGGAAAACTGCACAAGACCCATTACCTTTTCCGTCGACAGGGGGCAAGTTGACGACTCAACCTGGAGGAAGGAAATACGCTACGAGAAAGTTGCAGTATCGGCTAGTGCTCCTTACATCCAGGGACGGAATCTCAGCCGTACGTTGTTAAGCCAGGGAACCTCCATATTTAAATAGTAATTATCCTTAATATGTATAACTGTAAACATTGCGCAGGAACCAATAAGAATTTTTTTTGATGTTGTTGTTTGTTATGGTATTCAGTCCTAAGACTGGTCTGATTCAACCTTCCATGCTAACCTATCTTGCGCAAGCCTTTGTATTCCCGCATAACTAGCACAGCCCACACCCTCCCTAATCTGCCAAGCGTTTCCACCCTTACCTCCCTCTTCTGCTCACTTCCCTCTAATGCTAATGTTACAAGCCCCTCGTGTCTTAAAACGTTGTCTATTAATCTATCCCTTCTTTTAGTCGACGTCCTCCATATTGTTCGCTCTTCCCCTATTCTGTTTAGAACTCTGGTTAGTGATTCTGTCCACTCATCCTATAGCATCACATTTCGAAAGCTTTTCCTTCCCGCAACTCCTACCGTCCACGTTTCGTGCACATGAAACGCGACGCTCCATAACATTTCCTAACATTCATACTTATACTGTAAGTAAACTCATTCCTTGCCTGTGCTATCCTACTCTAGTTATTACGCTGCCCAAGTAGCAGAATTCCTTAACTTCCTTCAAAATATCCCTTCCCAACAACAGCCTTTGTTATTTCCCTGTTTCCCATACCTTAGTTTTGCCTCTATTAATCCTCATATTGAACTATTTCTCTAGGGCCACGTTCATGCCATTTATTATTGTTTCCAAGTCTTATTTAGACTCCCCTAATACTACAATATTATCGTATTATCGGCAAAGCGTAGGGTTTTTGTTCTTGTTGATTCGAAATTATTATCTTCTAAAAATAAGCAAATAATTTGTTAAATTAAATAATTAACCTCCCCCACACTTGGTTAATGGGGAGATGACCAGATGTGATATTGCGGTCTCGGAACCCTTCAGGGAATGGACTGGTCCAGTCCTCTCGTCAATGGTCAGTGTCAGGTTGTTGTTGTTGTTGACGTCGACTGTGCCAAGTGAAGTGGATTGATTTTCCCCACTGCTTGGTTTCTCGGAATTAGAATATGTAAGCCGTCGAGAGGCACGCCACGGCCTGCATGTGGGATTAATGAGATAAGCGGCGCTACGTCAGGTGAGGCCACGACGATGGCACGAGCCTGACATTGAAACGTCTTGCTTTGGATAGACCCTCGGGCCGTTCTCTGACGAGTTTCTTCCAAACACTCGAGTGTATTTACCAACCGTTACTTTAGAAAATCATAAAATAATTCAATTTTGATTTAAAATAGCTGAGAAATCACACAGAGCGAGGAACACATTAAAAAATATAAACCTAGCAGAGTTAACTCTTTGTATAAATTAATATAAAGTATAAAAATACTGTAACAAGAATTATTCAACAAAAATATAATAAATGTCCACCACATTAACACGCAAAAATCACACAGTTGAGTACAGCTCCACACTTCATCCATGACACGCGTGCCTGTCTCAACCCTCAACAACAGGCTCATCAATGCCTAGTGTATACACCCTTTTGTGTATACTGCATCAACAACTGATAATCACAAGATAAAAGTATTTATAGGAAATAAAGAAACCGCCGAGTTGTAAAGTCCAAACATGTCACGCTTTATCAGTAATGGCCACTGAGGTGCCATGGGCGAGAGGAACAATAAAACAAACCCCTAATAACAAGTTCCTATCATGTGCTGCCATCTGTGTCTATAAGGTTAGTAATTCAATAATAAAAAATATATAGGCCTTGTAAGAGCACAGCCATGGATCGTGACAGATATAGGTATCACATATAAAGTGGAAGCTTTCGAAATGTGGTGCTATAGGAGAATGAGATGGGTGGATAGGGTAACTAACCAGGAAGTTCTAAGCAGAATACGGGAAAAGAGAACGATTTGGTTGAGGACTTTGAAGGGATAGATTAATGGGCCACGTATTGAGACATGAGGGTCTCAGCATTATAGGGAAGTGAACAGATGACGGAGGCCAAGGATGGAATGCGCCAAGCAGTTATTGATGAATGTGATAGCTATGTAAAAATGAAAAGGCTTGTGCAGGATAGTTTGTCATGGATCAGACAAGTCTAAGGACTGATTACCACGATAACTAATCAGTTATGAGCAATAGTTATGAATAACATCGCCTTATCGAGTAAACAAGCATGGGAATGCAAGACTGTAATGGTGAGAAGAACGTAACTCGAGTGAAAGGCAGCTTGAGCAAGAGACCAAGCAGGAAAACTCTTCTTCCTAGTTCCTCTCACGCGCGGATTCCTGGAATTTCCTGAATGGTTTCCAGCTGTAAATAGAAGTGCTTTCACCAGCCGCAGACAGACAAGTCCAGGCCATTGCTTATGAATTCATCTTTGGTCCTGTAGTGAGAGAAAGAGAAGTTTGCATTCCCGTGTTTCCGTCAGCTTATCGTTTATCAAGATGTTGTACGAACGTTTCCTTCCTGGTGTGTCACCTCAATACGTCCTCCATGACGTCTGCGTCGTTATGTCCACATATTTATAGGAAAAATATTAATATTTTTAATAAATACGTTATATAATTATTAGTTTCAGGTGACTGGACTCTCTTGTAGATATACCAAGGGCGCCATAGTAAAGTCTCTAATGGCCTGCGATAACTATCTTACTAATAAATAATTACGTTTATCCGATTTCGCCGAATTATAAAACAAACTAGATAAAACTGTCAGACGTATATTTTAATTAAATAAAAAATCAAAACAATTTAATAACGAGGTGTGATTTCCTTCGATTCCCACCCCAATTTCTGTCCCTTATCTCGCCTCAGTGACCTCGTCCCCTCTACCTGCTGATCCCAACTGCTGCCACCATACGGGACGAAACAGCTAGATCTTTAACATTCTCATCAGGCTATTTAAGGGTTTCCTTGCTTCTACTTGTTCTTGTATCAGAGCTCCAAATGATCCCGAGCAGGGGTCCTTTCTTTCTACCCATTTTTGCTGTAACCGACTCAGATATCTGCTGTATATTTATTAAACGTCATTGATTTACCGTTTGACGTTAAGTTTTTCCATTTTATTTACATTGGCTCAACTACTTAGTTCGTTTTATAATTCACATTCATCCGAAGTCCCTGTGCTTTCTATAGGCGACACAATCGCCAACAAAGAAGTTTAATTTTACTGTTCATGTTAATGGTAAGATAATTCCTGCTTATACGTTTAACCTCCCAGAGTCACGACAGTCTCTGCTGCGTGGCACCAAATCCTCGTTTTATAAAATAATTTCCAACGCGTTCCTCAAGTTCTCCTGCATTAAAAATAATAATCCTGAGGAAACCAAAATACAAGTTTCTACGAGTTATTTACTAATTTTTTGAGTCTTTTACGGATTATTGTCCCTTTTTTAAACTATTAGAATTTTAAAAAATTATGTCACAAAATATAATGACATTTATAATATATAATCAAGTATTTTGATATAATCATTCGTAAATCAGAATTTTTATCAAATCAATGATTGATGTTTCGGATATTAATTTGATTAAAAAAATTTTCAATTTTTTAATATAACTAGAGTAAGATAGCACTTGCAAGAAAGAGGAAATTACTTACGACTAATATAACTGTGAACATTAGGAAATCGTTGCTAAAAATGTTGGTATGGAGACTGGCGTTATGTGGGTGCGAAACGTGGACGATAGAATAGAAGCTTTCAAAATGTGGTACTATAGGAGATAGAATCACTAACGAGGAGGAAGTTCTAAACAGAATTGGGGAAGCGAGAACAATATGGAGGACTTTTGAAGGGGCCACGTTTTAAGACACGAGAGTCTTGTTAAATTAGCATTAGAGAAAAGTGAAGAGGAAGGGAGATTAGTGTGGAAATGTTATTGTGGAAATGAAGAGGTTTGCGCAGGATAGGTTAATATGGAAGGTTGCATCAGACCAGTCTCAGGACTGAATACCACAACAACACACAAAATATCGATGCTGTATCTATGAAGGTTTTCCAGAAGGTAAAAGGTACCTTATTATGGCAAGATACGGAAGACCTTGAGGCGCTTAAGATATACAATTTTTGTGACTATTTCATTAATATATATTTGAGTATTCCGCACATATATTTGCAAGTCTGTTTCTATGAGACTGACGTCTTGGCTTCTTCAGGAGCTTGTTCGGATGGCGGTCGGTTCCAGGAAGTTCCTCCTCTGGTCCAAAATTACATTCATTTTATCGCATCGGCCTAACTCCAGAGATCAATGAGTCTCCGTTCTCTGAGAAAAATCACTCAGCAGTTGCACTGATAATGCCACGATTAAACGCTTTTATCTACGAAGATAGCGACGTGAGACGAGTTTTTCCACCTAAGATTGCAAACACAGCGGCATATCGGGACGAGTTAAATAATTAAATTACGGTTCCAGGTAAAAAATATCGTAACATGTTTTCTTCCCCTCCCTCTCCGTAAAAATCAAATGCTAAAGGATTGGCAGGGCGTAAAGATCAATTCCCGGGCAGACATTGAGGTCTGAAAATAAAACAATTCTCGATGTAAACCTAGAAGCCACATCACAGGGGTAAAAAAATTAAGTAATTAAGAAACGGATTCATAGAAAAATAATAGGGGGTTGGTAATTAAAAATTCAGTGAAGTGGATAAAAAGGGTCACGTTTTTCCAAAATAAAGGTATGGTCCTTTATATATGAATATAACATATGTCATTGCAATGGACGGAAAAGGAAAAAGGAGCAGAGACCGGTAGAACACAACAGTTATTAGTTCTAATACAATACATGGTTTTATATTTTCCCTCGATAGATATGAATTCCGTGAAAATACGGCCATGAACAAATGCTCAGTCGGTGTCTAATTTAGTTAAAAATTAAATCAACATGCCCTTTTGTTGCTCACACACGAACCGAATTGACCGACTGATGCTGTAGGATCGAGTATGTTGTGGTTACTGAATCTGACGCCGAGAAGTCACCGATTACAATGCATACATGTAAAATAAAAAAACAGCACTAGCGTATTTATTGTTGGTCTACAATTGGGCACAAGCCCAATACTCATAATCTAAAAATTATTCATAGCCCTTTAAAATGTCTATATCCCTGGAAGAAAGAAAAGAGAAACACTACAAGACGTCTCTTCTCCTTGTGTATCATTGTACACATATCTGTAGTGCTTATGATTGTACCTATTCGCAAAGATATAAACCAGTCAGTTACTAATACACTCCATTATCAATGTAAGTAGTTATAGAGAGAATATTCGACGTTTGTCCGCGTAGATTTTGGTGTTTGGACTCCGCTCACACTGCCTCGTAATACTAACTTCAGCTGTTGCAGTGAATATATAGAAACAATATTATTATTACTAAACCTTTTTAAATTTAACGCTTTAACGTGTGATGAATTTCAATACCAACAGAATAACGTTCAACAACTACTTAATATTAAATTTTATCTGGCGCGAAAATAAACTGCACAAGCTATCCAAAGAAGTTTACTTTTTCTTGGGGAGATTGTTGTCTGCCAAAGGTAATTAAAAATCTAAGTATAAATAAGGTCAAAAAAGAGAAAAACGTAGTGAAGCATAAACTATAATTTAAAATCAACTACATGTTTTGGTCCTGATTTGGAGCCTCTTCAGGTTGATCTAAATAACAATGCACAAAAAATTATTACATTCCAAAGATATTACAGTAGAGCCAAGAATAGTGTTGTTTCACTATGCTTTTCTCTCTTTTGGCCTCATTTAAACTTTCATTGAACCTTACAGACATTAATAACTATTATGATACGGTAATTAAAAAACTTAAGCTATATGACACAATCAAAACCTTGCAGTAGTGTATTTTCTACTTCCGTTTCTTAGTTCTGTTTTACTTTTTCTTGTTGTTCCTTAATCTTATTTTAAGCCACCTTCAGGGCCTTTGCCCAATGCAATGCAATAAATGTAACACAAGGACAGTATGCGAGCAAGAGGACGGACATTCGATTCGATCGATAGATAGATGGGGTAAGAAAGCAACTGTCAGAGGATAACCCAAAGTCGTAGGTGACGCCGACAAAGGAAAGGCTACCTGACATTGACGGTGACGATGTAAGCTGCTCTCCTTCCTACACCGAATTTTTGGAGATATCGACTGCAAGCGGCGACATTGCGGATTCCGGGTAATTCCCGTAAAGCGATGTTTATAGCCTCGCCGTAAAAAGAGGACGTAACACACGCGGATACAACCTTCAGCATTCTTCTTGTTCCTCCTCAGCAGAGTCAAACTCAGTCACAATAACCTCGCACAACATACATTTCCACTAGGAACATATTAACCATCTTACACCTACGAAACTGGTTCAAAACACCAAGTGTCACTCATTTACGAAGGATTACTTCAAGAAATCAATTTTCTTCCAGCAATATTTGATTTTAGTACAGACATATTTCTGACAAAATTTCGCTTATTCATAAAATAATAAACCGAAGGCATTTGGTAGAAATATATTGTTAAAATAAAAAATCGTAATATATGAATGATACAAAAATTAGCAAGACGTATCGTATGGGAACCAGTGGAATAGCAAAGGCTGTTAGATTGGGAAGGGATATTTTGCAGGAAGCTAATAAGGGCAGCATAATGACTAGAGTAGGATAGCAGAATCAAAGGTAGAGGAATTTACTTTCTGCGAATACAATTATTACTAATAAAGTTGGTGTGGAGTGTGGACGACAGGAGCTGCGGGAAGGAAAAGAATGGAAGCCTCTGAAATGTGGTGCTACATGAGAATGAGATGGATGGATAGAATCACTAAAGAGGAAGCTGACTTGATTAGAGGCAGGCTGGTGGAGAGTTCGTGATAGTCTCCTCCGTAGCATGTAAACACGCTCGCAGACGGGATTGAACCTGCGGCCTTGGGGCGACGCCACGTGGGGATTACAAATACTACGGTAAGGCGCCACAAACGTCAGGCCCAATAATGGCGTGCGTAACCAGTTACAACCAACCAATTCCGTGTTCTCAGCTTCAATGGATTCTCACAAGGCCACGCACGACCTTCGACATTCCTGACTCATAAACACAGTCAGCCGACCGACTACGGCTTAGACCTGCGATAACACAACTACAGGGAAGATGAGATGAAAAGCGGGTACAGAAAGGTTTCCTGGGACACGGCCGTAGGCGACGGTAGGGCGGAAGATGTAGGTCCAGCCAGCAACAAATGGATGAGCGGCAGATCAGAGTCGTCACTCCAGGAGACGTTCCAGACCTACGCTCCTTCGAGTTGGACTCGAGCTGGCCCTCGATAAACTTTCTTCCTTTCGATCTGGGGCAGGACAGCAGGATTTCCTTCTTGAAGGAATTCCAACAAAAATGTAATCACAAACGACATCTAAGAGAGGCAAACAACATGGAAAATACGGTTTTCAGAGACTGTGGGGCACAATGCCTCAGGAGAAGCGACGACTGCAAGGTTCTGTAAGCATACCCAGAAATTATTCTTTCCTTACATTTCTTATGAAATGGAATACAATCCACTTATTTTATTGAGAAATGTAGATCTGCGTTGAGTGCGAGTGGTTCGTAATTAGACGGACTGGCAGCTACAGATGCCTTGTGGCTCCTTGTCCCAGAGGACGCCCCCATGTTGAACGCAGAGAAGACACTGCTGGCGAGTGACGTTAACACAACGCGGAGGCACAGAACAGGCTTCACCACGGTTCGAAACGTCGTCTGGTCCATCCTTCTCTATTTTCAATTCACGCTAACCTCCTACAACCCGCATTAGCAACTCTTCTCCAATTCACACGACGGCAGTTTTGTTATCTTTGTACAGGCCCTGGAGGTGGGACGGGGACGCAACAATACAGATGGAAACATTAAGACAAGAAAAGGAAGAGAGAAACACAAATAAGCCGCATTCAAATTTTACTGCGCTGAACGAACAACTGCAGAAGTAAAATGTTTGAACAACGTGGAGAAAAATAATAGTAAAAGAGAAAATTACTGCAAATACAGATGCTGGCAAACGGGCGCCGATGACGCACAGTTCCTGCCGCTGAAGGGGAAAGAGAGAATGATATTTCGGAAGACTGGAAGGACAAGCGGAAGCAGGTGTTTAACGGCGGAATGACAAACAAACTTGTTTTTCTTCTTTTTAAAGGGGTACTTGCGACCTCTGGAATAAATAGTTAAAAAGCTAGAGGCGGCATCAATTCTGAACGTGAAAAACTGGGGGATCCCGACGGATTCGGTCAAGAAGATGACAAAATAGCATTGCCTATGAAAGAGAAATGTCTACGAGGAGAAGGACAATGAGAGGGGAACTTAGAAAAATACATTCCAACGTAGAAATACAATTTCCCATCGTCTTATTCTCTGTGGATGAAGTTTAACCCGCCTTATGGCAGACAGCAAAAAAGGGCGAGGAAGAAAATTTTTTAAAAATCGACGCGCACCGAAGTATAACTGATTGATTTATGTTTCCGAAGATGACAACTTTGCATCAAGGTTCTTTATTTTACACTCCACAAACAAAAAAAGATTGAGAAAAGCTTCCATAGTTTCCATCCGCAAACCGAAACTTCAGGTGGGATTCTCCTCTTCCTATATACATAACACAACCGACCTGAAGACGACACAAAGTCATCGAAACGTTGTGGTCTACTCGGATGACCTGCTGGAAACCCGGAAAAGCCTTCGACCTTCAACAGTAAAAATCATATCAATTCCGCTGATAAGCATCAAAAACTCTGTAGTGTACAGAACAGACCTAGTGAATTAATCTCCTTGTTGGAGACATTTTATTTTAAAAAGAAACATATTCCCAGATAATTACAGTCGTTATAGCAAATCAATAATTTCAAATTGTAGCAGGAACTTTCCCGGTATTCATAGGGAAGGGCGTGAGAATAGTACCCATTGCCCGACCTACCTGATGTAGGTTTTATAGTTTTCCCTGCATCTCTTCAGGTGAAACACCGGGTAGGGTCCTTAAACCATAGCCCGAAGGCCCTAGTTAACCCTGGGCTACCTTGCTCTATCTTCCGCATCCCCCCTTTTCATTTCCCTTCCTATGCTATTAAAGGGGAGGTTGCCTGTTTCAGGATCACCCTCATTCAGTCTGTCCCCCCCCCCCCCAAAAAGCGCTTTCAAATTTATTAGCACGAGGCCCTTTTCTCAATCCTTTCGGAGATTAATAACAATAATAACGAGATAATTTTACTGGCATTAAATAAATACAAATTGTAAATCATTAATACGTCGGAAAAATTGTTATTGTAATTTAATATGAAGTAGTAAGCAATTTTACCGAAGGAGCCGTGGAGGATGGCTTAATCCACGAAATTCCAAATTTGTAAGTCTCAAGCATAATTTTAAATATATCTAATGTTTCCTTATTGAATTTCTATCTTAATCTCCATATTTGTGACTCAATCTTTATAATAGCAATTTTTGTAGTGATATCGTCTCAGACGTTGCCTGATAAAACCCTAAAAATGGTAACGAAACGTTGCACTTCAAATTAATTTTTAACAATATAGTTTCTGAGTTATTAAGGCTGTTCCATTTATTTACATAATGATGATAATAAACATGGCATTACTCATCAGCAAATATGATGTTTTGTAGCAAGAAACGTCTCTTGAATAAGGTCTTTAAATGAACGTAACCCATCGCTCAACTAAGAGTTCGTTTCCTCATTTCGTACCGGCTGATGTTAAATTTGAAAAGGTAGAAAAGTTGCGAAATAACGCCAAAAATATTGGTGTTGAGGAGGGGCTGGGAAAACGTTACGACAGGGGGAGGAGTAAGGCATCTGATAGAGCACATAATGATGAAGGAAGCAGTACGGAGGAGTCTCGTCTCAAGGAAATCTAATAACCAGAATAATCAAAACACACGGTGTCCCAAAACTAAGTACCGTATTACTTTTGAAATCTAAAACCTTTTTCTGGAAAAAAAATTGAGGAGGGGGAAATTGATATTTATGATAACTTAAAATGACTTTACAGATGTAGTCCTTATTTCTTCACGCACAGGGTGTTCCTAAATATTTACGTTTTGTTCCCCACATTAACTACATGATTTATTACGACGGGAAAAAAATAGGGAGGAGGAGAAAGGGTGAGGAAGCCTCGTGATTATGGAAAAGCGAAGAGGATGACCAACCACACGAGCGTGGAGCAACCGACCTTCAAGAAAGACTGAAAACACAGGCTCATAAACAAGCTCGTTACGTACTTCAGGCAAATTTAATGGGACATACTTTCAGGTGTGTGTGTGAGAGAGAAAGAGACAGAGGAACGTAAAAAACCATGACAACGACGGAAGAATTTATCAGACGATACAAACGATTGACCATCCCCTAAACGTTTCCACACTTGCAGCTTGAACGCACCTCCTCATATTTACAATTTTGAAAAAAATCAGACATTTAAAATAATGTATTTATATATTTTTTTAATCAACAGAGAAAAGAACAAGAAAACATCTTTTTATCCACAACGAGTAAAGAGAAGTGCGTGTGTTGGGGAGAGGGAATACTCATTACTTGGACTTCTTCCACTACTCCAAATGCTTGGAATTTCCAGCACCATTTGGCAGAAATCAAACTGATTGGAGAGAGTCAAGTTGTTAAGATTATGTGGCATGAATAGAAAACCAATTTTCAAACATTTCACAGGAAAGAAGGGCGGTTTAATTTTTCCGGCCAGAAGGATATAAAAATAAAACAACCAGAAAAATCTAGCCAAGGATTTTTGTATTGGGAATGGAGTCTAGCGGGCTATTCAAGGTAAGGAAGGCGGAAAGAGATGCCCGGCTCCATATTTTGAACACACTCTTCTTTCCTTTTTTGATCATAAAGTTACACTGAATCTACCACTGACGCGTTAGCCATAGAAATTAGCGAATAATTGAAATTTGACGTGGGACGCGTTTCAGGGAAGAAACTGGAATAAGGTAAAACTATGATTTAATTTTTTTTTTTGCGGGACAGAAACGAAGGAGCAAAGTAACAACGAGCCCTCGTATACCTACAGGCGATTTTGCATTGGGGAAGGAAGAGAATCGAGCCGTCCAACGTTTATTGCATGTGTCCTGCAGTTCAAGGCTGACGATCTCTTTGGAGCTTCTCACCTGAAAATTTGGACAGATCAAGGCCTTCACAGACAGACGGACAAAAACTCTATAAAAAGAGACAAGCATGTTTCAAGAGATGTTCCTCTGGTAAAGCAAGTCGAGATTTGTTGTCTGATAGCGACAGACCAGTTGTCAGGCAATCTCCAATCTCAGCTCACCTCACAATTCAGAACCAAACCTTGTGTGACATGAGATGGAAGGCATTTTGCAGAGATAAAGCAACACAATAATTGACAAAGATAAAATTAAGTGATCATTTCCTGAGAAATAGCACTCGAGTACATGTCGAAGAGCAAACACACAACAAACCATCGATAGACCTGAATTTGTATATTTTTAAAGTTGAGACCAAACTCCCCGATAAAAGAAATGCATTAATATCCTGAGAAGTGAAATTTAATTATCGATATGAAAAAAAAATGAAACGGTTATCTCGATCTCATCCCTGATCCATCGTGCCCTATCATCTCAAAAAAGGGAGATTCCCGAGGTCCATTGCAACTGCAGATTTTCCAAAACAACTCGCAGAGAAACAGCACGACAATGAGACTAACGCACACAGTTGTACTGTAAAGAACTGGTTTGTGTTCCTTTCCACACAAACTGAATGACTGCCATATCGTGCAGATATCCTGATGTTTTATTAGACCTCATTTCTATCACATTGTTACATTTTAAGAACCTCGATAAAATGGACAGGCCAAACAATTTGTTAGTAGAAAACAAAAAAAAAACTGTATATAAATAAATTGTGTGCAATGCAGGTATAATTATTTACAGTCAGTCTTCCCCTAATACACCAAGTTCACATTTTAAAACAACAACAAACACAATGCTTTGTTTTGTAGCCACCAACATTTGTTATTAAAGGGAGCACTCAAGTCACTGCATGCAGGAAATAGAAACTGAGCACTGAAAGGAATCTGTGTATGTATGTGTTTCAACAGCAATAGGCTTGTTTGTCATATTCAGGAAAAGACCTTGAATTAATTACCTGTGGGGAACAATTGTTCGAATATTTTATTATTTATGTGATTACCCACGAGTATATAGTCTTTATTTTTCTAGAGTTCTTTCAATATTCACTACAAATCAGTGAATGTGCATATGCATGTCTCGAAAATATCTGAACTATCTTCAAAATGAATTTCATGAATGTTCATACAGAACATGAGTTACAGAAAATACTGCTCATATTTCATATTAAATTGTCTCATGTAGACAAGTATAATTTCACACACGTTTCATAAGCTACACAAATGAGACATTCTCTTTAAAAAAAACCAAGCAACTGATTTTTCATTCCAAGAAACACACAACTCTATTCACATGCAGTCAGAGATAACACTCAAATCAGTAAAACACCATCAAACAAGCGTTAACATTCAGGAGGAGAAAATCTTCGATCAGTAGAATCATTTCAGAAATTAAGCTTTTTGAATATTAGAAATGATGAGTGAGTAGGAACAAAATGGAATTATATGAACCAATTAATTATTGGTGTGTGTGGAAGGGGGTGTGAATGATAAACCTTGGCAATGACAACATACCAAAATGTAGGTTAATCAAAATGTTGTTACTCTCACATATGTCACATCATACACAAATGTTTTATACAGATTTACTTTTACATCATACAAAAAACTGTATTTTTGCAAAAACCAGACAACACTTCCTTTTACAAACTTGCTTTACGCCTACCTTCAAATATGGACAGTTACTACCAATGCTGTTGACATTGGGCAGCGAACCTCCATATGACCCAAAACATTGATTAATGAGATGTTGCTTAGGAAGTGCTTTCACCTAGAACACAAAGAGTAGACAATACCGGTGGCTGAGAACATTTCGTGCATTTTAACTCTTGAGAGAAAACTGATAACCTCAATAATTACCAGGCAAATCTTGTATGAGAATAAATATGTCAAAAATAATTAACAAGTTCTCATAACAACAAAAACTGTTCACAATCCAGAAAATAGACGAAACTTTTATGTGAAGCCTCCTATTGGAGAGGTGATATATTATGTTTGTTAATCCTTCAGGAAGATAAAACAAGTTATACCCCACACCAATCTACAGTACACAAAAGAAAAAAAAGGAGACTAGAAAAAAGCACTAATTGACCTGACGGCATTGAAGTGTCAAGTAGAGGAAGTATATAAACCTGAAACACTGACAACAAAGCTTTCCAGGAATGGAAAATGAATGCCAAGTAAATATCAATTATGAAAAGGTACTAATAAGGCATCTTCAAATCAATAAATGAAAATGCAAAAGGCATTGTACTTATATTAGAATAGTTAGTTCCTCGAGGCTGTCTCTTTAGCATATTATAGTTCCTAATTATTACAATGAATAACAATGTGATTGTATAAAGAAATAGTAGATTAATTTGTATCTGCATGTGTTCATACTGAAATATGAACTTCAAGCAATGAAACTTACACACATGAGAATAAATATACAATTGTTTCTGGACAACAACAATAATAATACCATGGAATCATTATATTCCATTTCAAATAGAAAATGACCATCAAACTTTATACATGATAAAAACGTTTTTAAATGTGTGTATACGTATATATTTACAATATTGTAACAATTTTTCATTTGTAAACAATCTTCACAACACTGAATAAGATGCCATGAAACGTTACAAAATGATGTTATACATGTTAATAAACACACAAATGAGTGTTCAGTAGTAAATTTACTTTTCGACCCTGTTATCAGTTGGACATAATGCTATAATATAATTTATAAGATGAAAAAAAAAGTATTTTCATGTTACATTATTTAACTATAAAATACTTTTTCTTCCCATAAATTACAAAACGAATTTTGAAACTTCAGCTATCATTTCACAGTAAATAAACATGATGTAAACAGATGCATTATAAGATGTTTCATAACAAGTCTTTCTACTATTCAATAAAACAATTTTATGAGACTGTTTCATAACCTAATAATAAAATATAATACTGTATTTGCTAAACAATTATATGAAAATATATATCACATTTATATACAACCATAACAATGTTTGTTTACATTCAAACACTATTACAGATTTGAAGCAAAATAGGAATACACAATTATAACCACGAATAATAGCACAAGGACCCGGATACGTGAACTGGTGAACATTAATTAATCGCTTACAGGTGTCCTTTGCTGTAGTGTTGAGAAGTACAACATTGGCATAACACACAGAAAGTGTAACAAGCCTGACTTCTGTCACATAATATTCGCGAAAGCGATTTTAGTTATAGATACTGCGTATTAGTCAGCTACAACACTAACAGTTCGTGACGGGAGTAAAAAAGCAGTACCAAACCTAGAACTTGTTTATGTTCCATTATGTTATGATTGACGCCAGAGTTGAAAACAATATCTCAGTTAACTGCCTACCTTATTAGTTGCGTCTGACACCTCTCGCATGATCTGCTCAAAACGCGCCGTTTCTTCTGCTTGTTTCTGATTGTGTAACGCGATCTTCTCACTAAATTTTCTGGGATTCGCCATGATGGCTGCTTTAGTTTTGACTTGCAAGGAAAGGAAAATAACCAATGAAAACCTATTGACAGTGAATATTGTGGCATCTGTTGGTAGGTAAAAGCATTGCATCTAAAACACTACCGCCTTCTAAATTGTGACTGTTCTTAATTTACTTCAGAATACATTTCACACACTGAAGTTCTTTGAGTAAATGCCAAGCAGTCGTTTTTACAACTGTAATTTACAAAAATCATTGATCGCGCAGTATATAAAATCCCTAAATTAAATATTATAATCTTTTATGATATATTATTAAAGGAAGATCTTTAGAAATGTTACTTGCTTAATTATTTAAAATTTCTACGGCTGAAAAAAACGAAAATAATTAAAAAATAGTAGATATTAGCCTATAACGGATTACAATTAAAATTTCTAAGTAAAGTTGGATGAAAGGTTTTCAAATTAAACTACAAATATGACTTTTGACCATTCTTTGTATTTAAATTTATAACTTAATATAATATATTACCTCATGGTATCAAAAGGGAGTTTACAGCTCTGTTAAATAATATCGAAAGGGCAAATCGAATCCATGTTTCTCTTCAAATTCAGAAATAAGTAATTAACATAATCTATTTAGTTTATAGAATATTTTTATGTTATTATTGGAATTTATATTAAGATATTAACACAATAAATAAATGTACATTACATTTGTTACATATGTTTTATATATATATATATATATATATATAATGTTCAAAATTCTACCAACAGCATAACTTTACAGTATGTTCACGATTAATTCAAGAATTCCATCGGGATTCCTCCCAGTGTTTCTTTTGTATCCTTGCTATTTACGGGTAGTCTGAAGGTCCCGTCTTGCCACTATTCAAATACACTTTTCTTGGGTAACCGTTATAAATACAGATCTGAATCTTTTACAGCTCATTTTTAACCTTATGGTATGTCTATGGAAGCAGAAAAAATAATTGTAACTATTAATTATGGGTAAGAAAACTTGTAAAATATTTTCTATAGAAAATCTTGATATGAAAAAATAATTACAATTCGAAGAAAAATAAATAATTTTTTCAGCTTTCACATAGATACCATTAGGTTAAAAATAAGCTGTTAAACTGTCAGTGCTGTACCTATAAAAAAATTGTGAAAAAGGTAACAAAGGCGAAATATGCGCTTATTTTCAGACTACCCATAAACATTCACAGTTTCGATATATGCTTACATTATCATTTAAACGTATTGGAATTATGTTTGCATTGACAAATGTGTTGCCAAATTTTTACTGTTCCCTTGATATATTGATTAATTTTCATTTAGAAGGAACTGTAAGGGTTAAAGGAGAAGTTTCGGACGGTAAATATGAGGACGCAGTATGAATAATATACGAGTTTAAAATAAATTTACCCAAAGAAGGGTTTTCGAAAGTATATCAAAACACAGTCAAGGTGTTTACTGTGAATAATTGAAGCAGCGTTTAGGAGAGAAGAGGAGAGCAGACAGTGCAGTCATGTGTTGGTGTCTCCCGCGTGATTTGAGCGTCTTTGGTTCTCGTAGAGAAGCCCACCATTGATGGGGCACTGCCGGTTGTGTTTACCACTTATTTGACGTATACCATGATCTCCATCAGTACCGGTTTCTTGTCGAAAATTTGCCCGAAGAGAACAAGCTTTCATTTCGTTAGGACCTATAATCTGTCGTGCGGCGAGCGTACATCTTCGCCACCGAAACACGACAAATCTCACTCACAAGGTTCCGTTCATCGAGACGTACTAAAATTCAGTGTATTTACAAATGGGTTCAGATATCGAGACAATAAACTGTACAGGGGTGACGCCGACACCACGAGGAGCAGAATGTTGCAGTGTGCTAAACCGATCACTTTCCCTGTTAGAATGAATTCGCAGAATGCCAATCAAGGTAGTGAAAAACATCCTCGACTAATGGAGTTCCCAGAGCTAATTTGGCCGAATTTATCTAATACAATAAGGAACTGGATTATGAGGAACATGATAATTCGACCTTATTTCGATCATGAGTTTGATATAAACGATTTTATACTAGGGTCTAAGCAGGTATGTGTCAAGTGTTTTCCAGACATGAAATTCTTTGTTAGGAATAAATAGGCTAAATGGGAATATGATCTCCCAAACGTATACATCAGGGTTTTCCCTTCATTGTATACATGTTAAAAAATTGTGCACCAATCAAGAGTTAGGGGCGGATACGTGGGAGATATGGCGAAGATAAATAATCCGAAACCTACAGCAGACGAAAATGATACCAGCACGAGCATACACTTCCCAATTTTCTAAGGAACCTTTTCTAATAAAATTCCCGTCGCTCATGCAAACTAACCAATATATATGCAATTAAAAATGAGTAAATAGTGACGTCACAGCCATTCTTTCTCTGTCAATCTGCAATTGAAATATACATCTAAAATAAAGTCCATTATACTTTACAAATTCATCTTTTATATCTCTTAAAATTCATCAAATTAACCTTCAATTATTCTTTATCAAACATATTTTCATGTAGAAATATTCTTTCGTGCTAATGTCGCCATGTTATCAGCCACACTGGTACAAGTACCTTGTTTTTTGTCTTAATGAAACATAACTATGTATTCATGTTTATTGATGATTGACAATTATTGAAAGCCTCTGACGAATACATAATTGATGATTTGCAATAAATGAAATTGTGACAAGTGTTGGTTTAAACCATTAGTTGTTGCGATAAATATTTTAATGGAATTAAGAATTTTCTGGTGTAACTGTTTAATGAATAATTCAGATTAACAAGCTGGAGGGTAAAGGCTAAGATCACAACCTTTTGATTTTGGACACTGCTATCACAATAGTTGTCTGAAGCAGTGTTTGAAATGTTGTAGACTGAGTCTTTGCCAATCTGTTTGGGAACCTAAGAGTTATTTCAGTCTGAATGGTATATCGATGAAATTGCAGTTATCAACATATGTGTTTTATATTTAAAGTCCAATATTGAATGTGTTTACGTATTGAAAGGATGTGAAAGTCACAGTTAAAAATAAATTTTTATTGAAGTTAGAAGAAGGTAGTTTTCGAAAGCATAAATACATGAAGTGGGTCTTCTGACTTTTAATGAATACTCTATTGTTTTAGATCAATACCATTTCCAATGTACAAGTGTTGTTTAGGAAGGAAAATATTGTGGTTTATCAGAGAGTTGAAAAAAGTGTGCTCAGTTTTGATTGATTTTTTTTTGGTACTCTGTTTTCAGCAGAGGTCTGCTGTTGTGCACTGCAGTAAATACCACCACCTGCAGTAAACCTCTTCTGAAAAAGAAGAATGTCCTTCAATCTATCTATTGTAACATGTGTATAACTGAATACGCATTTGAAGTCAGTACAAACTTCTGAAATTAATTACCACATTACGTTCCTACCATATACTTAAACTTAGGTTCATTATTAGGAGAATTATTTCATCGCTATATTTAAGTGTTATCTTACTGTAAAATTCAATTTTCAGGCAGTACAGACAGTGTCCCGGTTTCTATCTAATGGTGAATATAACAGTTTACAAGGATTAGTACGTGAAGAAACTATTGAGAAATTGAAACAAAGTATAGAATTATTTTCGGTGAAGCAGAGACAGGATATTGCTACTAGCCAGGATGATATTTATTTCTCTTTCCCATATCAAATAGGAATAATGTTCAATGATGATGATAGTAAGTAGTTTAATGTCTTTTTTTTAAGAAATATTTTTAATTGTGACTTGTTAATTTACAAATGTGTCTTAGGTGTAATATTTCTAATAGTCTTTGTATACACATGCGTGATTCTATTAAAGATATGCTATATAATGCAGATTATACAAACCCATAAAGTTTGGATTTATTTTGTAATTATCTGACAAATTTTAAGCTTGGAAAAAACTTTTTTGCAGGGTAAACCTTGTTATTCAAATAGACCAGCTTATGGATCATCTTCAAATGTAACCTAGTGCTATGAAATGTCTGAATGGCTCTAAACTCTAATGTAATTATTCGTCTGGATCCAAAAGGAATCTTTGAATTAGCATTAGTAGTAAAAGTATCTGGTTGATAGAAAATGCAGTTTCCATATAAACCATAAATCACTAGTACAGTGAATATCTTGATGTAGAAATTGTCACAATTTTTAATCACACTCATATTTATGAAAAAGGCTGTGATCTATACAAGTATTTATATTGGGGCAGTATGTTACTCAAAAACATCAAGCTCTAAAATTTTTAAGTTTTCAATTTCCTTTGCTTGTACTTATGAAATGGTGAAGATTAATTTTGGTTTCAGGTAGTCATCAAAGATTTGTTGAAATAACTATGGTTCATCATGTGGTAAGAGACTTGAACTCATTGGTACGTAGCCACGGCATTTCTCCATTCAATGTAGGTTTCCTACCAGAATTCAATGACAAATTTTACATTTGTAATTACCGCTTTATAAAAGAATTCACAAAAGGAGTCGAGAGCTCTTGGGTAATTAATGTACTAAACCATTTTAAACCGCCATATTATGATGCTGATTACAGCGTCAAAAAGAACTAAGAATTTTGACAATATGTAATGTAGTGTTACTAAAATTTTCATATTGAAATATACTTTCAAAATTAGAAACTTTTATTAAAGTGTTGATTTAGAAAAGAAAAATTCAAAATTGGTATTTTTTTCCACGGAGCTATTCAGTTAGTCATTTATTTGAGACTGTATAATATGTAAGCCATTTCTTGACATATTTTCATCTACTAGAGATTAAACCTATATTTCCCAATTTAAAATATTTTGAATTAACACAAGTATTTATTCTGCTTCAAAGTAAATATAGCTTCATTTCAAGGTATATGTGATGTTTTTGAGTAAGACTACTCCTTTTTTTTGGTCATGTAATTGACTTCCCTCCAATACAAGTTTTCAAAAATAAATGAAATAAATTAACGACCAGATACAGACAGATTTTATTTTTCAGTTGCATTTGGCCTCGCAGGCAGTTATGATTTTTGTACATTTGGCATCTTTTTAAATCAAATTTAACTTTACCTGATGAAGTCCCAAATATGGGGATGAAATGCCAATTTAGCTGAATAAAAATTTTTCTGTCTGCTCTTTGATTTATTTCATTTAATTATTGTGAAAAACAGACATTAATTGATTTTTCAATGTTTTTTCTTCTGTTTGTATTTATTTATTACTGTAATTGGATGATGCTCTGGAGACATTTGCTGTAATCAGCTAAGCATCATGAGATAATTAGCAATATAATAGATGAATTATTTTTATTTTACCATAAATTTTTCTTATCTTTCTTCTATTCTTTTTACACAATTATTGGACCAAAATTCCAAATTTACAATAGATATTGGTGAAATTTCTCGGGTAGCCATTCCTACGATTTACACAAGTATTCAGAGCGGAAAGCTGTAAGAAATGGCTCTCATTAAAGGATTTACAGACGGATTTTTAATTAGTCAGCAGTTGCATTTTCTGGCTGAGAGTCATATTAATATTAAATAAATAAAAAGATGGCCAATAAGTCAGCATAAAATTTTATTACTATTTAATTAATATAAATACGATGTTTTGTCTCCATTTTGAGATTTCATCAGGCATAAAATTTAGCAATTCATGTCCTTCACTCCTCGACTCCCTCACCGAAAAGGATTATTAAATGTATCAAAGTATTTACATGAGAGGAATTTGGTGTCGCAGACAATCTCCCATGATGGTTACAGCCGAAAAAATCTATTATTAATATTATAGAATTTAAAATAACCTGGTTCTTGTGGTTCATAAATGTGCCCACATGTAAGTAAGGGCTGACTCCTTAATGTCAAACTACTTGAATATAAGCCAAGATTAGGTTCCACAGCTCTACTCAACACTTGAACATTGTTCTGTTAAATTCTCAAAACCTCGGGAATGGCATCTGTTAATTTATTTTTGGAGTTCATGAATTCAAACAGTACGATTTTAGAAAACTATAGCTGATGAATATTACATAATGCAATAATAGAGTGATTTATGTAATTGTAAAAGAATCAATGTCAAAATGTGGAATGTGATGTAATTACTTGTGTGGTGAGTAAAATATGAAATTTACAGTCATAACTATTGCAGTTAACAGTCGTTCTTCTTGAAGAGGAAATCAGATTTCATGGCTTTGAATGTTTGTTGTAAAGTACCGTATATGTTGTAATCCCCTTTCTTATTATTAGAGATTTAAAGAGAGATCTCAGGATCTGTTACTTATATTTCAATGCTCAACCACTGAAATTTATATTTAATTTTTGAGACGAATAGACCTTAAAAACATCATTGTTCTACAACAATGCCAAGCGACATGTGCCAATGAAATGTGGGGACAACAGTGTGAAGTTAGACGTAACATGGTTGGCAGCTGGTGTAGAGGTCTTGGTTTCATCCCTGAATTTCTATATTTGAATTTATGTAGCAACTGTCAACATGTACATAGGATACAGGTGAAATCAATTCAAAATTTTTTCTTCCTGGAACATGTTTGTGTGTATCTCTCGAAGGATGTTTTGATGCAATCCTGTTAAGAAATATACAACCAACGTTCATATAGAACATCTTCAGTCTGTGCCAAAATGTTAGAAATTGAGGCTTAAATGTTTGGACTTGCACACCAAGTTTGTGCCCCTTCCTCTAATATTTTGAACAATATATATATATATATATATATATATATATATATATATATATATATATATGAGATAGGAAATGACATTGTCATGTTTAAAACAATTAATGGGGAAAGGACAGAGAGATAGAAAGAAGATGACTTACCTGAGGTTCATAGATGGTAGACACCTTGTGAGGTTTAGAGAACTTGAATTTTCGGAGGCACCGTCCCCTTCATCAGAAAGTTAGGAAGACATTTCCAGTGATCGGCTAGCCGACGACTGAGCAGCCAAAATTTGCTGCTCTGCTAACTTGGGTCGTAAACAATTGACCCCACCAGGTCACCAACTTTCTCTCTCAATAAGGGTCTGGGAAGAGGCAAGGACTTGATGGGGGTTGGGGAGATGCATACTAACACCCCCATCTTGACACACATTCATTCAAACACATCCACCCTTAGAGGTGTCAATATTTAAATATTGATACACACTCTCATACATCCATACATACAACCACCATTCAAACAAAAACCAAGGTATACACACACACAGAAGGTTTTATTGTATATACAATTCCAATGGGCTCGTGCTTTGGGGGGGGGGGGGGTTAGAGATAAAGAGTTATAGGATATTGAGTCCAGGGCTTTGTCTTGACTGTAGGACATGCTGAAATGAAAGTTCCCACAGATGGAGTTCAGCTTCTGATGAGTCGGGAGGTAGGGCTTTGAGGGGGGTCAGTGTGAAGCACTGGTTGAAGTTGTTGGTGTTGTGGCTATGGGCATGGGCGGCTATGGGGAATTGGGTTTTGAGGAGTTTTACTGTGCTGCGGTGGTTGGCAATCCGTTCGGGGAGGGGTCTCTTTGTCTGACCGATGTAAAAGGCTGGGCAGAGTGTGCAGCTTATTTTGTAGATAGTGTGGGAGGACAGACAGGTTATGTTTTCCCTAATTTTAACTTTCATTCTAGCATGTCCTACAGTCAAGACAAAGCCCTGGACTCAACATCCTATAACTCCTTATCTCTAACCTCCCCCCCCCCCCCCAAAGCACGAGTCCATTGGAATTGTACATACAATAAAACCTTGTGTGTGTGTGTGTGTATACCTTGCCTTTTGTTTGAATGGTGGTTGTATGTATGTATGAGAGTGTGTATCAATATTTAAATATTGACACCTCTAAGGGTGGATGTGTTTGAATGAATGTGTGTCAAGATGGGGGTGTTAGTATGCATCTCCCCAACCCCCATCAAGTCCTTGCCTCTTCCCAGACCCTTATTGAGAGAGAAAGTTGGTGACCTGGTGGGGTCAATTGTTTACGACCTAAGTTAGCAGAGCAGCAAATTTTGGCTGCTCAGTCGTCGGCTAGCCGATCACTGGAAATGTCTTCCTGACTTTCTGATGAAGGGGGCGGTGCCTCCGAAAATTCAAGTTCTCTAAACCTCACAAGGTGTCTACCATCTATGAACCTCAGGTAAGTCATCTTCTTTCTATCTCTCTGTCCTTTCCCCATTAATTGTTATATTGTGTGAACAAGTGAACTTTATCTCATTTCACTTTATTGTCCTCACAATTAATGAAAGGTGACTTACTACTTTATATATTCTGTATATTCCAGTTTTATCTTGAGAATTTTCTTAGATTATACATTGGAATAACTACACTTGTTTTCAATGTTGTTTTTTTTCTGTCGATCTGTGTCTCTTGTTTCTGCCTGCGTGTAAGTTGCAAATTCTTAAGAAAATATGAACTCTGGCGACTTGCTGAACATTATGGAATGAAAGGTAAGGAATGTAATACATTTTTGAATACATTTTCCTTAATTTACAGAAAGGTTTCATGCTCCTTATACAGCTGAAAAACTGAAAAGATTTGTTTTCACATTCTTACTTCATCACTGTTTGTAACATGGAAAATTTGCATAGTTAATACCTCACTTAATCAAAGCTTATAATATTTCTATTGCTTGTAATTATGTTAGAATTTAAGTGTGTTTTGTAGTGGCTTACTTTTCTTTCAAATAAAGTTCTGGATTGATACACCAATATGGTTTAATGGTTTTCACCCTAGAATTTTTTTATCTATATTGAGAAATATTTATATTACTGAATTTCTACATTGAGCTTGTCAATGCTGACTTTTTAAAAATGTATTGCTGTGAGATGGCATTAAAAGCTTACAGGCAAGTAGAGGCAACTTGTGTAGAATTATTCATCTCTGTTTACTTATTGTAGTTAAAGACAGATTGAAAATTGTGGTACCTATCTGTTATGCACACTGAAGTATATATACACAAGCATATAATAACTTTGAGAAAGATTACTCATTATGCTTCAGGTCCCATCCTTTACTTATAGTAATGGTAGGAAAAGAAAACAGCTGGTCGCATCTCAGATGGCATGGCAAGAGATTTATTTCTAGGGTCAACCTGCAAACTATTCACATGACTCGAACAGATCAATAAAGACTTGTGTTAACTGGTAAGTAAATATGTGCTGATCTGAATTTTCCTTCTTGCTGGTTTTCAAAATAAAATTCCTACTGAAATGAAATAACTTGCAATGTAGTCAATACACATGAAGCATGTAATCAATATTCATAAGGATGTTCAAGTGCTTCTACAATTAGGGAAGAATAAATCACCGAAGTACATTGTTGATATAACCAATATTTAAAAGAGTAATTGAAAACCCCACTCGGCAGAGAATCTTGGAGCTACGTGATGAGAGGCCTGCACTCCAGTCACGCCTAGAGATTGTATTCCAGTGGAAAATATTGGGTTAAATATAAAACTACAAAAAACATTTAAATTGTCGTTATAAAGTATCACCGTTCATGTATCATATATATTACCTTTCTCAAAGTGCTTGCTTTGCCGTTCTTTTATATACAGTGACGGTGTATTCTAAAATATATTTTGCTTCATAATTCGGTCATGCTAAAATTTTTTCATTTACTTCATATTCTAAAATAGGCCGCAATTTCCCTAGTATATGTATTTTGTAATCCACTTCCATGTGTGTTCAGTATCTATAAAGATGACCTAGTAGTATTAGGGGAGTCAGAAGACTTGGAAAGCATAGTAAATGGAATGAACATGGTCCTCGAGAAAGAGTTGAATATGAAGATTAAAAGAGGGAAAACTAAGGTGGTGGAGTGTAGTTTGGGAAACGGTGGAATAACAAAGTGTGTTAGATTGGGAAGGGATAGGGAGGAAGGCATCCACGGAAAATAGGAATTTACTTATGGGTAATATAACTGTGAATATTAGGAAATCATTGCTGAAACTGTTGTATGGAGCATGGCATTATGTGAGTGCGAAACATGGATATAGGAGTTACGGAAAGGAAAATAATAGAAGCCATTGAAATGTTGTGCTGTAGGAGAATGAGATGGGGGATGGAATCGCTAATGAGGAAGTTCTAAACAGAATAGGGGAGGATGTTAACCAAGAGAAGGGATAGATTAACAGGCCACATTTTAAGACATGAGGGTCTTGTAAAATTGGCATCACAGGGAGGACAAGGATGGAATAAGCAGGTTAGGGAGGATGTGCTAGTTATGTGGGAATGAAAAGGCTTGTGCAAGATAGGTTAGCATGGAGGGTTGCATCAGACCAGGCTTAGGAATGAATACCACAACAAAGACAAATATGTTCTATTGCCTTATATTGTAGGCATTAGAAGTGCAAACAACGTTAAAGAAAATATAAATTTAAAGTTTGGCCAAGGAAAATAAGACAAGAATAGTACATTGGGTCCTTTTTTTTCAACGTCCGAGAAACTACTACTCCGGGTGTAAATTTCCTTTCATTGTTTGATTAATTACATTCAAAAGTACATTATGAGATAAAACCATACATGGGTATCGATGTGTTTCGAAACTGTGAAACCGGAATGCAACAAATTGCCTTATAGTAGTTGCTAATAGCCACAACTGTTGATACGACTTTAAATGAAGATAAATATTATCATCCCCGAATGGTAAATACTACTACAAAGTCGGGAAGACGCAAAAGAAAAGACAGCTTAGTTTACCTTTTAGGAGTAATGATTAGGTTAATAAATGAAAAATTACCATACTCTTCAATGATGTAACATTTAAAAATATAGGAACCTTGAAACAAGGGGACATTTCAAGGCCTAATCAGAGGAATAAAATGTATCATGTCGTCCAGAGACAAAAAAGAAAACATGAAAAGGTTACAGACGGTGTAAATTGTCTTTGACATTTCCATGCTTTGCCATTTGGGCAAGTAATAAAATGTGGTTAAGAATTCCGCTCCGCTTTCTGTAGTTGCTTTAATCACTTGTTAGTGTTACGCAGTTTACCCGATTATAGCTTTGAACTAGTGACGTCATTTCCCTTCTGGGAAGTGGTTTTCCTGCTTCTAACAGACGACAAGGAAAACTAACGCAAAGACCTGTCGTTCAATACTTGGACGAAGAAAAGCTAGTATTACGATTTGAACGTATCAGAATTTCATGAAACACCACAAAAGAAGCTGTAAGTGCGATACTTACAAACAGTAACTAGAAATTTAATTAAAACTTGAGGGCTTTGATGAGAACTGGAGTGGAAATGTCACCACCTGATCCTAGATTACCTATCTCCAAATTAAGCGCTGGATTGTGTATGAAGTTGACGGAAAAATTAAAAATTAACAATGGTTGGGAAAGCCTTGCAGTTGCTTTTAATTTTTATGGGTAAGTTCTGCATTGTTTTCAATTTCATAGGTAATCCTAGGTTTATTTTTATGCTCCCTGGATAATTTCTTCATAATGACATTCTATCGGAAGAACTAGTCTTTTTAGTTGTAAGTCAGAAACACATTTTCTACTGTTTAAACATTGGTTCCACATATTAATTTTTATCAATCTTCCAGACGACATTAAACAATTGAAAAATCACTTTATTTTTGCATTACCACGCTTACCTCATTAATAGTTTGACAGAATTGGATATATATCAAAATATATCTTCCGTAAAATGTACTGCATGTGACGATAAATGTTTATTAATTATAATAATGAGGTATTCTTATAATTTATGTGCAGTTAAGGACTCTTTCCACACCCTTGTTGCCCAGATTTTCAATAGTCTGTAAAAAAACTTTTCTTCACATACCATGCGGACAACAAACTTCTTTCTTGTGGTAATATTGTGCATTCGACTTCCAAAGTGATATGTTCACAATATATGCTCACTGTCTGAAAAATTATTTTCAAATTAAAAAAAAGTGAAAAGAGTTTGAAGAAATTGTTCAATTATTTATTTACTTTAATGTAATAAGATATATTCTTCATAAATTCTTTCCATTTCTAATAAACATTGATTATTATAAGAAATATTTATGTTATGTTTGTAAATAATTTAATATTTACAAATATATTTACCTCTACATAATTTAGGGAAGAGACATTGGAGAGGTTTCGAAGCATACCAAGCTCCATGGACCCTGTGGATCAGTTACTTAGTGGACTGAGTTATCGTGAGTGCTCCGTGGGTCTCCTGATCAGTGTATTGCAAGATTTGGAACTTTTGGATGCTCTGGCCGTCTTGAAAGCTCCTGGTAAGCATAACATTCGCAACATTTATTTAACAAAGAAATATACATATTTAGGCCATCAAATACATTTAGTGGAAATTTTCCAATTGCAGAAGTTGCCTGTTGTCTTTGGTTATTTGAATTTATTAGTAAATCTGAACATAGTATTTATTACAGATATAACAATCATTGTCCATGAATAATAGTTTAAAATATCTTGTGTGTTGAGTAATGGGTTAACTAATAAGAATATTGTACTTCTAGACTATAGTTTAAGTGAAAGCAAGAGAGTAATTATGTGTGTAAGAAGAGAAAGAAACACATGAGCATTTTGAAGGTTCAGATTTTCTTTCCTTGTATCTTAAACTATGGTTTAGTTGGTTATTTATGTGAATGATCTGTAATAGTGGGTGAGTCTTTATTACAAAGATTTAGTCTTTTAAAAAACTATTTCAGAACCTTTGGTCATCATACAGCAACCAGGCAGTGAGTTGGAACCTGTTAGGATTGACTTTGGGGATGAACTCAGTCTGGTATGTGTGGCCAAAGGACTTCCCCCGCCACGTTATCAGTGGTACTTTGGAAATAAAGAACTTGAAAATCAAAGAAGTAGTAAACTACTGATAACAGACTTTGGGTAAGGATATAAAGTGAAAATAATTTTTAAAATGTAATTAGTTGGTAGGGCACATTTTAAGCTGGTGTATTTACTGTAATTTATTTTGTTTCCAGGTATATTTAAAATATAAAATTCTTTATAATTAATTTTTTAAATATAAAGCCTATAAAATTTGATGTTAAATGTATGACACATTTTTTATTACTAATATAATATTTGTTAATTTGAGGGAGAAAAATGTAGGTGAATATTGCTGCTGTGTCACTCAAGCTGTGAAAGGAGGCATCTCCTGCTGGTCAAACTCAGTGACTGTTGAATTTTTACCTGAAGTGCCCCAAATACTGGAACAGCCTAATCCTGTCACATGTGTTGTGGGAGATAGGATTGAACTGTCTTGCAAAGTCGATTGTTACCCTGTACCTGGGTTCCAGTGGTACCACGGAAATACCTTGTTACCTGGAGAGACTGGCAGTACACTCTGTGTAAGTCTGTGCTAATAACGCAAATCATAACTCTTATGTATTAATAGTTCCAGTTCCCCTGGTGTCGTTTATAGTTGGTGACACTTTGGAAGAAAAGCAACTTGTGTTGACATTTTCCCCACCGCAATCAATTTTGAAAAAATACATTTTGTTGTAATGTATTAGAAAATATTGTTAAAAGAAATCGTGGGGTTCTTCTATTAAAATATGTGCTCTGATAAACCTAGAAAGTTACAATCTATCTCAGTAGTGAAGTGATACCACTGTTATGAGAATAATAACTGAGAAAACTGCACTGTGAAGTCTGATAACATTCAGTTCAACCAATGTATCCTGCGAGAATATATTAATTCACTGTTAATTTTACTTTTAAAGTTTAAAGTAAATATACTTATAATGAATATGAAGGCTCATTTTTTTAAAAAAAATTTAATGGAGCCAAGTAGCATTGCTACTTCCATCCAGTATCTTTATTATTCAGATTGACACAGTTTGAACAATTTGACTGTATATTATTTTCCATGACCCAAGGAAGACTTCAAAAATTTCTGATATAGGGTATTTCATTTTTATACTAAAGTGTGTCAACCGAAGTTTCAAACAGTAGTTCAAATGTCACTTAATTGTTACAATTTAAAATATCTATATGAATAAAAAATTGTCTACAGTATTAATATTATCACATCATTTTAATGTGCCACAGATCAGGAAGGCGACTCTGGAAAATCGTGGGAAGTACCGGTGCTTTATTCACAACATGCGTGCAGAATTATGGACTGATGAAGTTACTGTCCAGGTGTTTGTTACTTTTTTATTAAAAATATATAATTGTTTTTTAAAGTCAGTTGGTATTAAATACATTTTAAATTCTCCACAGGTATATGATGGTGCCCAATATTATGAGCCGAAGGTTGTTCAACGAAAAATAGGTGTTGTATTGGTTTTTTTTAAAAAAATTAAATGAAGTTGACTCCATGTTGTAATGAAGTTGGTTGAAAGATTGTGTTATTCCTCAACAGCTACCAGGAAAGTGGCACTCCTGATCGCTAATGAAAAGTACAGTGTGAAGGAGTTGGACAATTTGTACACACCTTGTAACGACGTGCAGGCTTTGTCGGAAGTCCTTACTACGTTGGGATTTAAAGTCTTGGCATTTCACAACCTGACAAAAATAGAAATGAAGAATGCTTTACAAACATTTTCTGACCTCTTGGAGGAGGGTAGCTATGGTAGGTACATCATTGTTGATTTCTTTGATATTTGCTTCTCTTCAATTGATTGCTAAAGCAGTGATCTCTGTGCACGATTTTCCATTACTTCTTACAAATATTTTCAATTTTCTTTGGATTATAAAAGTAAAGTTGTGGAACCATAAAATGATTAATTCATTGTTTTTTATTACATTATTGTTATTCTGATTTAGTGTTCTATATGCAATTATTTTATTTAGTATCATTAAAATTTGAAAGTAAATAAAAGTAATACATATATTGTTGTAACATTACATGCTTGTAGTTTGATATACTGTCATAATTATTTGGTGATAAACTTGTAGTGGGTTTCTGATTATAAGTGAACTAAGGCTTTCCCGGTGTAGTTGATGCAGAAATAGTTCACGGGTTTCCACTCGGGGTACAGGTGCAATTAAATCGTGACGTTTCGACAACCACGTTCTCTGTTGTCATTTTCAGCCTGAAGATGATGACACAGCATGTGGTTGTTGAAATGTCTCGTTTTAATCGCACCTGTACCCAAGTGGAAACCCGATAACTATTTCTGCGATTTCTGATTAGCTTGTACTTAGTCCTTGACATATTCTGTAGCACTCCTTCTACTCTAGGTGTATTTTACTTTGCTGGGCATGGTTTTGAGTTTCATGATAAATTTATGCTGCCTGCTGACGCTCCCGATCCCAGCAGCTTCCTTCGTAGCGATTGTATTTGCGAGGGGGAAGTTCTAAAGTGTGGCCTCGCCAACAATCCAAGATTGTTCTTAATGATTTTGGACATGTGCCTTAAACTTCCTGATAAGTAAGTGTTTTTGTATTATCTCAAATGCCATCATATGATTTATCTACGTTGAAGTGTGTATAATGTATCTCTGAATAAGTTGTCTCTGTTAAAGTTGGTTAAAAAATTAAGTATAAACTTTACTGGGCTTAAATTGAGCATTCCCACAAACTTAGTTTAGTTTTAATTGATTTTTTAAAAAAAGACTAATACTAGTGTTGGTTAAAAAAATTGAGGAAATGAAGGCAACTTTATAATTTTCATTTGCTATAATTAAAAAAAATTATTATATGCTGTATATGTATACTTGATTTTTCTCTGTATGTTTTGTCATGAATTTTATAGAACGGCCAATCCTCACATCCACTCGGAAAAACCAGAAGTTTACACCTACACCCCGCAAAGGAATCTCATAAAGGCCTACGCAACTACTACTAACTTGGGTTCTTATGAGCGGACCACCGATGATAATGGGATATATATGAAACATCTGAAGGAGCAATTGCGACTAGACTTGCCAATTCGAGAAATCCTCAATAGGGTGATGGAAGGTAAATTAATATCACAATATTATGGGATCATTTTTAGTGACAAAACATTTTGAAATCAAATGAAATTTACTTGTTTCTTTTTTTTCCTTTTCGAGATAATGGTGAATAAAACAGCTTGTGCCTGTTATTACACAGAAAGTTTTATTATTGGGTCTGTGCCTAAGGCAGTGCTGTTTTATTCATTTTTCTTGACCTGACACTTCATACTGATTCGCTTTGAAAATAGGCAAAATGAACTCCTGTTCAGAACAACCAAACTCCAACAGTGAAAATAACACAATGCAGTGGTGTCAGTTCAATGGCCAATGACACAGGCTCATTCATGCAATGACCCATTATTTCTCTCAATGTGACAACAGAGCACTCCTTTTTAACTCAAAAGCTATGACCGTCACATGGATTGCATATTTGTAAAGTGTTATTTTCAAATATTTTCTGTTATATTGCTCATTGTTTTGTATTCAAATTTTAGGTGTCAAGCGTGAGCCAGATGATGTCAGAAATAATCAGATTCCATCGGTGTTTTTCAATGCATCTGACCTGTATCTAAACGATGCAGTTAGAGGTAAAAGTATCTGAAATTTATAACCAACCATTTACAATAAAAAAAGACACTGCAATAGTTAATTTCAACATTTTGGTTTCCTTGAAGTAATAAACTTTTTTCCCCATTTAGAAAGCCCAGAATTGAATAATCTGTATGGTAGAATCACAACTTTGCCACAAAGAATGGCGCTGCAATTTCGATACATAAAGCCTGCTCGAGTGCCTGAAGTGACTTACCATTGTCACAAGGACTGCTTCCATAACTCTATGGATATAAGAATTTCTAACCTGGACAACTGGAGAGTAGAATGTTTCATGCAAAATAAGGTTAGTGAATTGTTTTTAGTTAATACTCTTATTCATGATGAGGCATTATCATAGGGCCACATAGTTGGAAAATGTATGTGAGCTTAGTTTGGGGCTTTGTTGGTGGCGTCTAAGTAAAACACAAAGTGGAACATGATAGTTGAAAGGTGGAAGCAAAAAGTTCATGGCAGTGTGTGGTTCTTTATACTGGGAACAAATCCTGAAAAAAATGGTGATAATTAACAGGACATACACAGTGTGTTGTAATTTATAAACAGGAGTTGGACCACCATTTGCTTTGAGAACAGCTGCATTTCATTGCAGAACAGATTTATAGTGTGTCTGAAGAGTTTCCATATGTATGTCCTCCCGCTCTTGCAGCAAAACATCCACCAATTGCTGCAACAATGTTGGAGGTGGAAATCTGCTCCTCACTCTCTGCTCTAAAACTCTCCGCGACAGTTCAATTATGTTGAAGTCTGGTGATTGTGCTGGCCTGTGAAGATGTTTGATGACAATCTGATGCTCTACCAACCACACCTGAAACTTTTAGGCTCTGGTTAAGGGGGTAATTATCATCTAGGAATATGGCAGTGTCTGGCAGCAGTATGCTAGTCACAGTAAGCACTTCATTGTTGAGGATGTAGAGATATTCATTCGCAGAAATCCGGCCAGTAAGAGTAATGATGAGGCCAGCTGAATACTGTAATATAGCTGCCCAAATCATAACGGAACATCCTCTGTGCTAGATCGTAGACTTCTTTTGGTGTTCTCCATGCAGAAACCCAGCTGTTTGTAGAAAACAGTGTAAATGATGACCATATTCTTCCAGTCATCCAGTGTCCAAGTTTTACGATTGTGGCACCATTTCTTTCACAGCTTTGTGTTGGCTACAGTTTTGAAGGGTTTTGAAACCCTTCCAAGAATTTTAGCTTAGTGAAGCTCCCGACGCACTGTTTTTGTCAAAACAGTATTGCTCAAGTGAGTGTTGAGTTCTGCAGTTAAGTTTTATGATGTCTGGTCACAATCCTTTTTAATGTTCATCTATCTCTGTCAGTTAATTTACCCTTTCGCCCACTATTCCTCTTTGCTGATGATGTTTTACCATGTGTTGTGAATGCCGTCATTACTGTGGATACTGTTGCTTGGGCAATGTTAAACAGTTCAGCTCTTTTCGTCACAGATGCTCCCGCTAACTGCGCACCAACAATTTGTCATCTTTCAAAATATAATAGATCACACATTTCACCAGTCACCAGTGTTAACAGTTGCAGAACAAAGCGTATAATATACTGCAAGATAACGCCAAAACATGGCACATCAACTGGGCACCGCAGCTGCATCACAGAATTTACACATACACAGTGGCGCCAACCTGCAACCTGACCGTACTGTGTGGCATTCACATTATTTTGTCCAACGCCTATAGTGTGAATGATAATTGTCTCATTCCACTCTCTCTTGGTTGTAAGTTACAGCATTAACTAAAATCTTTACAAGCTCACATTATGTGTAAACATGTTTACATTGTAAAGTGAACACAATTGTTTTATTTATTGAAATTAATTTCTGCTGACATTGGATTTCTAATTAAAGGATTTTATTTTCAGGAACTGTCCATGGATATTGAGAGGGACAGTGGAGATCTAGTAATTAAAGTTTTTAGGCTTCAGAAAGTTAAGGTACGCCAGACTACAATGTCTGTTTTAACCGGCTAATTTCTGTATTTCTAATACTGGTTTAATTTTCTTTACCAGATTCCCTGTCTGTCGCTGACCATATCGTTGTTTGAGTGGGACACACACAAATTGGTTGATTTTTGCATATTGGAAATGGGAAACCCTCTGATTATTCCGGCTCAGCTGTGGTACGACTCTGTTCCGTCAGATAGTTTTTAATAAATGTCACCACTGTTTTGTTAATTTGCATTTCTATTTGAAATATATTTTATACATTGTTGATGTGACTTTGGAATCAAATTATTTACACAGATTCATATTTTTACTGAGACTGTGCCAAACTCTGCTTCCTTAACCTTCTTTCCCTGAATATGAACTAGGTTGTTTTACTGTTCATAATTGTAACAAAGAAATTAACATCTGTTAAAAAGTTTGACACATCATGTGATATTGACAAGTTTCACCCAGGGGAGTCCCGAGAATCCTGTGTAGAGTTTCTACAGTTGTGATTTTTTTTGTCCAATTTCAGATATTAAAGTTATGCTTCCTGTGAAGAAACAAATTAGTAATAACTAAGTTTGTATACTTGAAAGATGTGCGATTGTAAGATTAATAGGAAAATCTAGGTTATACAATACCTAATACCCCTATTATGACAATCTCCGAAGATTTACTAATGCAATGTAAACTGTGTGTTTAAAACTTGTTGGGTTTACAAATATATTTATTTATTTATGCCATGCAGGGAAATAAACCAGCTGATGGGTGGAACGTTTCGACATGGAATATGTTTTCAAGCTAGCGTTAAAATTTGTGGCGTTAAACAAAAACTTCTCCGTCGGTGAGTAAATCTTCACAATAAATGAATGATTATTATATTATATAGAAGTTCTACAATAGAAATGTGAACTTGGAAACTATTCTAGGCAAAGTGGAGGGTAAAGTAGGAATCAATTCAGTTAAGTTTTTCAAATCAAACACTTTGGTTTTTATATTTTTCGAATGGTTTGTAAAATTGCGTTAGTGAGAACGTTCTAGCATTTTTGCACGGTGCTGCCACCTATTGTATTTACGGTCTATGAACTGGTTCTAGGAGAATGTGATCAGCCGTAAAAACTGGTAAACTCACTGGTGGACCTCTGTAAATAATAAATCAATGTGAACACTAAAATACGAAGAACGAGGCGCGATACCAAAAGATATGTAATCTAAGTGACCTATGCACAATGTGTGCGCATTTAACCTAATAATAAATAGAATGTTAGAACGAGTTAGGTTGGCAACATCATCGTTACTAGAAATTATATCTTTTGAATGATGTAATTTGCGAAACACAGGATGGCAAATATCGTAATACAGTGCTAACAGATTATTAGGGATCGGTTCCAAGATTCTATTTCTTTTCCGAGTCCACAGGAAAATAATCGTGACTTATTTTCTCCAAGTTTAAATTGCGGGGTTGAAAGCAAAGATTATCAATCTGACTGTGTTGTGATCGTGTTCAAACAGACGCGCGAATGAAGCATGCAAGGAATGAAAAATAATCCGATTGAGAAACAGAATTGAATGTCCTGAATATTTGTGGGCGATGTGGCTGGATGAAGCGAAGCGAACCTAACCTAACAAGGCGAGAACTGCGCACAGGTGACGTCACTACGCGGCGCTTACCTGTTACTTGACGAGTGTTGCCACAGTCCCCCTTGTTGGGCAACCAATCTTGCGCAAAACTACCACACCCTTCCTAAAATGATAAGCGCATTCCATCCTTGGCCTCCCTTATCTGTTCACTTCACTGTAATGCCTAGACCATCATGTCTCAAACCGTGGCCTGTTAATCGATCCCTTCAAAGTCGTACATATTGTTCGCTATTCCCTTATTCTGCCTAGAATTCCTGGTTAGTTACTCTATCCACCCATCTCATTATTCTCTAGCACCACTTTTCCAAAGTTTCTATTCTTTATCTGTCTGCAAATCCTATCGTCCACGTTTCGCACCCTTACTACATACTAACATTTTTCGCAATGATTTCCTAATATTCACACTTACATTATCCATAAGTAAACTCCTCTTCTTTGACTGTGCTATCCTACTCTAGTTATTATGCGCCCCAAATAAAAGAATTCCCATATTTCCTTCAAAATATCCCTTCCCAGTTATTCCACTGTTTCCCATACTACACCAAATCACCTTGGTTTTCCCTCTATTAATCCTCATGTAGCACTCTTCCTCCAGGACGAGGAGGCATAGGGTAACTAACCAGGAAGTTCTAAAGAGAATGAGAGAAGAGAGAACAGTATGAAGGACTTTAACCAAGAGAAGGTATAGATTTTTTGGTGACGTTTTAAGCCATTAGGGTCTTGTCAAATTAGCATTAGATGGAAGTGAACAGAAGAGGGAGGACATGGATGGAATACGCTAAGCAGTTTATGGCGGATGTGGTAGTTATTCGACTTGTGCAGGGTGGGTTAGCACAGAGGGTTGCAGCAGACCAGTCTTAGGACTGAATACCACAACATATCAGATTTTAATATTTTTATATCTGCACCTGTCTCAATTTTTAATTTACTCATATGTTTTAAATTTTTATTCTATTATATTATCAGGTTTACTAAGTGAAGATTGATATTACTTTCCGGCAATTATAATTGTTAAGTCAGTCAACGACTGAGTTTCCCTAATCTAATTGGTTTATGACCAATTACTGACAAATTTTCTATCCAATTGAGCCGACGTTTCGCCAACATTTACACATCAAAGATCGGGTTGGTTTCCACCTGACGACAGCGCCCTACGTGGCCGAAACGTCGCCTGAAACCCGAGAAGCATTCTTCAACTCCGTTTCTCTATGTTCACCCAAATTACCAGCAGAGAAAGCAAATTGGTCTAACATAAGTAATTTTTCTAACAATTGAATATATAATAAATGATTTAAACTGACTCTTTGTCAGTATTTTTATAATTTAAATATTACGACGTTTCGTCTCTCTTTTGAGACCTCTTCAGCTATAAATTTAGCGGTACGTGGAACTTGACTCATTTTGACCGAAGGAGTCATGGAGTGCTAAATTTTTACTTGAAGAAGACTCAAATGAGAGACGAAACGTCGTAATATTTAAATTATAAAAACACTGACAAAGAGGCTGATTTAACGCATTTGTTATAGGTCTTATATAATTTATTCAATGTGATTATTAAGTTGCCCTGAAACATTTTCATCTAATTTTTCTTCGTATTTCTGTTATTGGGAGACATTATTTATTTTTCACAGAGAATTTCATTGCAATGATTGAAAATGATAGTAATGAATATTGTAATGTGCAACCTGACGAAGTCTTAAATTAAGGATGAAACGTTGTGAAACTTTATTGTGAACAATTGCGTTACTGATTTATGCCGAATTTGTAGATTGATTGTAAACTTAAAAGTGAACATAAACGATGTCCTTGCTGGAATCCCATTAGTTAGGTTCGGAATACCGTGATGGCTACTGAGTAATCTCGTGCACAATTGCGGAAACGTATGTTTAAAGATAAAATCCGTATTATCGGTTCGCAGTATGACGTACGGCCGGTGACGTCCCAAAGTAAGTTTCCAGTACCAATTTTTAAAAAAAGAACTAAAACTTGAGAGTTTGTCTTTGACGTAGAGTTAGGATTGTGGAGAGTGGACTGCGCCAACTGAGGGGTCGAGGGAGCTTCTTTGGGCCGATGACCGCCCGCCACGGTTTATCGGGCGTGATGGGAAATATTCGCCTCGCATCCCTGGATATTTTGACGTCGGATGCGGCTTCACGCTACGCTGCGCGCAAAAAACATTTGATTGTAATTGTTTCCCGGGATTGTGTCTGTGCGCGCGATTATATGGCTGAGCTGCCATCACACGCGCGCTTTACATAATGCTCCGCTGTGCCTCGCTATCCAAAATATGCACGCCCGGTCAACCACAAGTCCTTCGTTACTCGCGCCTCGCTTCAAATCCTTGGCCATTAAGTCCATTTACTCTATTCGCAGGCACTTTATAGAGCGTCCTTCTAGAAGGTTCTCGTCGCTAACCCCAAGAATATACTACTACTACCCTGCGCTAGCCTTTTCATTCACGCATAACTAGCACGTCCCACATCCTCTCTAAACTGCTTAGCGTGTTCAATTTTACTAACTTTACAAGACACTCACGTGGCTTTTTAATCTATCCCTTCTCTTGCTCAACGTCCTTCATATTGTTCGCTCTTCCCCTATTCTGTTTAGAAGTTCCTCGTTAGTTACCCATCTCATTATCACCTCATTTCAAAGGCAACTCCTATGGTCCACGTTTCCCACCCGTATAACGCCACGCTCCATACCAACATTTTTTAGCAACGATTTCCTAATATCCACACTTATAATTGCCGTAAGTAAATTCCTCTTCCTTGCCTGTGCTATCCTACTCTAGTTATTACCCTTCCCCAAGTAACAGAATTGCTTTACTTCCGTCAAAATATCCCTTCCCAATCTAACAGCCTTTGTTATTTCACTGTTTCCTATACTACACTCCATTACCTTGGTTTTCCCTCTATTAATCTTCACATTGAACTGTTTCTCTATGACCACATTCAAAAGCTGAATTTTATTCTCTTGCAGGTTTCTTCAACTTTCTTCTTTGTTGGTCATGTGTCAATCTTAAATTATCAACTTTATTTTTCACTTCTCGCACATCAAAGTCTGATAGACCGAATATAGTGTGTGGGTCGAGAGGAACCGGTTTAGAAGCAGGTAGAACCCGTCTGGCGGTGTGTGTGTGTGGGGGGGGGGGTGAGGGGTTATGAAGCTCTTCTATCCGCTGTCTCGGCCGGCTTCGTTCCTAGGTCGAGTGCTGACTGTCCATAGTACTCGGTGGCAGAGTTGAGCGCGAGTGTACGTGAAGGGCGCTGAAAGCAGCGAGGGACGGAGCCTGCCTGTGTTTGACGCACCTGCCATTACTCCTGAGTTTCACGCAACTCAGAGCACGAAGAGAGTCAGACAAAGACAACAACTCGGGCCTCCGCGAAATAACTCAAAAGGGGCTTCTCTTTACTTTACGTTCACTTGTGAAAAGATATGAGCGGCTGCAATGATTAATCTTGTTATTGCTCAGATAAGTTCCTTAAAAATAACTAAAAGAATTGATAAATAGCCAAGTCAATTTGAAAGCAAACAATATTAATATTTATTTCAGACGTCTACAACGCTTCATTGATATTTGTAGACTGCCTCAGGTAAGTAAAAAGATTAAGAAACAATTATACAGTTCAATACAAAATATTTCTTTAGATTTCATTTTTGTTTAACTACCTGAGGAAGTTCACAAATATTGACGGACGTCCGAAAAAAATAATATCATTGTTTGCTTGACTCCACGTAGTTGCTTTCTTTTATTTTGTATCACTTGGCATCTTTCTCAGACTCTCAAAACAACCTCTTCCTCTAATTCTACGTTACTACCCTAAATTATGATAATATTCACCGCCAGTAATAAGCTACACAATTATTAATAACCGCAATAACAAAATTATATTTACAGCCCAGTCATTTGTCTCGCTCGCTAGAAAATTTTTTGTCACTGGACATTCAATTACATCATGTAGTCATGTTAATTGTTTATTCGCCGAAAAATACTATATACCATGTAGAAACAACTGTAATATCCTCGGATACAAGTTGTAATAAAAGGAGAAAAAAGCAATTCTCCTAGTATTGTTGCTCCAAAATTCAAATACGACGTCGCTAATAGCGGGCATTGTTACGCTCGGTTCAAGGGTTGTTTACACTCATTACGTGTATATTTAATTTTATATATATATAAATACAAACAAGAAATAGATTTTAAGATGTATATATATAATGTTTATGTATATAAGAAAAATATTTTAAGATATTTATATGCGAACAAGAAAAAGATTTAAGATATATATATATAATATTTTAAAATCTTTTTCTTGTTTGTATTTTTATATTTTGGGTTCAGTACGGATTTACGGACAAGAGAAGCAATATTGACTATGCGTCTTATGTTAGAGGCAGGATAAAAAAACAGGCATACGTTCATGGCATTTGTAGATTTAGAAGAAGTCTTTGATAACGTAAACTGGAAGACACTATTAAGGATTTCGAAGATGACAGAAAAAAATGTCCAGAAACAAGAGTTATCCATAACCTCTACAGAAGACAGTCAGCAGTAATTAGTATTGAATGGGAGGAAAGGAATGATACACGGGTATGCACGCTCCGTAATTTATGTGTAGAACAGGCGACGACGAAACTTAAAAAGGAATATGCAAAAGCAATCATACTGCAAGAAGAAGAAATAAAAAACGTGAGGTTTGCTGATGATATTGTAGTATTAGGGGAGTCAGAAGAAGACTTGGAAAACATAGTAAATGGTATGAACGTGGTCCTGGAGGAAGAGTACAGCATGAGTATTAATAGAAGGGAAAACCAAGATGATGGAGTGTAGGTTGGGAAACAGTGGAATAACGAAGGCTGTTGGAAATGATATTTTGAAGGAGGTTAAGAAATTCTACTACTTGGGAAGCGTAATATCTAGAGTAGGATAGCACAGGCAAGGAAGAGGAATTTACTTACGACTAATATAAGTGTGAATATTAGAAAATCATTACTATAATGTTGGTATCACCTACACACCTGAAAAATTTGTATTAAAGAAAGGCGGACGGATATATGGGTTTGACGATCTTTGGGAATAAATGTGTGACGAAAATTTGATGCTGGTGAACAAAAGGGGAAATTCATAGTAAACTTGGCTAGAAGTCTAAGCGTTGGCGACGCAGAGAGAGAAAGAGGGAACAACAGGAATTAAGTCAAATCGAGTCAGCATTCCTAACTACACGACCTCAAGATGATCCGAATATGCACCGAAACGCCGTTATTTAATTTAGAATAAATAATAATTAAATGTCAATAATTATTTTATTAATTTACGAAGGACGTTCAATTAGATCCATACAAATTTCGTTAAAATCCAAGTTTGGGGATGCTGCACAGGACAGTTAATATCCTCATAAACATGTATAATGTAACACTGTAAAAGCGGCTCAGAGAAACTAAAAACCATTCTTGTCCTTGCATAAGAATAATAAATATTTAGTCAATATAATAACATCAGGTTATATTCAATTAGGAAGAATAGTTAAATCCCCTGACACTTAGATGTTCCGCACAGCTAACAAGGAGAATGTGCTGCCTAAGCTGCAGGCAAAAGTGTGCGTCCGTCTCTCTCTCTCTCTCTCTCTCTCTCTCTCTCTCTCTATATATATATATATATATATATATATATATATATATATATGTCTGTGGCTACGCCTTATTGTTCCACTTGTCCAAAATCACCTCAAATGTGTGAGGAATATTTCAAAGAACAACATTCGACGTACTAGACTGTAGTGTAATAATAGAAAACAAACTATAATGTGAATACTTGTGATATGTTTGATGTCCTGTATTTATTCCATTAAATTACTATTAAAAATTCAACTAAAATTCCTCTTAGCGTTGAATAAGAAGCAGCACATTGGTGGTAGGACCTAGGGGGCGACTCTCTCAAGGTTCCCTGCTTATTTAATGTAGCAGGTAAGGATGACAACACCGGGCACCCAGCTAGTAATGACTTTTAACGTGCGAGTAGAGTCGCAGGGAGTTTTGGCGCGGCGCTGCCCCGGGCGCAGCTGCCATGTGCGAGCCTCGGGGATCGATACCCGACGCCGGGCCCCGAGGATAATCCCACGAAACGTTACAAAGCCAGCCACCAAATACACGGCCCTTGTCCCTCACACACTTCACCTCCCTAAATGTAATCAGCGCCCACGTTTCAGCTCATATTTTCATGCCTTCGTCAAGTTTTCTTCTAGGAATAACACCGCCAATTGTGATAATGTTAAATGCAATGTAAATATTTCCCCTACACGAACAAAATGTGAATATGTTGTAGTTGAACTGGGGTAAAGTTAATTTTTAAATTAAATAAGGAAAAATTTGTTACTTATTAATTTATCAAAACAAATTTATGTCGATCCAAATTTAGGGTCCAATAATATGACACTTATAGTTCTGATTTAATTAAGCAAGACTCAATCTGTTTCGAGGGCCATAGATTTGAGAATTGTTGTGCAGCAGGAAAGTAGTCATACTCATTTTAAATAAATTGTCACTGACACCCATGATTTCCCTGTTTGTGAGGGCGCTGCTTACTTCGTCAGAACCGGCTCGTGTGGCTTCCTTACAATAATTCGGGACTGGTCACACACAGAGCTTTCTTTCGTGTCTCGAGCGATTTACGTCAACGGAGAAGCCACCTCCTGCTGTTTTCTCTTCTTTGCTTCTCTCAGTTTCCCTCGAGTTTTAAGACAAACTCCTCTCACTAGCGACCAACTCTTATCGCCTCTCTCCTCCCCCCTCTCTCCCCCCCTCTCTCTCCCTCTCTCTCCAACTAACACACTCTCACATCTCAAGCTGCTTCTTCGAAATTCTTTCCTGAAGCATAAATTCTCTTTTATTTAAAAATAAATAAATTTTGACATAAATGGAAATTAAGTCCAATAAAATTAGAACCAAATTGCAGACATGAAAGTATTTCATTTAATTAAACCGACGTTTTTTTTCAGCTTGTTTTTGACTTCCTCGGGTAACTTCTTCAAACCTTTCTACAAGAGTTGCACAAAAAAATATACATTAATAACGGTTAATATTTCAGAATCTTAATAACATCTGTAATAATCAATTAAATAAATCAATAAACTGACATCCGTCCATATTTGTGGACTTATACAAAAAATAAATCTAAAGAAATATTTTGTATTCAACTGTATAATTGTTTCTTAATCTGTTTACTTACCTGAGGCAGTCTACAAATATCAATGAAGAGTTGTAGACGTCTGAAATAAATATTAATATTGTTTGCTTTCAAATTGATTTGGTTATTTATTTTTAATTAATAAATGTCATTATGATTTTGAAATTTTAATAATTTTTATTTATCATTTTATCAATTCTTTTAGTTAAGTTTAAGGAAATTATCTGAGCAAGTCCGAAACGTGGTAACGAAACGTCGTTTCTGTGAAGTATCAATTTTGTCTGCAAGTTGTTGTACATTTATAATATATTGTTTCTGTTACTTGTTGCCTATTTTCCTGTTTATTTTATATTTTTACGGTAATGGTTTTATTTATTCAATTATTTAAATAATCATGTAGTGTACATTCTATCCAATCAGGAGGCGTCAATGTATTTTATAAATACTTATAAATGGTTCACAAATCTCTTTAATATAATATATATATATATATATATATATATATATATATATATATATTTCAGATTGTTCACACAGTCAATCAAATGTATAGAATTACAGTGTTTGGAACAAGTTATCCTATTTGAATTACATTAAGTAAAGAAAACTGGGAAGAGGAACATAAACTAACATTCCCGGGAAATAATTTACTTTATATTGATGGAAAAAATTACCGGATGTTTCTTTATGTCCATTATTTGTTTCCTGGAGTTGGTATTGCAGAATATCACATGGGCCGTGGTTTCGTGAAATATCTGATGTTTAGTAGGCGGTTCTAAATATAACGAAAATATACAAACTGAAGCAATTAAAATGATCTTTTTTTACTACTTTTATTTTCGTCTTTCCCTGTGTCCCTGGTGTTTGTATCGCAGGATGTAATTAATGAAAACGTGAGAGTGAGGGAATGCTAACCTGTATATATAAAATTCTTTGAGGTCACAGGTCACCATAACAGCCATGATGACGGTGGCGTAGTTGAGTAATTATCCTGCAGCTGGAGTCGCTAATTAGCGTCGTGACACTCGGATATGATTGAGGGAAGGGGTTGTCAGCCCCATCTGCACCCCCGCTTGGGGTCGCCCGGCCACTTGCAGAGATAATACGGTTCTCTGTATTCAATGGTGCACTTATTTTCGAATCTATTGCCGCGCGGGGGAGTTGGGGTGGACGCCAGAGGAGGGAGCGAAAAGAGACTGAGGGTAAATTTTGTTTTCCGAAACTCCGGGGGCAAAGAGGGAAAGGATAAAAAACGGGAGTTTGGAAGGAGGGAGGGGGGGGGAAAGCGAAGGAAGCTGTTTCTTTCTCTCCGTCAGAGAGACGACGACGACGACGGTGATGGCGATGGCGATGGCGCGTGGTGGGGGGATTGCGTCGGATCGATTTAAGCGCCGTTGTTGATAAATAAAATCATCGAGTTACGGCGGATCATTGACGACAGGAGACAGGGAGGGGGATCGGGGTTCACGTCTGGCCTGAATATTAATTTGGCGGCACACAAAAGAGGCGACGCTCACTCGATTATCCCCTTGACACTATTCACCACTTAACCCTATATTGCTGTGGAATTTTAAATAATGAGCCGCAACGAAATTTAAATTTTAAATTGCTTTGTTGACAAGGAACAACTAATTTCTCAAGTGTTAATCGTGAAGCCTTGATGGGTTACACACGTCGAGCGACTCGCGACCGACGTTACTGCTGTTCGTCACTCCTCCGGGACATGAAAGTGCAACAGGCCAAGATGTCATTTAGAGAAATTATATCAGAGTGAGGATATTCCTCTCATGCTCTTTGCATGGTTTCAATGAAATTCTTCTTCTTTTAGGACCACGTTAATGCCATTTATAATGGTTTCCAAGTCTTCTTCTCACTTGCCTTATACCACAGGTTTTTTTTCTCGTTGTTGTTTGATTCTTTTTTCATATTAATTTTTGATTTTCGTCATCGCCTGTTCTATATATAAGTTATACAGCATGGACATCCTTACATTACTCCTTTCGTGATTTCTGTTTTCTTTTATTGCCCTTCAATTATTGTTACTACTGACTTCTGTAGAGGTTATCGGTAAGCCTTCTTTATCGATATTTTATTCTTCAAAATCCTTAATATTGTGTTCCACTTCACATTATCAAAGACTTTTTCTAAATCTGCAAATGCCATGAATGTAGATGTTTTTTCTTATCCTGTCTCCTAAAATTAGCCGCAAAATCCATATTGATTCTGTTGTCCCTACATTCTCCCTAAAATCAAACTGTTCTTCTCCTAACTCGCATTCTATTTGACGTTCCATCCTCCTATATACTATTTTCGTTAATATGTTGCATGCATGAGATACTACACTAATTGTCCTGCATTTGTCGCTCCCAGTCTTCATCAGTATGGGTATAATTATGTTGTTCCTAAAATATTCTGATATTCTTCGTTTCGTAGATTTCGCAAACTATCCTCAACAGCCGTGATATTGCTTCTAATCAACTCCGTTGTAATGTTATCAATTCCTGGCGCTTTACAATTGCTGAGGTCTGTCAGCCATGGCCCTGTCAAACTCCGACCTTAAAATTTCGTTCCCCTACTGTTCATCATCCACCTACTATTCTTTTTCTATTACTGACTTATCTAGATTACAGCTGTTCTATATATTCCTTCCATCTATCCGCTCTGCTGACGTTCTTGCTAGTATTTTTCTTCTCTCCGAATGCTGCTTTGATTCTCCTGCGTACATTTTCCCTTTATTCAACCGCTTTGCATTTCTCTTGAAGCGAAGCCTCTTTGAAACAGTTCAAATTCTTATCTAAGGAACAAGGAACAATCGTCAGGTGCGTTGTGATTTTTCCCTGAGTTTGCAGCTTTTAAGAACTCGATGAAAAATTACAATGGATTCAATATAGCTTACTCTGCGTTGTTGGTGCTGCTGAATCGGCCATCGGTCACTCTGCTGTCGTACAGACGGGCGGATGTCATCCCCCAAAAGCCAACCGGGGCCTCGCTTCCAGCAAACGAAACCGGGATGATCATCGAACCTCCAGTATTTTAGGAGAAAACGTCTTCAATCTCCGCTCCTATGTTGCTTCCTGCCTTTAGCAATGGACCGTCCAAAAGGTTTATAATTTAAATTTTAACTTAGAATTGCGTATCGGTCCTCTCGCATCGATATCCAGCGGATAAGTTTCCTCCCTGCCTGAAATCTTCCGGAAGCTCGCCTTTGATGCTATCAGCTATCATATTTCATCAAATACATGGATCACTACACCAACAAAAGGTAACAATACCTCGCACCCAACAATGGAGGTTGGCAAGATGACGACAGTAATAGCTCCCCGGTTGGAGTATGAAGCGTCTGATTCAACAATAATAATTGTTCGTCACAGCGCATTGTCTTAGTGTGTGTGTAGTTCCAATTCTACGTTCTTCAATGTCATAAAATAATTGTATTTATTATGAATTGTAAGGATATCTTCTGTCTGCTCTGGGCAATGCCAAGTCGTATTTTTGACTTAAATTCTTACTAAATTGAATTGAACGTTTTAATAATTTGTTATTTCGTTCAAATAAATGAATAATATTACTGTACTTACAATATTTGGACCTTTTGTTTGTACTTGTGTGCGATAACGCTTGGCCGTTTGAAACGTCGTCGTCGTCGTCGCGTGAGTTGAAAGTTGCAAGCATTTAGCAAATGAAGTGGACGGACGAATGTAAATCCCCGTATTTACATAATTCCTGACCCGCGGCACTCCAATCAGGAGCAGGCGCAACTTCCCTCATTCTGCTAACGGGTTGTTTCGATCAAAACTTCCAGCCAATCGGGCTAATGCGCTATTCGTGTCCAGAGGCGCCCGCAGCGCCGCCCTGGCGGCACAAAGCTCAAGGGGCACGCGCAATGTATGACAAAACGGCTATAAATATGTCAGCGCAACCTAATCCATTACAACAAGTACCATTCCTCTCAACTGCCCCGTATCGACTTTCTCCACACTCGAGCTTCTTCTTAATCCTTCTACCTATCTAATGTTTAGAATTTTCAGATATATTATTCTTATTATTTCCAGTTTCGTTGGTTGGTAGCTATGGCCTAATCTGTCCATTTTATTTGAGTAGTAGCTGAGTGCCCGTCGATGCCCGCTACAGTATTTAATTCGTCTCTATTCTCAGTGGTGTAGTGGCTAGTGTCACTGCCTCGTATCACAGAGATCCTCGTTCGATTCCTGACAAAGTGCTGTTGGCCAATCCAAACTCGAAAAACTCATTAAAAGAATGGCGATCTCTCTGCCTCGATACCAGAAGGTATTAGAGGACGAGATTAAGAAAGTAGGAAAGGGAACTATTCTCTTCGTCAACATTTGATTTAACAGGCCCAGTCAACTTCGCCTTTATCAATATTAAATATAAAGGTTCTTAAAATAATGGATAAGTGCAGTCTTGGTACACTGTTTTATGAGCTCCAGCCACAGAATAATATTCCACAAGACAGAGAGTATTGGAGATACGCCAGCCATTATGTACCAGGTTTTAGGCTTTGTGTCTTTGAATATTTTTTTTTGCGAGTGACAGGCTATATGAGGGCGATCTATAAACTGGGAACTCCACTTTAATTTGTTAGGAATGCTGTAAAAGAGGGGGCTATAATTTATGGATCCTCCCCTCATGCTGTTCACCTGAAAAAGATGCAGGGGAAACCCTAGAAAACCTTCATGAAGTAGATGGGGCTATGGGGTACTTGTCTCACGCCCTTCCCAATGACGGGAGACGACTTTGCGGCATTCCCTTAAGTCCGTGTTTCGACATTTTTATGAGGTACCTTACCGACTTATTAAATGAGATCGGCGGATAACTCTTCATTACTGCATGCGGAAGGTCTGCGACTCCGGAACATACACCTCGCAAAAGAAGGTTTCTCTGCATATTTATACTATTTATTTGACATTTTACCATTGCCCCGTGTCAGACATATAATTAGTTGTACCTTATCTAAATAAACCATAGTTCTTTGAAAGGTTTATTCTTCTGAAAAAAATAAAAAACGCTATAAGAAACATTTAAATTAAACACTTCACTTTGGATTAAAGATTTTAATTAGTCTTTGTATAAATATTTATTTATACTATTAGTTATATTATCTGACAGGTAAAAAGGCCTATAAGTCAGAGAAATTATTAAATTTATTGACATCAGTTCCTTTTTTTTATAGTTTAAGCTCCAGATGAGGTGCGAAACTAAGGGACGAAATGTCGTGAAATGATCTGATGTCAATAAATTTAATAATTCTTCTGTCTTAAAGGTCTTTTTTAACCATTCATTCTGCTGAGGGAAGTGACTCCATTTTGCACGTACTTAAATGTTCAACGTAAATTTATTTCCCTGAAGAGGATATCCCCCGCAGGTAAATTATTCCAGGCGCTGTTGGTCCTGTTGAGGAATAAAAATTTGGCGGCATCTTGAATTGGTGATCTTATGCCCCGTATAAGCTTTGTTTTCTCCCTCCTCTGCGATAATAACTCTTATCCTAGTTGCTGTTCCCATGACCTGCCCTTTCCTCATCTTTTTCTGTTAATTATTTTTGTACAGAGTTCTGTCATTGTAGGTTCTGTAAATTATTTAAATTTCAGTTATAATGTCTTCGATAAGTTGATTAATATTTTACTCGTCCGCACTTGAATCTCAAAAAGAGGAAGAAACGTAAAACCCCTCAAGTGTTTAATAAATACTTTATTCAATCGACAGTAACAAAAGTTCTCGCCTTTGCAGGAAATTTTCCCCTCTAAAAACCTGCCTGTCCTCCGAGCACTGATTTATGACCTGGTCGCCCTTTTGTTTTGATGACATGGAAAAATCCGTACCGGAACTGGAATCGAACGCAGGGTGATCTTGAGGGAGGGTGGAGGGATCTCGCACCGGTCCTGGTGTCGACTCGGACGAGTTCAGTGGTTATGGCTTCTGCGGGACGTCCAGCTTTTTCCATTCTGATTTCCTAAAAAAGAAATAAAAGAGTGAGGCGCTGCTGCTGCTACAGAGGTTCTGCCCAGAAGTCACGCTTCTCGCCTCCCTCCTTTTTTTCCTCGAGCAACCCCGACGGCGGTGGCGGTCACGTGTTGTCACCACGTGACCCATTGTTGTCGCAAGACGCGTGTGTGTCGGGATAGTTGGCAACAATGGCGCCACTTAAACCTCTCACGTTCCCGTATTGTGTCCCTCCTGTCTTTGGCAGGTTTTTCAGCTCGCGTTTGTTTGTTCTCCCTCCGCGGGGTTTTCTCCCTGAAATTGACAAATAATGGGAAATTATTTACACGTGCTTTTGTCTCTCGACATGCGCACAACCGAAAATTTAATATCCACACGTTTCGGTGCGTCTCCTTCAGGGACTCTCGGCATTCCTTTCCTCTTAAAATGCTCTGAACAGATGAACGTTATACGCTGTTCAACGAAAACTACGCTTAATTTTTTAACAAAATTTTTATATATTTAAATTAATTTATTAATTGTTATTCCCCGCCTTGGTGGAAGCCAACATTTATTTATTTATATATTTATTGGTCAAAATGGATAAATTTATTATGTAGGGTTCAAAAGAGAAAAGAAAAATATTTGGCAAATAGGACTGGCAATGTGAACTAAGCCAACGAAATCATCAAAAGACTGCAGCTGAGTTGACTGTGAGTCGGGGTGAACTGACTTCGTGGGTCACGCCTTGGGCCGAAATGGTCGAGACATCTACCGAAAGTTTATATTCTCCTCAATCTCTTAAAACTTGTCTACATCTCGCCTCGTTTGGTTTCGAATTCTTCTCCTCTCATTTTCTAATAGCCCATCAGCTGCCATTTTAAATAGAGTCCATTGGTTGGAATTTATAAAATTACAGCCAATAGGAACTTTATAGTCGTCGGAAGCAATCGAATGTCTTCGCACATGTTATGCTTTAGTTACGCAATCTATGAAACGGGAAGAATACCAGACGAACAACACAAACCAAAGGGTGCAAAATATTAACGAAAATAGTATATAGGTGGATGGAACGACAAATAGTATGTAAGTTAGGAGAAGATCAGTTTCGTTTTAGGAAGAATGAAGGGAATATTAACTTTGCGTCTAATTGTAGAAGACAGAGTAAGAAAAAACAGGTCTATGTTCATGGCATTTGTAGATTTAGAAAAAGTTTTAGGTAATGTGAAGTGGATCCGAACTATTAGGGATTTCGAAGAGGACAGGAATAAATATCGAGAAAGAAGAGTTCTCCATAACCACTGTATATGACAGTCGGCAGTAATTATAATTTAGGGGCAAGAAAAGGAAGCAGAAATCAAGTAAGGAGTAAGACAATGATGTTAACGCTCTTTAACTTACACATAGAACAGGCGATGAGGAGAGTTAAAAATGAAAGTGGAATCAAGCTGCAAGGAAAAGAAATAAAAATTCTAAGGTTTGTTGACGATATTGTGGTATTAGGTAGTGAGAAGGATACTTGGAAGACATAATACATGGCATGAACGTGATTACGGACGAAGAGTAAAACATGAGGATTAATAGAGAGAAACCCAAAGGAAATAGTGGAATGACAAAGGCTATTATATTGGGATGGGATATTTTGAAGGAAGTTAAGGAATTTTGGTACTTGGGCAGCGTAATAACTAGAGTAGGATAGCACATGCAAGGAAGAGGAATTTACTTACGAGTAATATAAGTATGAATATTAGGAAATCGTTACTAAAAATATTGGTATGGAGTGTGGCGATAGGAGTTACAGAAAGGAAAATAATAGAATGTTTAGAAATGTTGTGCTGTAGGAGTCTGAGATGGGTGGATAGAATCACTAACGAGGAAGTTCTAAAGAGGATGGGAGAAGAGAGAACAGTATGAAGGACTTTGATCAAGAGAAGGGATAGATTTTGTAAGACAATTTGAGACATTAGGGTCTTGTCAAATTGGCAATAGATGGAAGTGAATAGAAGAGGGAGGCCAAGGATGGAATTCGCTTAGCAGATTAAGGAGGACATGGTATTGGTAGGTATGTAGAAATGAAAAGGCTCGCATAGGATAGGTTAGCATGGTGGGCTGCATCAGACCTTTCTTAGGACTGGATACCACAATAACAACGTGTAGTAGCTGTTTCCAATTATCTACGCGTGGCTTGCAACATGACAGAGGCAAATTTTTTCAAATTTGACACTGACCTGCCATTGTCCTGTTTAAGGGTCTTCTCGTCTTGTCCGTTGACCGTCACAAAAGTTACCAAGCACCCACAATAATGCCTAGTGTAATGTTAGATTTATTGTTGTTTGCATTAGTATTGAAGGAATAGGATACGTCATACATTACAAGTGATAAATAATTTTAAGAACAAAATAAGGTACATAATTAATTCCAAATAATAAAATAAAAGGTATATAGTCTAAAGTAATTAAAAACACTAGAGGCACACAAAAGACCGCAAACACACACTGAGAAACGCAGACACGCGGCATCTTATGAGTATTATTGTATTTTTTAATGAATAGTTTGACGTCGCCGGGATGGGTTACTCGGGCGACAAGGTACAGTAGTTGGCCAGTGACGTGGCCGATGGCCCCCGGCTAACGCAGTTAGTGACAAATAGTGGCGCTGACAGACGGCGCCGCCCACCGCGCGCGCTCATAACGTAATTGCATTGCGCCGACCCGACAAAAGAAGCGCGCACGGGGGAAAACAAATGAGGAGCGCGACGTGATTGCCGCGAGAAAAGAAAGAGACGTGATGGAATTACCGCCGTTGTTCCTTTTACGAATTACGGCCTCCTCCGCCCCTTCGCTACATATTAACAGACGAGACAGGTAATGCAATTTCCATTACCGCCGCAGCCTCGGCGGCGGCAGCAGCAGCGGCGGCGAGATAAGTGCGTGGTGGGGTCATCGATGCGATTTAGGGCCCAGTGTCGCCAACGCAACCACTCTCGTCAAAGAGTTACACAACAGACATTCATGGAAAACATTTTGACAACTCTTAACACCCAAAAGAGGAAACTAACAAAGACAAATTAATAAACAATCATACAATTTATTTAGTTGACAAGAGTCAGGTTTAATATTACCGGTAAATTTAATGGATTTAATTTTATAGAAGAAAATCATTGGGTTAATTTTGATACCTCTGTTATTTTAGATAAGGAAATGCATTTTAAGACAAGTTTAATTTCTTAAATTAATATTAACATTAAATCTGACAATTCTCATCTAAATAAATTGTATGATTAATTAATAAATTGTTTCGTTATTTTTATTATTTTGGTTATACCTCGATTTGATCTATCATCGTAGTTGTCATTTCAGTCTGTTATTAATATTGACAACGTCTTCAAGTGTTGGTCGAAGCGTCTATTTATAACCGCCTGTTATATGGGTCGACAATTCGTATCTATTTTTTGTTCTTTACAGACGTTAATTGCTCCTATACAGATAGATTCATATCCGCCAGTGGCGCCGGATGCTACAGAACATCATGCAATTTAGTATGAATTATTTGCTTCTGGATTTTAAGATGCTTGATAATTTTAAGAGTGTGAATTTATTCTCCTATTTCGAAGGCTTTCAACTTCCCGGTTCCCAGTGCGCTCCCGCCCGATAAAAGCAACACATCTAATCTACGTTCACTCTAGCACACGGTTCTTATCAAAGACGCATGCACAGTATACCGATTCAGGCTCTCTGTCTCTTGTGTAAAACCCACAAACCGATCCTTTTTTCAGTTATATTATCTTTCTGCCATTTTAGCTTTCCATTTTTACTTGTTTATTTTCTGTCCAAAATTCCCTACGATTTTTCTTCCATGGTCCTTTTTTCCCCTAAGTTCTATTTCGTCTTTATTTACTGGCTATTATTATGTAGTACGGTTGGTATGAGCGCAGGTTGTTTGTTATTCATCGGCGTTCGCCGGAGTAAACGCATGCGATTTGGAGGAGGCGACGACGAATACAAAGGCTTGAGTTTTCCATTAACAAGGAAGGGTCAGGCCCCAGAGTTCGGATAACGAGGCAGGCAGCCTTCCTTAAATTTAATTCGCCGCGTCCCCACCATCTGCCTTCATCCAATAACCTTCGATAGCGCCTCTCTCTCTCTTCTCTCTCTCTCTTCTCTCTCTCCTCTCTCCCTCCATTCCTCTCTCTGTGCGCATTAAACAACGCGCCCAGTCTTTCATTTCATTTAACAAATTCCTTTATTCTGTTCCACGTCTGTCAGTCCTGCGTTGCGTCACTTTTAAAGAGCTTAATCTCCTTAACAGTACTCGGATAACTGGGCGTACAACGTTCATTGAAAACGTCTGTATCGTTTGGAAATTAACAACTAAATAATGAGACAGAATTGGATATTCAAAGGACAATGTTCTGGTAATAAACTTTAATAAGGCAATGATTTTGGAGTTAGGTGCGAATGTTCAGTTTTGCTACGTGTGCTCGATGAGTACAAAATTGTGTGTGAAATTGATTGTATTATAAAGATCTATCGATAAAGTCCAGTTGCTGGTGTGTCACACGATATTGCGGGATGATACAGTTTTTGAACTATAATTCGTTCCACGCTTGTGTTTGTTTCTCTTCGGTGTTTTAGGAATGTGTGTGCCAAGATAATACAGATCTGTATAAAGAATATACTAACAGTCATATATACAAGCTTCTGTTTTATATAGATTAGAAAAATGCACAAACAATATTTAATTAAAGACCGTGCAAAGAGATTCTTATTCAACAATTAAAATAAATATTCCTACTGGTACAATATACATCGTCATAACAATAATAGAAGTATAATAAATATACTGGAAATGTGAGCAATATCTTTGGGCAAAGAGAATGCGGAAAAGTATCGTTTTCCACTAATCGATGTAAGTAACGGAGTAGTTTCTCTAAGATGCGAGGGAAGTATTTCTTTTGCATTGAGTCAAAGTCATGTAGGAAATTAACAGAGAAACGGTGACGGTTGGTACCACTGAGATTCGACTGTCGTGGGGAAAGAAATTCGATAATTCAGAAGATATTTCTGAGTGAGGAATCCTTGATCGTCATCTGTTTTATTAATTCCTAATTGTTAGCCTTTATATTTCTCATTTGTTGTTATGTTGAGTTCTGTATCAAACTATGGGAAGATTTTGTTTTTAATTATGTTTTCATTTTAGCTACACCACAAAAATAAAAATACTTCATATTATAGCTGTGTTTTATACTGTTTCATAATTGGATAGTTTTTTTTAATTTCTGCTTAAGAATCTCTTCGCACCTTTGAAATAAATACATATTAATATTTTTCTTCTGACAGTTAAATAATTTAAAGAAAGAATTGTAACAGAATTTGTTACGAGTGTTTTTTTTATTATAGAAGTTAAAAGAATACGACGTTTCGTCTCCCTTTTGAGACCTAATCAGGTATAAAATTTAGCAATGCCTGGTCTTCACTCCGTGACTCCCTCGTATTGGTTAATTTTATACTTGATGACGTCTTGAAAGGGAGACGAAACGTCTTGTTTTGTAAGTTTGTAATGGAACAACCGACAACAAAGTCTGTTATAATTATTTCTTTGAATAATTATGTAGTTTAAAGGAGTGAAAGTAGAAGTGCCTAATTGTGATTAATTTTAAATATCGACGAAGATGTTATATCAAAGCAAATGTGTCGTGTCTAGGAAAAAAAAAGAATTGTAATGGCGAGTTATGACACAGGATAAGGCTGTAAGCATCGTCGGGAAATTTTTCTGTAATTGTTCCTCAATTTTTACAAACTATAATATCTATGTTTTGTATTAATTTGGAGGTAGAAAATTGACTTAAGTTTATATATCTGATAATATTATTATTTTTCCGTGTCTTCATATATGAATATGTAGACACTGGCTTAGTTTTAAAGTATTTTTGTCCGTGTGAGAGTAATGTTTGTTGATTGTACGTCGCACAGCTGTGTTGTCTATTCCTCTGTGCAGAGCAGGGAAACTCATTTCTCCCTTATTGCACGAGTCCTTCCGAGGAAGATTAGTTCCGTAACTTATTCAAAGCAAACTCAGGCTTTTAAAAGTATTCATATCCGTCTCCACATGTGTTGCTTGAGACGAATCCTCACGAGGGGAAAATAATGATTTTCTTTTTTTCCTTCCTCCTTTACCACTGAGGTAGGAGGAGTCAGTCATTCAAAGTGATCAGGAATAGTGACTTGACATTCACTTCAGCTTAGTCAAGTAAGTGGGGACGAGGTTTTTAGAGGAAGGAAGAAACTGATTTTAATATCAAAGTCGATAATGTTTATTCGGGAGATACAGCACACACACACACACACAGAGAGAGAGAGAGAGAGAGAGAGAGAGAGAGAGAGAGAGAGAGAGAGAGAGACGGAGAAAACTATAGAAAAATGGAGAGAGATAGAGGGTGACGGAGGAGATAGAGAAAGTGAGAGATAAAGAGAAATAGAGAGAGATAGAGACGGAGAGACATGGATAGAGATAGAAACAGAGATAAAGGTAGAGTGAGAGAGGGAAGTGGAGACAGATAGAGGTAGGGTGAAAGATATAGAGAGATGGAATAAATATAGATAAATTGAGAGAGCTGTAGAGGGATAGTTCTCTTCTGCAGTCCAAATCCATGCTCGTGTTCTCACGAATAACTGACTTGGGCCTGTCATAACGTAGCCGACCAGGAGTCCTGTGAAGCTGCTCCTAATTTCCCCTGGAGAAAGCTCCAATACACACAAAGTGAGCCTGTTGTTTTTCTCCGGGCAACAGAGCCAGGAATCTTAGAGTCGTAGAAGTAAGACGGCTGAGAAACTCCGCCCCGAGCCATGCTGGTTATTATTTTTAATAGATGGATGAACAGTTTAGGAGGCAGCGTGTGGTTGTTGAGAGGAAGCGTAATTACGGCGCTTAATACGCGTAAAATGAGCGCTGCGTGGGAGTAACATCTGGTGCCGAGGCCGGCCGCAGGTGCGGCGTGGCGCCACAATCGATACAGGTCATCCATCCGATGCTCCTGCGTACGGAAATCACAACAGACATTCCGTTTAAAGTCTCGGTCTGGCTTCTCTTGCCTGAAAACAATACTAAAGTAATGAAGGTGACTTTGAAACAGCCAAAGTCCACCGAAATTCTAAAACCATGTAATTTACATTTTGCAATTCAAATGTTTTGTAATTTAAATTGTAATATTATTTTGAGGGAACCTAAATTAGTTTTTATTCATGGATGCAACACAGTCCATCCGGCCAGTTAATGGCGGTCAACTTGGTCGACAATCGTCTTCACTGCCAGTGGATAGCGTCGAGTAAATTCAAAAAGTCTTCATTTCCTGTGGGATGTGCCTAATGTTGGCAACCTTGTTGAACCGTCAAAATTACCTGAAAGTCAGAGTTTTATCGTGTATATTCGGAATTAATACAAGTTTTATACTTGATTATTTTCTACTTTCTAATTTATTATTGTAAATCTGTTCATTTGAATCTACAAAATATATATTACAATTTTTTAAATAATAAATAAAAAGACGGCCAATAAGTCAGCATATAGAGTTAACACTATTCATTCAAAAGCGACGTTTCGTCTCCTTTTTGAAGCTTCTTCAGGCGTACTACAAACATAATATTACAAGAAATTAAATATGGGTTCTATGTTACAATTTTTTAATTTATATATATTTATAAACATGGTCCAAACTTACTGCTTTAGTAATTAATCATATTTACTCCTTGAGTCCCTCAGCCGAAAAGATTATTGAATGTACACGTCACGAATTACATGTGGAGTACATTCAATAATTTCGACTGAGGGGGTCAAGGAGTAAATATGATGAAATGTATTGTTTTAACCAAGTTTATATACATATAAATTTAAGTAAATCTAACATAGAACCCACATTTAATTTTTTTGTAATATTATGTTTGTAGTACGCCTGAGGAAGTCTCAAGAAGGAGACGAAACGTCGCTTTTGAATAAATAGTGATAAATATAAATGCTGACTTATTGGCCGTCCTTTTATTTGTTGTAAATTTTAAAATCAGAAAACTATGTTGTAATTAAATTTTTTAGTTTTTGTATTTTATACTGGAAGGTTTATTATAAAATAATTATTATTATTGGATGGGGTGGGGGCTGTTTGGTTAATTTACGTTATGGATTGAGACTGATTCAAATGGAAAGTCTAGTTCATTTTGTGTTGTGGCGGGTATTTCGATTATTTTTTTCTAGTTTTATATTTTCTTAATTTAAAATTTTATATTTGATAGGACCCTTATTTTTACCATAAATTTATTTTATATATTTTTTGTGGTATTTTATTGTATTTATTTTATGATATTAACATTATTGTGATTTAGTTTAACTTTAATGATAGAGGGTGAACCAAGCCAAGTGGTCGCCGCGCCATTACTGAGAAAATTTATATTTTGTTTGTGCATTGCCTGATGTTTAGGCAGTTCAGAATTGACTTTGTTTCATTTATATTGTGTCCGGTTCAAAAATGACCGCCGCTTTTCGTGTTTCTACGGATTTGCTTGCCGGAAAACTAAGTTCAGCTTGTTATTCTCTGAGAACACTAATACAACACGTTGACAAAAAGTACGTCAAAATGGTTTATTTCGCGTATTTTCATTCAATTATGAGCTATGGCATCTCTAATTGGGGAAACTGCTCCAGAGGAGTAATGGAATATTTAAGTTGCATATAAGCGTGCAATTAGAACTACTTCTAGCACGAATTCTAGATCGAGTTGCAAAACCTTTCTTCAAAAGTTTGCAAATACTTACTTTCTCCAAGCGTATATATTATGATTATTAAAGTTGTAAAAGCGAAAACACACATCTTGTTTCAAACAAAACATGGCCGAGTTTCATGATACGCGAATAGAAATCGTTTAGCATCTAGGTCCGGACAAGCATCGCCTCTGCTCTACACCGGAAAAGTATTCACAATACGGGATAATTTTTTATCAAACTGCCATTCCGCCAGTGGTTAAATAGTACCTACAAAGCTTCATGTAGCAGGGTAAAACTATTCTTTTAAATGAGCGCGTTTTACCTTCAGGTCTCCAGGATTTTCATTAATCGTTCCTCTAGTTATTTAATTCAAGGTTCTGCTCTGCATAGTGTTGAATGAGCTGCCTTATAAAATCGCACCATCACATATCTTAAAATTTTATTCAGTATTTTCCTCTGCTCTTCTGTTGTTTTGTTTCATGTATTGCTGGAGCTACGACGACAGGACAGTTCCTGAGTCAGCGAGCTCCAAGTTGTTAAAACTACCATTCCACTGTTCCCATCAGTGTGTGCTTGTTTGTGTTTCCCAGTGTTTGGTCCGTGTTGTGTTTATATTGACATTTCTGTTCTATTACATCTTCTTTTTAATCCTTAATTTATTTTAAGTTTATTTGTCTTTAATTATGTACTTTATTTTGTTCATTTTTAATTTTTAATGTATGACGTATCCTATTTCCTCAATCGAGGATTAATGGAAACAACAATAAATCTAAATCTAAATCTAATTTCTAAATTATCCACGACTCTGTTCACGTATGCTTTTCAGTTCTCTCAGACGTACAAACTAAACCCTCACTTACTAACCTAACATTATTCTTTCATGTGCTCTGTGAACCACGAAGTTGTCCCTTCCAAATTAAGGAAATTCTATTTTCGTAGGCTGATTTCCCCAAGAAGAAACAGTTTGCGAACCTTAATAATTACACATAATGGTGTGGTTACTCTATATAAATGATCAATAATTATCAAATTACACCCCTCTAAAAATGGTATTTTTAAAATCTTTTCAATGTTTGAGACGCTACAACTACACAAAATTCTGGAACTTGTTCGCATAATAGGTTTTTATAGTAGCAAACTACGATATAAATTTGAACTTTGACATTTAACTCAAAGACAGTATAAAAGAATTCTTAAACTCGATTTCCACGTGCAGGATAAGTGGGTATACTTCAGATATTTAGATACTTTAAACTAAGAAAACTATTTTGTAACCAACCGGACACAAGATAAATGAAACAAAATTAGTTCTGACCTGCCCAAAAATATTAAATTTTTCTCTAAGATGTTGCGGCAACTAATTTCCTTTTTCCCCGGAGCACTTGGCTTGGATTGACCCGAGGAGCAATATTTCGTTTTCAAAAATAAGAACAATATTTTTAAAGAAGTAAACGTTAAATAAGAGTCAGTACTAATTGTAAATGAAGAGAGAATATGGAGAGTTGGAAAGTAAACGTTACTCCGTGCAAAGCAAATACAGTCACCTGCTGCAGTTTCCTGTCACTCCAGCTGCGACGGAGTGACGTCAGCAGTAGATGGCGTTCCTTCACACTCCTCCTCCATAAGTCAGAAGGGAATTGTTGTTAGTGGTGGAAAATTGAGTGTCTGCCAGACAGACGGAGAAAACACTAATGAAGACGCTACACTTCTCTCACTCCGATATTTTTAAACCTATAAACGTTTGAGTAAAAGTCGCTAAGCTTCTCTTTTACGTTTTAATTCTTTTTCAAGTGAAGTATAGCCCTCGTTAGTTCTCTGTTCTCATTTACAAACTTCTTATGATAGTCCTTATTTATGAATTTGTCACATACCCAGGGGGACAGTCTTGCAGTGTACTACAGCTTACAGAAACATACACATATGAGTGTGACGCGTTACGGAACCATCGCAGAAAAATGAGACATGAAAGGAAAACAAGGGAAAGTGCTGTCATGTTTAGCCTGCGGGACTGTTCTTCCAGACGACATGAGACGTATGAATGTCTATACTTATGTAAAATTGAAGAATATGTAAATTTAATAACGTTGGCACCTCTGGATATGGCTTTAATATTAAGCTTGCAGTAAGGCAACATGAGAAGATTGACGTGGAGTTTCAGCTGAGAAACCGACGTTGAGAATAAACAGTAAAATAAAATATTTTAAGACTAACTAATTATTAAAATCAAACCCGTAAAAACGGACTTACCGTATCCGTGTTACTTTGTCCTTGTCTCACCGCAAGAATATGCGCGTACAGTAGAAGTCTGTATTGGTTGAAAATATATCACTACTAAATTACGACCCGGGCCTCTGCACGCAGATATATAATTATAATTTTATTTTTCCGGATAACAATTTGTAACTAATGGTAAAACACAACTACATGCGAAATTTGGCGGTAAGGGACCAAAGGCAGCGGCGTGAATTAAGTTGAAGTTTATTCTCAGACCCTTTTAGATTTGTTGGCATCGGGTCTAGAGCGCATACAAGGACAACATCAAATTAGAAATTCAAAAGCACAGACGAGTGTGTCCAAACACATACATCTTAAGAATTATAATTTTGATTGCCGAAATGTGAAAGTTTTAGAAGAATAAAATAATTGGTAGTGAAGAGCGACGAATGAAATGTTGTATACCAGCCTCTGCAACCCTCTGGGTCTGGGCCTACCGGGTCGACTTCGGACTGACACATTCCAAGTTAAGAGTGTGAACACGTGGTCACCGTCGGTCTTAATCCCGGTCTCCGTGACCGTGACGTCACAAACACGCTGTGGAACATGAAGGTCTTCCTAATGTAAATAGCAATTCTGTCATTTGTTTTATTTTATATGGAAAATTACACTTCAAAATTTAACGTGTATTCAAAATTAATATTGATTTTGTAATGTTTTTGGTGTACATTCAAACATTTCTGGGGCTTCTAACCGAGAAGAACTGACGTAGAGCGACGTTTCGCTGACTGGCTTCACCAGACGTTGATGACAGAGACAGTTATCGAAACGTTGCTCTACTCGGTTAGAAGGCCGAGAAATGCATGTACAAACATTCACCGACGAAAACTTCAATAATTTTGGTGTATAGTTACAGGAATAATTCCACAAAGTTGGTAATTTTATTTATTCGCTGACTCATTTCGCCGTGTTTTTATTTTTTTTTAGAAATGAAATACACCGAATGAGCCGGTTACTCCAAGGACCAGACGACTTGATGAAGTGGAACATGATTTGAAAATGATGGAAGCTGGAACCAAGAGGAGCCTCTAGTAAGTAAAATCCCTTTTTATACGAATAACATACGCTCCAATGATTTACAGTTGGATTAATTAATTATTATATTAATCGAATATGTTGGTGTTAAGGTGGTAATCGGTCCTTATTCTCATGAACCTCAGAGGGACATTCTCATATTGGATTCCGTTACCATTGACGTCACGTCAATGTTAGAGCCATTGCCATTGGTAAGCAGCGAATCCCTGTGTCAGGCTGCTTGTCCTAGTTGTTGTAGTACTGAGTCCTAAGACTGCTCTCATCCATGCTAACCTATCCTGCGCAAGCGACAGAGCTACTACATTCTCTCTAGGCTGCTTACCGTATTCCATCCTTGGCCTGACTTCTGTTCACTTCAATCTAAAGCTAATGTCTCAAAACGTGGCCTATTAACATATTCCTTCAAAGTTGTGGTGGTCGTATATGGACTTTTGGTTTACAATTCAACCTTAAACGTTTACACCTTATTAAATTTAAGGTTTAGGGTTCAGCTTTTTGATCGTAAATATATTGTCCAAGTTTATGCAATAAACTATTTACAATATATATATTAAAATTATTTATAATCTTTTTTTCTAAATAAAATAATAACAGGACGTCTTTGCAAAATTTATTATCCTCATTTTTAAACTTGCTCCGACTACCCACGCATAGCCTTACAGGTTGGCCCTTTGGTGGTTAGGAAAATCACACCAATTTACACGTCGAATCATAAAGAGAGAAAATATACCGCGCCGTTAAATTTAACCTCTCAGAAAATATGCAAAGAAAACAAATAATTTATGTACCCAATATTTAGAAATTATATTAAAAAAACGAAATTACCGCGTCAGCGTGAGAACATTTAGTAATTAATCTGTTTGGGCTGTTACTACGTGTGAGCTGTTGGCTGCTCCGTCTCGAATACTCGTATGTGGTGGAGGAAGACGACGAAGCCAGGACCCCACTGATGGCTTCCACCTTGCTTCTCCTCACGGCAAAGTTCACAGGCTCCGGACTTGGTGTCCAAACTTATCCTCTCGGCTTGTCAGCTCGTCTCCACACCAACTGTCTTCTTCCACTTCCACTTTTTTCGTCACACGTCATTTTCTCTTCCCAACTTGACCACCAATCATATTTATAAATTTGGAAAGAACACCCCCCCCCCCAATTGCCCGCGGATTTGGTCAATCCTTTCCTCTTTGACTCTTGGCGGGGACAAAGAATTTATGCGGGGGCACGTGTTACCCCCACCTCAAGATATACGCAGGAATTCTCACCTCTTTGTCCTCAAAAAACTCACTCTTACCCTGCTAAAATCCTCAGGCTGATGTTTTCACGTTATTTTTCTCACCATACGCAAATGGAAAAAAACAACGTGTATTCCATGCCGGATACTAAAAAAAGAAGTCTATTTTAATAGCTTCTTAATAACTACTATCTTAACGTCTAGTACATATCTATCTTAATACCTACTTAATATGTAAAATCCACTTATGTGGTTTCCTACAAATTGTTTTCTCTTCCCCTATTCCGCTTAGAAATTTCTATCCACCTATCACATTTTCCTATATCAGCACATTTTCAAAAGCTTCTATTCTTTTCCTTTCTGCAACTCGTATCGTCCACGTTTCGCACCCACATAACGCCACGCTCCATACGAGACTTATCTAAATTCCTCTTGTTTACGAAAGCCTTCCTTGCCTGCGCCCCGGGGAAGACGTACAAGCGACGTCACCGCCCCTGTGTCTTTGGTTTTAATCCACTCTTGGGCTGACCCAGATCGCCTTCGTGAATGATTCATGCGCAGTTTTGCGCAGCGGTCGGAAATTGAAACGCTGCAATATTATTGCGGGCTGTCAGCGCCAGAGGTCTAGCGACAATAGCATCGATCCACCTGGCGTCGCGGCGCTCCGCGGGACGTCAAAGCATCCTCTGTCCCTGCCACAAAAGTAATTAATCCTCCAGCCTTCCAACTCACCAACGACTATTTTATAGACAACATACATTTAATATTCCAATAAAGCAATATGACTTAACAAAATTAATACTACTGTTAGTTAATATTGAACACATATACAAATACGTCAATACTAATTTCAAGCTTAAATATATTAAGTTAAACCACGTCCCTAATTCGACTCCTAAACGATTTTACACTCTGCGGAAAAGTCAATAGTAGACTTGAGGGCAAACCATTACAGTCTCATATTTGTGTTGTTGTTGTGATATTCAGTCCTGATGCAATCCTTCATGCTAACCTATCTTGCGCAAGCCTTTTAATTTCCTTACATCACACATATTCCATAATCTGCTTAGATATTCCATCCTTGGCCTCCCTCTTCTCTTCTTACCCCACACACTTTCCTCTAATGCTAATTTTACAAGACCCTCGTGTCTTAAAACGTGACCTAATAATCTATCCCTCCATATTGTTCGTTTTTTCCCTATTTACGAAGGAGTATTTCCCCACGTCACTTCGTTGTCTTTTCTGATTAATTTTGAATGACTGATCATTTCTCGCTACGTAAGTCAGTAAATGAATACTCTGTACGCTATTATTCATAGGTGAAAATCAATGCCAAATGTATCTCTGACTCTTCTCACATCCCTGACTCTTTGAATATCATTATCATCTATGTGAACTGAGCTATTCTAGTTTACAAATGATCCTCAGTTAATGAACACAGTCATTCTCCTCACCTCTGCTTCAGGAAAAATAATTCCACCCACTGTTTCACCTCGGTTATTTTCAGCTTCAAATGACTTAAAAGTGAAGTGACGTCATTATTATTTGGGAGCTGAGCCTGAGGCCGATGTATTATTTTTTAATTGAGCGTGTGTTTATTTGGGCAAGGAGGAGAGATCGGGCCCGAGGGACTGCATCCATCACCTTGTCCCCGGCAATTTATCTCTCAAGGAAGATCCCAACCCCTCGTGACTAGCATACACACCCTTCCTTATCCTTTCCCCCCGCTCACATTGATATTCATCTGACGCTTGGGCTTAAAAAATTATTATACCTTTACTTTGATCACAAGCGACACTCCAAGAAATTTATAAGGAGGCTTGTATCTTGTGTATATGAGAATGAATAAACAGCGCCCCCGAATTACACCCTTCGAAAATTACTCGACGTATGTAAAAAATTTCCTTTTATTTTGCGAATGCCTGTTCTATCCAAATCTAGTTATTACGCTTCCCAAGTAGCAGAATTACTTAACTTCCGTCAAAATATCCCTTCCCAACGTAACAGCCTTTGTTGTTCCACTGTTTCCCATACTACACTCCACCACCTTGGTTTCCCGTCTATTGTTAATCATCATGTTTAACTCTTTCTCCGGGACCACGTTCAAGCCATGTATTCTGTTTTACATGTCTGCTCCTTACTCCCCTGACAGAAAATTTAACAGATTTAATTTTAACCTTATGGCACGTGTGTGGAAGTGGAATAAATAATTTATTATAATTATTTATTTAAAAATGAGTGTAATGGAATTTTTTTAGAAGATTTTGTTCATCCATAACTAATAATGGAAATAATTTATTATGCTTCCTTAGAGATAAAATGAAAAAAATAACCTGTAAAACATTTCAAGGCCGTATCTATGAAGGTTTCCTAAGAAATAATGGTACCTAATTTAACATTATCCTTCAGACTACCCTTAAAAATATATAATCAAATATTGCATTAAACCGTAAAAAGACTGTTTTGTATATATTTTTTAAATTAGCCGCATAAAGGCCTCAGTAGGAGACTGTAAACACAACTACTGTCAGTCAATTACATTTACTGACTATCAATTTCTGTTTATTGACTTTTATTGAGGACCTTATGTGGCTATTTTGTATAAAAAAATAATTAAATATTATGATATAATTATTCGAAAATAAAAATCGTATATTGAAGTAACGTTAAAAATTGAGAAAATTTTAAGTCAAATAAATATTCAAAGCATTAAACATTGATTTGATAAAAATAATTCTGAATTTTTAATATTGCTTGGTTTTTCCTCTATTAGTCTTCATGGATGTTGAACTCTTCCTTCAGAACCACGTTCATGCCATTTATTGTGGTTCCAAGTCTTCTTACAACTCCCCTAATACCACAATATCGTCAGAAAACCTTATTTTAATATATCTAAAAAATAATATTGAACGAGAAAAGTGTATTATAGCAAATATTAATTTCTAAGAATATAACTTGGAACCATTAATGAAAATTCTACAAACTTCCTTCATTTTACTTTATTACATTTGTGTAGGTGTATTATCTCAGACTGTCCAGATTGTTTTGCATTTTCTTTGGGGCTTATACAAATGGACTTGGTGCCGCAAAGTGAAAAGCACACAAAAACTTTTAACTGAACAAAAAATTTCCTCTCTTTTACGTGATACTAAATTTGTTAAGAGGTTGGAATCTTAAATAACGACTAATTGGTTTTCAGTACGAGGAAGATTACTAATTAACGTCACTCAATAGGAATAGGTAATTTCGTTCCTTACGATTAATTTGGTCATTAACTAACACGCTGCTCGCTCGTATTATTCAATTATCCGTTTTGCGGCTTAATTATTCTAATAAATTTATTGCAAACAGGTGAAATGTATAATGATAATAAGGGTGTTTGTCATCTTTGGGAAATGTATAATGATCGCTGGCGGCTGCCTAGCGACGTTCAGATGTTGAATTCGTTCAAAAAGAGTTTGTTGTTAGGTTTGTGAACAAGTAAAATAATTAACAAATAAGGATTAAGTTGTTTTTAAGTTACACCTTCAACGGTAAGCTAAAATAGAATAAATGTAAGTTTTTTGTTGCCCCGTGTATCTATATAGATCGTTGTTTTATCGTCCTAGTGCAACTCGGATAATTGAACTGAGAACGTGTATTACAGTATCTTCGTAATTCTTCACGTTGCGACAAAACTTGGTTCTCAACAACGCCTAGTGGGAGGAATTGTACTTGATAATATAAGCCATGGTTAAGCACATTAGTCTCTGTGACGTCATCGTGAACCGAGACAAACAATTGAGTGAAGTGCGGCGCCATATTCAATTTTTCAAGATGGCTGCGTCTACCTTTACGTGCTATTCAGTTGAATTCTGCAACACACGGAAGAATGATGATAAACAATTGTAAACATTTTCGTAAATACGCAAGTCTGTATGTTTTCGTTTTATTTAAAACCTCGTTTTAACATTTCACCGAATGTATTTACATTTGTTTGACCCAGGGAACCATAATCCATATTTTTCAAGTGATTATGGAAGTGTTGGCCCCAAAGCTCCTAATATGTGACGTAATAAGAGGCTGTAATAAAAAGAATTAGTTAAAAAAGTAGAAGTATTTTGATTAAAAGTACTTCGACATTTCATCCCTAACTATCGAGACGTCTTCTGTTTTTTAATTAAAACTTTAACGTAAATTTAGTGTTACTACGGCAATGTCTTATTTTCAATTAACTGTCCTCCTATTTCCGAATTTTAGCCATTTATTGTATTTTACTTATAACTTAAGTCACATTAAGCTCATTATTGTATATTAATTAATTTATGTTTACGGTTACGGCGAGTGAGTGTTTATCCGGCATCGGCCATTATTTTACTGATAATGGTGGGCATAATTATATACAATTAACTAGACAGGGTGCCCGGTGATGCCCGTGTGTTTATTTAAATTAACCCGTAAGATGAACTGAATCATCAGTTCTCTCTAAAATTGACGTTTATAATGTAAGGAACAACAGAAGATTACGAAAAATAGAGAATATTTTTACTTAAAGTTTAGCATGGTTGTGCTCAAACATTGTTTGCTATCACTTTTATTGTAATGGCGTCTACAATCGATATAAATTAAAATAGATGTACATTAAGAGTCGCTGCTACCTGTTATTTACATCACGATTCTTTTATTCGACTTTAGGAATATGGAGAAACGTTTTGATGACCTGCGGACAATTCCGTTGTCGATTTAGCCGTAATCTATCGACATTGAAAGCAATTACATTCCATTTAGGCTAGGGAACTGGAGGGAAGTGAAGGGGACGGGGCAACGAATAAACCGAAGCGAACTGGCGGAACACGAAGCATTATTCAAAGTTATGGGAGAGAGACGGAGTGAAGGGGGAGACAAAAAAAGAGAAGGGGGCCACGCGCGTGGCGGGATCATGTGGGATCACAGCCGTGGACCCAACTCCACATCTGACTCGTATTAATTACCCATTACGTCCATCATTAGCTGCCACGCTAAGCTCCTCCAGAGAGACAACTTCCAATGCAATTAGTCAGCCGCTAAAACCAACTGCACCATCTACGTTGTGGCGAAAACGACAAAGGTGAAGCAAAGTAGACGGCACGACCAACTCTACAAAAAAGCTCCAGTTAATGTGTGTCCATTGGACCTTAGCTTCTTATTCTTCTTCTTCTCTTGTGGCTCTACTACAACTTCTGTGATGTCTTGGCATGATCCACGACATGTCTCCACGCATTTCTTTTCTGGACGTCCACTTTCTAATTCCGAGACTCCTAATATCACTTAGTCACCCCATCTGGTCTTAGGTCTGCCTCGTATTTAGTTGATGGGGGTAATACAGCTGTAATTTTTTTTTCATTTATTTCATCGCTCATTATATTTAGATGTCGAAACCAACTTAATATGAGGGATTTCACGTGATTCACTATATTTAACTGGGCCATAAATCGTTCGCAAGACCTTCCTTTCAAATATTTGCAGTCTTTTGAAGTCCTTCTCTTTCAATTGTCACAATTTCTGTCCAATATCCATGTTTTCGTTCATCCTCTCTTGTTTCGGACACATAGAAAGGCTTTACCACGTCACCGGACTCTGGAGCTCATTTACTTCTCATTACCTTGGCCATTGACGACCTTTCTTCCATTTAAAACTTCTAAAGCACTTAATCCGCTCTACCTTGTGATAAATTGAGTTTTACTTTATAAGTACTTTATTTAAAATAATCACAAGATTACTTTAAATGCGAGTTACATTAGTCAGTGTTGTGGGTGAGTTGCTTCCTGTGACGGACAACCCAGGGTGCATGCCAAGTGAAAGGTCTGTACTGTGTCTAACTACAGCACAAATTTTAAGTTTGAAGTTAAACTGGAAGTTGGTATAAATAATTGTGAAATAGTAAGATAAAGGCGTAATTTGCGAATAACTCTGGTCTGCCAACTTATTTTGAAAATCAACTTATATAGACCAAAAAGTGATACAAGGAAATGTTTCAAATTCTTAATTACAAGAATAAATAGTTTTTTTGAATTCAATTGTTGTAATAATGAGACTATTTGTGGAGTTTTTAAATTTAAAGTGGACCTAGAATAATGAAGAGGTCACACATTTTTCTCTATTTTATAAGTTATATAAACTTTGAGTTGCATATTAGAATTAAAATTTATTCACGTGTTTGACAATACAGAGGCTTTTGATGTGTGCAAGTTTTAGATTTTTATCTGATCTCTCAGCAGAGATATTGGAGCTCAAATTTATCGTGGCTGTAGGTTGTAAAGGGCATCCCGGTTACCATTCATACAGTATCCACAATCTGAAGTGTAAAACCACAAAAAAAAACAGCTGAAAAAACTGTTCCTTCTTGGAGGAATTTGCATACGAAAATTGAATTTGCTTTATTCGAAATGGATAACTTTTCGTTACATAGAGTACTTGACAAATTAGGTAAGTAAATAAAGTTTTAATTTGTACACGAGAATGTTCTCGTTACAATGCAGTGATGAGTCACAGAGACCTGCAAATAGCCCGCGGAAGGTCTACATTAAAAACAGCCGAAAATTTTATAAAATAGTTTTGAACTACCAAATGATAAGGGAATGCATGCCAAGGAAGCAGTTATTTCGCTATGCATTATTTATATTGTTGATATAATACTTTAGCCGGTGTTTCCTTTGCTACTGACTGATTCGTGGCGCGTACTTTGTGGAGTGTCTGCGATCGTTTAGTTTCCCTCCCGTATCACGTATTCCGGCCGAATGCGCTTTATCGTCGCAAATTCGAGTCCTCCTTGGACGAGTTCATTTGTATCCGGGTCGCAGAAAGGCAATCCCAATCAAAAGTGGTAAGCGGGATTGAGTTAGGGCGTAGTTGGCGCTATCCTTCCTCCGATCGAAATCACATTTACTTTGGCCGCGCCGGAGGTTTTTGAACGGGGAGGATTAAGGTTTCCCCTCCCCCGTCCCCGCCAACCCCCTTCGCAGGGTGATGGCCACGGACACGCCCACCGACGCGGCGGCCGCTTTTTCGGGCGAGCCAATGAGATCACGACGTCACGCGACCAATAGGATTAAGGCCGAGTCAACCAATGAAGGCCGTCAGAGAGCAAAGTTGAAGCCGGCCACACCCACCAGAGTCATCATTAAGACGGCGTCGGGCGCAAGCGCGCACAGTTAAGCCCCGCTCTAACAGAGACGGACTTTTGACTCTGGTCCACAATAGCGCAGCAGCGACGCCATGGACAGCAGCAACACCACCGAGAGCTGCGGTGAGTACTCCTCCAGCGTCATCACCCGCCGCTCTGCAACCGTTGTTGAGTAATGTTCACTACGGCTCTCCTTGCTATTTACTCACTTTGCTTTGCTATCATGTGTGATTTTCTTTTTATTATTTAGTCTCAAGTCATGTGCACACTTGTCTCTCTCTTAAGTGTTTAAAATAATGTTTTATTTTTAGTAATAGAGTTATTTTCTGGATAGTCGTTTAGCTCGCTTTTCCCAAGAATGTAGTAGTTACGTCCAAAGACGATCACTGTTTTTATTTATTTTTCCTTCGTACTGTATGTAGCTTTAATTTCTTTTATTCTATAGTTATTGGCTCATTTGATAATATTTTTTTAGTTTTCTGGTTTGATTGTGAAGTTAAAACCATGTCATATATATGTTCATCAAATAAAATATATGTTTATTGAAAATAAATCACGTGTTTCATGTTTTAAATGGGGTTATAAGAGTTCCAAATAGGTTTCTGTCTCTTACAGACACATAATAGAGATTTGTTGTAATTTTTAAATCGTTTGATTATGAGACTGAATAGTGTTGGAATGCCATTTAGATTATCCTGAGAGTGTAATATAAGCTGTTTCACGATTAAATAATTAACTGTTTGAAGGTTCATCAGTCTTTTTAAGTGTAGGCCAAGTATTTAGTATTAGTTTTGCTAAATGAAAAGGGAAGTTAGTTTTGGGGCAACCTGTTATTAATTTCCCTCTGTCTGTGAATTAAGCTTATGACTGTGGCACATGTTTAAACATTATTGCTGCATTATCTAATCGTCTGTTATCCATACCTTAAAGAGTAGTTCATATTTCTCAGTTTGTCCTTTTCTGTTGGTTTAACACATCAATTTAGTCTTTATTCTTCACAGCTGTCCTTTTATAACTATTTATTTGTTTCTTTTGCAAACTTACAATAGCATCAGGTGTCTAAAAGTTTTTCTATTCTGTTCACATTTGGTTAAAAGTAATATTATATAAATATAATAAATAATGTTTCATTCCAAGGGTAGAATTATTTCTTTTCGATATATTTCACTAATAAACTTTTTTATTATACTTTAGTCGGAGCCGCTCAGGTTTAAAATCTGTCTCAAGTTTACATTCAGTTAATAAATAATATTTTCCGCAATTAGCTTTCAGCATACAGGGCCATGTTCCCCTGCATCAAGAAATAAAATTCTATTAAAATGTTTGCAATAAAACATCATGTATTAACGTGTCAAAACATAACATATCTTAAATACAAGCATTAATATCTACTTAAATAATTTTACGCTCACTTTTTCAGACAGTTTTTATTTTTAATTATAATATTTAATAATACGTTAAATTTTAACAATTGATTGGATGTAACAATAATCTGTTAGTTGTTGGTCAAGTCAATTTCCACGTATCTTTTGGCTATGTTTAAATTCAACTGTAACTGCATGTAAATATGTATTTTACAGATTGTGAAAAAACCTGAAGAAAGTGCGGATATGTACCGAAACTTCATTTAATTAAAAGTAATAACTGCCTAAAAACTGATCGTAAATTTATTTGATTTAAATATTTTAATAACAGACGTTAATCGATTTAATAATATTTGATGTTTGTTTCAATATAATGTGCTTTATTTATTTATTAATGAAGTGCAAACATTATTATGAGATGCTGATGTGACTGCATTTAGCCAATGATGCAGAGGAAGGAGCTTTGGGGCATAATCACACACACACATATTCCTCGCACAGTTACTGTTATTAATAAAACTACTTATTAAGTCATCAAATACTATTTCATCCCCTTGTGTGTTGGCGTACGTGGCTCATGTGGCGTAAATGATTAATAAAATATATTAAAACATTTATTGATGGCTTTGTAAATGGTTTCATTAAGAACATACAACCAGAAAAAGACTTAATATTATCTGCATAGTACATTTAAAACTTGTCTTTAAAGAATTTCTTCGGTGCACTCAATAAAATACATGAGTAAGTCAGGTTCTTGGTCCGCTCCTCGACAACTTATTTACCTCCTCCTTGGTTCACTACTCTACATTATCGTTAAAATACTGTCTGATCGTTCTTTTATTCCACTACTCATCAACTTTTTGAATATTACGGCCTCTTCTACACACCAAATGTGACATGAACGTTTCTTGGACTGTAAATGCTCATTATTCAGAAGCTACAAACTTCAAAGATTTTGATATAATTACTGTGAGAATAAATAATACGTAATCGATTGGACAATCGTCTGCAATTACATTACTTGTAAGGCTTCGGACAGGTTGTAATTACTCTGAAGCGGCTTCGCTATTTACAAAATTATTTTATCATTCCGTCTTGATTGACGCAAAAAGTTGGTTTAGTCATTTGTCTGCATGTTTTTAAATTTATTGCTGGTAGTATTTTTCCCTATTTTAAATTTTACTGTTGGTAAATACCAATATTAATTTAGTAGCGACATATGGAAGTAAAGTTGTGTATTTAGGCATTCAATTATTATAACCGAATGTAATGTTTGGTATATTATGTATTTTAGTACATATATATTTGATAAATATTTTAATGCTGAAAAGTAAATTAAAAGTTGACCTTTGTTCCCGTATAAGAAGTAGACAGAGTGAACGCGTAGAGGAAATGTTGACTCAGGTGTTTGTCTCGTCGCCAACATTGCTAGGAAAGTAAGTGTGTGTCAAGAGTTGTGTTAACGGGACAAGTACACGCTGATGAAACATCGGATTAAACTAAGAACACCGTAAAAGGGAAAGGTAGAAAAGAAGTTCATGGACTTAATACAATCATGTAATAAATTACTAGAAGAAAAGCTAAATAAGACTAAAAATCTAAAAATGATGAAAAAATAAAAAATACGGTGCATAGTATCTAATATGTTCAGTAATTACAACAGCTAAATGGCCAATAGAAACTAACTGTAATCCACATTAGAAAGACAGTATACGTCGTTTCATCCCATCTCTGGGACTTCATCAGGTTATTATTTAATAAAATTATAAAATATGTTTTCGAAAATAGTTTTCGACTTTAAATTTGCAATAAATAAAAAGACGGTCAATAAGTCAGAATATTTTATAAATACGACGTGTCGTCTCCTAGTTGAGACTTCATCAGGAATATTTAGCAATTTATGTCCTTCACGCCTTTAATCCCTCGGTAGAAATGATTATTAAATGTATAGAACTATTTACATAAGAGAAATTATATGCTGACTTGTTGACCGTCTTTTTATGTATTGTAAAATATGTTCTCGTCGCTAAATTTCTATTATTTATATATAAGAAATGAGCAATGAGAGGTTGTGTATGGAATAGAACCTACATTATAATTTATTTATATGAACTATTGGCTGGTTTATTTATTTGATCCTGATCAAATGTCGGATGAATTTACAATTTAAATTACTAATACAACAGAAACTGCGTAATTGAGAAATACATTAGGCAAAGTTTAGCAATTTATACAGAACTTGTATATTAAAAAAATTCCATTCGCTTCAGTTTCCACTACTAAACTAGATCTATTTGTTTTTCCCTCCAAATTCCTTTTTGTGGGGCCGATATATTCTAAGTTTGGAAATTTATACCTATCCATTATGGAGAAATGGAAAGAAGGCGACTTGAGCGTTGTTCTTCACACGGGAATAATAAATAAGCAAAATCGTAGTGACATTAACCGCCGCGGAATTTATAATGTATCGGCCATTGTTACTTTTTTTTGGTTCGCGTAAAGCTATTTTGATGTTTTTGCGCATGCGCGAAGCCTCAAAACAAAGAGAAACCAACCACGCGCTTAACTGTAATAAACAACAACAGATAATTCTCTCTCTCTCTCTCTCTCACACACACACACACAAAGAAAGTACTTATAATAATAATAATAATATTAATCATGTCAGCGCACTCGGAGCTTATTTAGATGTCCACTGTTATTTTAGCCTCATGTTGATGAACTTATCCGCTAATAAATTGGTATCCAGAGATTGTGAATATCAGAGACTCTATTAAAGGAAGCTAGACTCTTGTATGAAATATTAGTATGCCAATATAGAAAATACTGAATTCTTTATTTTATTTATTTATATTCATATAAAAAACTTTTCTTTACAATTATCAATTAGTACAGTAATTACTCTTTATTTACTTACACTAGTATCACTTAATACTATTGTAGTTGTTTATAATATTTCTATCGTTAAACAATAGAATTAGTCTATTTTGCGTTTTAAAGAGTTCTTTAAATAATTTAAATAAATAAACTAAATTGTTATTTAATAGTCCTCAAGTAAATTGTACATTTATGCAAATTTACCTAAACACGCATTTAAAAACGCAAACTTGTATGGAGCTTCCGATGTATTAGGTCCTGGCAAAGTCTGTAACCTTTTAATATTTTTTTTTCTTTCACTGAATTTGAGTGAATTGTATTTAAGGGGGGGATAATTATTTTATAATTAAATATCAACAATCTGAGTAATATTGACTTTAACATTTATTTATAGCTACATACAATAATTCAAAGGAAGTAGAAATGTTTCTATTGAAACTCAAGAAGGAGCCTATAGCTAATTTTAGCTAGTTTTCTTTTAAATTTAAAATTTTCTACGATAAAATATGTATTTACACGAATTACGAACTCGATATAGGGGTTCTAACTAAATACTAGAGCTCTGAACTAAGTGTTGCTTAAACAGGTCTAGAATCACTATCACAAATCCTATTTGGAATTGGTAGCATCACGAAATCGGCAAAAAGTTACAAACAGAGATATTTGCCGTTTCGACTCAGTTTGCCTGGAACTTGTCGCTGGACTTCCTCGTTGTGCAATGAAGAGCGGACTCGAACTCACCTTCCTTCCTTCCTCCCGTTAGTTATTCATAATGCCAATCATAAACTCGTAGTCCTTATCGTTCATTCCCAACCTCCTCAAAGTTACGAAATCCAATTTTTTTGGTATTTTAATAATTTATCTCCACTCCCTTATTTCATATTCCGTCGGTGGCGGGGCTCGATATTAACCAATACAAATTCTTATGCCCGTTTGCCCCTCTCCGCCAACGTTTTTGAGGAATAACACCATCCCATACCACCAAATTTCCCAGTCGCGTCGTCGTGACGGTCGTTTTTAATCCTATCTGTAGCGTGAACTTCTGCTACGGAGCTTGCCTTTGATTCGGTTCCGCCAAATTCCGCACGTAGCTGAGTTTATTATTAAAATCTCCTGGAAGTTTGTGTTTCTAATAAATTGTGCATTGAACATGTGTACAATATACTTGAGTATATTTTTTTATATCCTCAGTTTGTTTCAAATATTGACAATGACCACAGTGGATGGTCGAAAACATCTAGTTTAAGATGAAAATTGCTCTAAATTTTTGTGTAAATGTCTGTTATACGGGTTGTGAACTCTTCGCGTGTATTTATTTAAGACAAGGCAGAAAAAACAATAATGAGAGACGCGTGCAAATCATTAGAGGTAAATTACCCAGTGAGTAGGGTGAGAGGAAGAGGCACAGGTTAGGGAACGCGGCATGCTGCTCTTTTTCTTTTATTCCTTTCACATCCCCTCCCGTTCTACCCTTGTGTGAATTGCAGATGAAAGCCGTTTAAATTACGTGCTGAATTGTTCCGTGATTGATTTGCTCACTTGTCAGCACCGAAGAGAGAGAAAGAAAGAAAGAGAGAGAGAAAAAAAATTACCTACGTTTGAAAAACCAACAACAAGCCAAATACAATTCGGGAAAATAGAAGAACAAGTAATTCAACGACGCCAAAAAGTTCCGTCACGGTGATAAAGTAGTAAAACAGACAGAATAAAAACGTAAGACGGACTATTTATAATATTGCTCACTGACAGTTTTTTTTAAAAAGAAAGTAAAACAACGCGTAGCGAAAGAGAAAAATAATAATGTAAACGAGAAGGGGTATCATGAATAAAAACGGATTTTATTCAATAACACAAATCGTTCCTCAGGGTAATATTCTGGAAGCGTTGGGAAAACACCATAATTGTCAGCTTACCAGCAAGTAAAATATGTTATCGCTAATCCATGTGATCATGAAGAACCACGTCACCGGTGGAGCGTACAAATGGCGCCTGATAAGGATCTCCAGCCAAAAGTAGTTTAGTAAAATATGTAGGATTTTAAAATTATAATTCACCTTCAATTTCTTGATATTATTCCTTATAGTAGGTTTCGTCTCGTGTTGCTCATACTTGCAATAAAGCTGCAAAACACGTAATCAAACTGAATCCAGCAATGAACATAATTAAAATACTCTCTCAGTCAAACGATAAGATGTAGCTAATCCTTTTATAAAATAAATATATATCAACTTTTTAATTTTATCTATAGTCTATCTTTTTCTCTGTAATTTATCTTACTAGTTTTATTTTATCAACAAACTTCTAACGGGCAAATACTGACCTCTTGTATTAATCTATAGCAATATATAAAATCGAAGTGTCTGTCTCGCCGTCTGACTGACTGTCTTTCAGTATTCTGGTCTCAAACAGTCCCCGAAACGACTCAACGCATTTCAATAAAACTTTCAGGGATTGAAACAGGAATTTTAACTTAAATTTTCGCATGTTTCATTTAGATATCTTACAGAATTCGGAAGATATTACTGTCAATATTTAAATATCCATTGAATTGCCGCTCGAAAAGCAACGTGAAAACAAACTGCGAGTTATAAATCCTATTAGGCGTTCCTATACCATCCATCCCACTTAATGTGTTATTAAAAGCGTTATTTTTCAGCATGAGAGGGAGGCAGGTAGGGGGAATATTATCACTCCATCTATTGTTGCTGTAGGGTACGATACGTTATTAACTTATTGTTGGCAGAAAGCTAACTCCTTGGGAAATGATAACTTTATTTGGATCGTCGATACGATGTATACGTAAATTAGTTTTATTTGTCATGTCAGGTAAATTTTAATATTTATCAATTATTAATTTTATTGACTCCGAAACGTACGATAGCGGGATCTGTTCTAAACCAACTGCAAGTTTTAAGGTTTGCCCTGAAGCGATTACAAATAAATGATTCCGTACTTTTTATATATTCAATGAATTCAATTTTATCAAAATTGTGTACCAGTTGTTTCCTTTTTAGGGCAAATAAAAAAGAACTATTTCGGCGCAAACGAAGCGATTGGTCAAAGGACACAATAATTTATTTGTAAAAATTATTATATAAAGGACTCCCTCAGTCAAAATTGTATTTTGTGTTTCTGCAGATCGACTCAATTAATCGTTTTAAAATCAAAAGCATGTCTCGTGCTTTCTAAAAAAGCACAATCCTTAGTATGTAAGCGACATCCTCAGTCAAATGTATGTGTCGTGCTTCTCCTAAGGGTGACATTAAAGTGTATGAACCACTCCTTGAGACGTTGCCTCAATTAAGCTGATTCATGACGAGGCAAATCAAAGATGATAGTGCTTCGCGTCGCGCAACCAAGGAAAATAGAAATCAGATGTCGAGTTTTAATCATTTCAGAAGCTAAAGAAAAATAAATGGGGAAGTGATTAATTTGCTGGAGGAAGAGTTGTTAGGCGGCCGAGCTGTGGCAGAAAGCGAAGCTGCAGGCAGATGCGATCGATAGTTAGTTGAGGAGCGCCAGTAATTTAGGTGTTAATTGCGATAATGGCGACTGTCGCGGTCTTAGCAGGCTCTGCACGTCATCGCCCACTCCTCCTCTCAGACCTGCCGAAAATTAAATCAATACACACTTGTCGTCGTCACTCACCAGAAGTAAATACCGCCGCCATCTTGCACGTGGCATCGTTTCTTCCCTCGCAGCCATCCTCAACCTGATGATCTCTTTACCACCCTGCTGTGTTTTCAATCAGGGAAAGACTTGCACTTTACTTCTTTTTTAAAAAGCCCGAATTTATTCATATTTAATGGGAGTTTTTAATTCAGAAAATTCATTCTGACCCTTATTTAGTTACTATTGATTTAATACCACGTTATTTAAGTGAATATAGCGGCCACACGGACCGACAAACTGAATCAAGTAATGAGACACAAGGTTCTTGATCATGAAGGTGGAAATATTACCGATCCTCTTTGTGTGTTTTTCAAATCCTCTCGTTCGAGTTTCTCTAGTACTTTAGTCATTAAAAAGGGGCGGCGAATTTAAACTTTACTAATTTCAATAATCACGTATAAAAGGTTCTTGGGTCATAGTAGAATTTAAAAAAACAGACGTTTCGACGAATAACTTATTCATCTTTATGAAGCATCCTTATATATTCTCTCATGTAGGTTTTTATTTCGACCTCGCGTGTCAAACGCTGATCTTGATTTGATTAATCACTTTTGACGACGGAGGACAGTTAATCAATTAAATTAAATAAAGTCATTAAGAAACAGTGCTCGAACACACTATTAAGGATTTTGAAGAGCACAGGAATGAAATATTGAAATGAGGCTAATACATAACCTCTACCAAAGCCAGGCAGCAGTAATTAGAATAGAAGATCAAGAAAGGAAAGCAGAAACCAAGAATAGAGTAAGACAAAGATGTCCGTGCTGTTTAGCTTATATGTAGAACAGGCGATGAAGCAAGTTAAAACCGAATCTGGAAAAGGTGTCATACTGAAAAGAAAAGAAATAAAAACCCTATGGTTTTCCTATGATTTTGTTATATTAGGAGATTCAGAAGAAGACTTGGAAAACATAATATACGGCATGAACGTGGTCCTGGAGAAAGAGTTCAATATGGAGATTAATAGAGGTAAAACCAAGGTAATGGAATAAGAAAGGCTTTAGATCGGGAAGGGATACTTTGACGGAAGTTAAGGAATTCTGGTACTACTGTAGGATATCACAGGCAAGGAAGAGGAAGTTACTTACGGGTAATATAAGTGTGAATATCAAGAAATCGTTCGTAAAAATGTTGGTAATGGATTGTGACGATATATGGGTGCGAAACATGTACGATAGGAGTTTGGGAAAGGAAAAGAACAGAAACGTATGAAATGTGGTGCTATAGGAGAATGAGTTGGGTGGATAAGGTAACTAACCAGGAAGTTCTAAACAGAATAGGGGAAGAGACATCCACGTATGCGAATTTGAAGGAATAGATTAATAGGCCATGAGGGTCTTGTAAAATAAACATTAGAGATAAGTGAACAGAATAGGGAGGCCGAGGATGGAATACGCTATGTATATTAGGGAGGATGTGCTAGTTATATCGAAATGAAAAGGCTTTCACAAGATAGGCTAGCATGAGACCAGTCTTAGGACAACAACAAGAATTAATGAGAATAAAATTCAGAATGATTTCGTAGTGTTGATAATGTAATAATAATAAAGCGTGACCTTGCATGAGGAACGTGTATAAATAAATAAGGTTATATTTGTTGTGGTATCGCAAGGCGCACGTAGCAGGTGGAGATTTAATTAGGTGCGAGGGTGGGACGTGGGACGTATCGGGACGATATCTAATACGAACACAAAAATATAAGCGTGGAGCGCAAATTAGACTTTGAGGAGGAGGACGTGTAAATTAGCGACCCCGGGTTGCCTATCGGAAGGAATAACTCGGTTATCCGCCACGCGCTTATTATCGCCACTGTTATTATTTTATTTCTCTTATTTAGCGACCGCAGCGCCTCGCCAATGTCGTTAGCCAAAACAACCCTCACATAAAACATTGCGCACCCGAGCCCGTGGCGACGACAACTTAATTTGGGCGCTTTGAACGACCGGCCCAGGTACACACACACACACATGCGCGCGCGCGCGTGTATGTAATGTGGTGGAATCTTCGGGGCTGCCCCCGCGGGGGCGGCAATCCGTCATTCGTGAGCTCCCCCGATAAATTATGGATGATCGGCGCTGTGATTGCCGCAATTCGTCACAGCAGCCGCGAGGTAAATCCCCGATCACGTGACCCCGAGCTCATGGTTTGCTCGTTACCCGCCGCGCTTTTATGCGCGTTATAGCGTCCATAATGTGCGCATTAAACATGGCGGACCCTGCCAAAACAAACTCTATCCACACTACTCGTCAACCCCTACAACAACAAAACAGAAACCACCTGTCTAGGAATCGAGTTTGATTCGAAACTCGTATTAATCTTATCCTCTCCCAAATCAACCCCAAGCCATCAGCACAAAATGCCTTCGTATACAACTCACCTCATCCATATGAGGAACAACAGCCAAAATTCAAACTAAGAAACCTTAGAAATTCCGTCACCCACCATAACATCAATCTTCCCAAAGTAAACTCCGTAATCTCCAGATCCATACATGATCTACTATCATTTCATCTCCTTATCCTGTCTCTGTATGATTGTAGTTGCTTTCTTGAGTATTCGCTTGCAAATTTATCCAGTGTTTTCCATTTTGTCTTGTCAAATAATGTTTTTTCTTCAAGTGCGGATTATATTTTCTTTTTTTATATAAGTTTACAATTGACTTCCGTGTGTTCCGCATTTCCAATTTCACGTAACTTACAGTCGGGATTTTCCGTTTTATTGTTGCTGATTTTTCGGAGGTAATTTAGAAAATGTTAGAAATTTATTAGCCCTCTCGAAGGTTGTGGGAATTCTCTTACATCTGCTTTATATTATTGTCTTAATCGACTATTTTAGTAGTGTTCCACCTCTCTTACCAAAGTGTTAAAATTATTTCTTCAATGTGTTGCTTGTTTGTGCCCTAGAGCCGAGTATTTCTTCAGGTTTTTGCTTATTATTCTTTTTTTAGCCAGTATATAGGTCCTTCCGCAGCACGTTGGCGCACGTACCTGGGGGGTGTTTCCCACGACCCCATGTGCAGCCACCCTGCCCTACCCTGGCCTGCCTCGCCTCCCCTTATGTGCTTTACCATTGCAAATCATGTCAAAACATTAATTCCGCCCCGGCAGACGCGCGCCCGTCGCATCCATATTTATTAGTTGGCTGATTGCGTTTTTCTATTAAGTAAATCCCCGCCTTTGATTGAGGACCCGAGTCCTTGTACGTACATTTTTGGGACGTGTCCTGCGCCGCTGGCCGAGTATTACCAGGCGCTGAGTCAATCACTCCTTCATCCCAGCTGCTGCACACTTCCAGATCGTAACAGTCTCCCGTTGGCAAGCCTGTTTACTCTTCAAACTGAACCATTTGAGCAACATTTTCCACTGAATAAGGAACGCACAATTTTAGCGGATAAATAATTCACAAAATTGGCCGATAAAATCTGAAGTGGAAATTTAACACTTGTAACGACTAAAAGAAGTAACGACAGGAATTTGTCACATGGCAAAAGAATCAATGTTGCTAACCGTTCGGAATCATTAAAAATATTTTAGTTCTATTTTCCGAATATATTTTACGTAAGTTCTACTAAGATGGGACCACTCACGAAATGGTAGAAAAAGTGTATATTTTCAATGCAAAATTCCTCGAAAGAGGCACTCTATTTTTTTCTCACATTTCATTCCACTAGAATCAACATTCACAATTTTGAAACCTCGTCGTTTTAAGCTTAAAAACATCTGGGTTTATGTCCCGAAAAATTACCTCTTACAGATACTCTGTCGCTTTGTGCCAAACTTATGATTTTTATGTAGGATTCCACGGCCGGAAACAACACCAATGCCTGTGGACCCCCCCCTCCCCGTCACCACGGAATAATGGGCGATATTTGTTACGAACCAATGACAACGACAGAGCCTGAGAGTGGCAGTTTTGGTTCAGTGAGAGAAAGGAGCAGCTGATAATCAAAGAATTGCCTGGAACCAGCGCCGCCGAGAGAAATCCCGTCACCCTTCAGACAACGTAAAATGTAATTGGTTATTGAGCGAAAGTAGAAAACTTGGGCCTTTTCCCTGGAGGCTTTGGCGTCTGAAAAGCTTACTCCACCGCCCTCGTTTCTCACAGTATCCTTCACTGTTATGTTTGGTTTACCTCGTCATCTAGTGCCAATAAGGGAATAAATTGTCATGACGTTTATGTATTCGTGTTTAGGATTCGTGTTTTTGACTGAGGATGTGCGTTGCCAAGAGTCGCCGCTTCATTAACTCGTCTGCAACTGTCAGCGCCAGTCACCCGTCAATATCGACAACGCCGCGCACAGTTAATACCTACCGTCTTTCAAACACATTACAGTTTCTAGTCCATTACTATACTACGGAAAATTAACTCATCCGTTTGCTCGTCCTGGATTTTTAGTTTTTTTAATTATTTTACTAGTTCTGTTACTTTCCTTCATCCATCATTTATTTATTTTTTATTTATCATTTTGTTTCTTGTTTCTTCGCTTTATTGTAGCCATTTACTCCACTAGAAACCCTTGGTTTACCTTTTTCCTTTGTTTCTCTCTTCATTGATTTATTTGTGTACTCCTTTTTCACTTATTTTTATCTTCCTTTATATTTATTATTTTTCCCATTATTGTTTTCTTCTTCCCTTTCTCATTTACTTATTGGGCGATTGATAGTTTCTTCAATGATTCTACATGAAAACATAAATTTATATTTTCTTTTCATTCTTCCTTGATTTTTTGATTTGTTCCTCTCACACTGCTCTTCTTGTTTCATATATATTCTTTAGTATCCCTTTCCTTTCTCTTTATCTATCAATTATTTTACAAGTTAGTTCGTATTTAATATGTTTTTCACCGTCTCTCGTTTTACTTTGTTACTTCCCATCATTTGTTTCACATTATTTATTTTCCTCCTCTTTTCTACTTGCCATTCCACCGTCTAATCCTTATTTTCCGTTAGTTTATTTTCTTAATTTCTTCCTTGGTTCCCTTATTAATTTAATTTTTCCCTTTCTTTCCTTATTTTGTTGTTTACTTTTTCCTCCTCTTTTCAATTGATTGCATATTATTTATTTCCTCCATTCTTTCTACCTCTTTTTATCCTTAATTTCCGGTTGTTTATTTATATTATATATTTATAAATACGTTCTACTTAGTGCCTTTATTATTTTGATATGTAGAAGTCAATTATTAATAAGCGACGTTTCGATGATCCAAGGCACTTCGCCAGAAGTGACGATACAACCTTTGATCGGCGAAACGTCGCTTTATTAATAATTGTATGACCCTGGTCGAAACCCGAGAAACATTTCTTCGGTAGTTACTCCGGGAAAGGCGTGGACCTTTGATTTTAATATGTAGTTTTTACCCTCATACTTCCTTTACTTAGCCTCTTCATTAATTTTTCATCCCTTCCTTTCTTACGTCTTTTTTTCTCGTTTCGCTTCCTTCTTTCATTTCCCTTTGTTTATTTATTATGTATTTACCTTGTTTACTCATTATTTATTTAATTTATTCCTTTTTATGTCTTCGTCTTTGCATTAATTTCTTTCGTTTTTCAATTTCTTCCTTCGCGTCTTTCGTCCTTCATTTCCTTCTTGATTTATTTCCAGCATTTATCCACGTTATTTTGGTTACCATTGTTTATTTTTGCAATTTCTCTGATATACTTGCCATATTTATTCTTAACTCCGCCAACTTGGTATATATGTATGTATATTAATTATTTCCTAACGCTGTGTCCCTGTCACTGTCCTGCTCCTTGTAACACCGCGCGGACTTAATGTGGTAATAACTACCGAGGCAGGTGCTGCGCCCGCTAATTACCACGGAAAACCCTCCCTCAGATATTACTGAAAAAATAATATTCCACCAATCGGAACGTAGTCCTTCGCCAGGTTCGTACAGAAAGAGAGAGAAATTAATGTCAACCCGGCCAAAGTTCTATATTAAAGTCTAATACCTTCGTTAAAGATATAACTTTCGAATTAATACCCTGAGCTACGCAGGGAAAGGTAAAGAGATAATTAAAAAATCTTTCCCCCCTCTTCGATAACCGAAAAAAAGGGGACATTAACAGTTGTACAAATTGCGCAAGTATATGGAAGAGAGAAGCACATTCTTTGCGCTTACGTCTTGAGGGGGAGAAATTGCGGCTGCTGAAGGTTCATGGCCTACAGAGGGAAGGACAATCGTATGCCTGTAGTGACGTCACTCCTTTCTCCACATACCTCTGTCTTTCTGTCGGCCAAACATTTTTATTTTCCATTCCTTCGAACGTTTATCTCTACAATGAATAATTTGGAATGATGACGCGGATAAGAATGACATATTAACGGGACACAAGAAAATGTGTACGGCGCTAGATGGTATTGAAACCCAGATTCAAGCCAGTCGCAATTTTATGTAGTTGTAGTACAGAGGCGCATTGACGTGGATGAATGGAACATCAATGAAAGAAAGGAAACGAAAGAAGAAGGAAGATGAGAGAGAAATTAAATAAAGGAAGGTATTTGTTATCACAGGGGCATCATGCAGCAGGTTCCATAAAGGTGATCGTGAAGCGGGCAACTCCCCTTTAATGGCATATGAAGGGAATTGAAATGAGGGGATGTGAAAGGTAGAGCAAGGTAACCACGGGTTGACTAGGGGGGCTAGTTTAAGACATGCAGTGAAACCCCTAGAGAATCTGTATCAGGTAGGTTGGTCTATTGGGTACTATTGGGGTTGCAGCATTCCTTTCTCCGTGCATTCACCATGTTTGTTAGCCGAAGAGAATTATATACTGCTTTTATATCTTTGAGAGACACAAAATTTTTCCCTTGTCTGAAGGTGGACAGAATTGCTCTCGACGCTGGTTCCAGGAAATACCTTGAGGAACAGCTGCATCACATGCAATACATGATAGGGTTTCTCTGTGTTTGCTAAACCGAGACTGTTTCTTTTCCCTCTGACCGCAGAACCAAAACTGTTTCTTTTAGGCTCTGTCGCAGTAATGTGCGCCATGACTCTCGTCACGTGACTAATTTCACCAACTTATTCCTGGGGTTGCGTTGCTGTTTTTGGCTATTCCCGGGTAATTGGCCGGGGAAGCCTCAGCACGCGTGTTTTCCACTGGATTTCGCCCGTAGCTTTGAACAACTCTAAACGGCAATATTTCACTATTACTCATCTGTACATTTACTTTCGGTCTTGAGTCTGCAACACCGTGAGGCCCGCTGAAGGGTGACATCCTTGAGCAAGTTTTTCTAATGCCAGTGGTCAGAGAGAGAGAGAGAGAGAGAGGGAGAGGATGAGGATGGTGGTGAATTGTCAGCCTCCCGGCGTTGCGGAGGTTTGGACGAGGTGACGTGACGTCACAAAGCCACCGTGGAGGTCGCAGTTGCGCAGAGACGCCGCGATGGGAGTGATGAGGGAGGAAAGGGGGAGGGGAAGGATAGGAGGAGAGAGGCGACGTTTGAGCAAGGCAAGGGAAGCCAAGGCTGACGGAATTTACTGGCTCCGACACGCTGGCGGGGGCGGGGGGCGGGGGTGTGGAGGCGGATATAGAAAGGAGCAATTTGCGAAATTTCATTAGCATATCTATTACCGCCTAACGCCCCCGAAACCAGCGGGAAAGAGCGACCCTTTCCGCCTTGATTAAATGGTAGCTCCGAGGGACCCCATTGGGGATAATTAATTTTCGATTGCCCTCCAATCTTGGCACACGCACCGCAAATAAAGCGCGCAGAGAGGGAGGGTTACGCCATTGACACCCCCGCGCCTAGGGGAGGGGAGGGGAGGGGAGGGGGCGCAGATGCTGCAGGTCGAGTGTCCCGTCGTAATCCTCCCCCGGCTGGAACAAGCTAAACACATTTGATCCGGGGGACGAAAATAGTTTCCTACAACGTGAGATATTTAATTTTGTTTATTTACTAGCTACAGGAACCAGATAAAGCCTCCACAAGCCTGTCACTGAATTTATTATGTCTGTTTACTCCTATTTGTAATAACGTCTGATTCTATGTTCCGTCGCGTGACATCCTTTAGCAACACTGTTTTACATCAATTAATGTAAAGGCGGCTCACCGCACAAGAAATTTCCATGGTAAAACCATAATAAGATAATATCTCATGGCAACGGATGAATATTCTATTTCGAAGGAACTAAAGAGGTAAATGATTGTTATCAGATTTTTAAAGAAGTAAAGTCGGATTTAATTAACTTTAAATTCCTATAAAGCCCTGGACGCGTAGATATCAGGCACGATAGGCGAGTAAGAAGAGTTGCCTTCCCCGCAGGAGTACATCACGGAAACTTAACCTCGGACGTGTTTAGAACGTATTAACAAATATCGTGCGACGTGGCAACATGTAATACTATTTTCTAAATACAACTTGTTGAAAGTTGTAATATATTCTGTATATAATTAATATTTTCGTGATGAATACTGTATATTTATATTTAATTGCTTCTCGCTTCCTTTTAAAAATTCGACTGAAAATTGTCACTCATGATGTGGAATTATGTAGAGTCTAATGTCAAATAAAATTAAAACCTAATAAACACAGCCCTCTTTTTTAGAGAACTTTATTCATGTTATCAGGCAGCATACAGACAGGCTCTCAGCTGGCCAAATTCATCTGTAATGTGACATACAGCGAACTGCTACCCAGTTTAAGTTCAACAAGAGAACAAGTGCGTTTACCTGTTTACAAAATACTACTGTATATTATAGCTGCATATAATGTTGTGCCAACATGGTAGTATTTGGTGGTTTTGTAAAGTAGTAAATGCACCTGTTCTCTTTTTGAATTTGAACTGGTTAGCAGTTCCTTGCGCGTCATATTAGAGATGAGGGCCTGTACTACTGTCTACTGACCGACATCTTGAATCAGGTCAAGTGAAGACGAGGACAGTATTTAGTGTGTTTTAATTTGATTGCCGCGGCCGCCGTCTAGATGTGTGAGTTGCGTCGCCGTGCAGATGGTCGAGAAGAGCGACGTCCGTGGTAGGGTGTCGACCGACGTAGGTTCTAGCCAGCTTCTTCCCTCAGACAGTTGCCCATGGAGACACTGGTGTTCCGCAGAGGGCGCCAGGACGCCGAGCCCCGCCGCGTCGACGTCGTGCTCGCCTCACCCGCTGGCGCTGTGCCTGGCGCCGCCTCCGTGCCCGCCGCCCCCCAGCGCGCCCGGCGTCGTCGCCGCCGCGGAGCCGCCGCCCTTCCTGCTGGGCCAGTGCAAGGGCAAGGCGTCCCTCGGCCTCACCTGCGTCGTGTGCGGCGACACGAGCTCGGGCAAGCACTACGGCATCCTCGCCTGCAACGGCTGCAGCGGCTTCTTCAAGAGGTCCGTCAGGCGCAAGCTCATCTACAGGTAAAAAAGCACTGCGGGACATATATAACATAATTTATTTATTTCTTTTGTTTGTCATTAATAATAATTTTTTCTACCTTCAAACACATACCGCACGAATTAAAATGAACTGTGAAACTTTCTGTGCTGTATCTATAACGGTTCCGAAAATAGGGTACCTATTTTAATAATTGGCAAGTATAAGTACCCTCAAGGAGGTATACAGGGAATTGGGTCGTTACCAAGACGACAAGTTAGACGATGCCCATGACTTAGGCTACCCTTGACGTTGCATCACAGACACGAGGGTAATCAACGGTCAACCTGGCGTAACAACGGCATTTCAGACGAATCCCGGTCATAATTACCACATCAGTGATTGCAGTTATCGTGGACCGGGCTTTCATGTACATATGTACAACGTCCTGCATTTCAGCATGTTGTCCGTACTGTCGTGACCCGGTCTGCAGGTTCTCCAGACTTCCCACCAGTTGTAAACGTGACGCCAGTCACTGGACCGTAGTGTTGAAGCTGCATGGACCGTCCAGGTTGCTCTGACGACTGATATCTGTGCTTCTCTACCTCCCAAACTTCCTGAAAAATTAATGATGTCTTCTTTCGTGGTCAGTCGGAGTTTCCCGGTTGTGTTAGTATTGTCCCGATGAGCGTATAATGACTGTCAAGCTGACGACCCTCTGCTGTGAGTGAGCCGACGCTAATGACCTTAACTTTGCGACTTTGTGGAGGGGAAGGATCCGCAAATATGAGCCAGCGGTTATTATTGGGATGGCTTTATAAATACCCGCCGCCGCCGCCGCCTCCGCTCCTCCATTGTTCCGCCACATTTATCTGATTGCGGCGGAGTGAGTGCGTGCGTGCGTGTGTGTGTGAGGGGTTGCAAAGGGGTGGGTGCCAAAGGGCCGCGACTTGGGAATCGGTCTAATAAACCGTGCCTGGCTGGGTACACTGACTCATCTCTGCGCATAATATATATGTAACCCGTCACGGCGGACATGATTAAGGACAGTGGACCAATGGTCCCGATGGCCGACGGCAGTCTACTGCGTTGTATTTCGTCACTAGAGGGGACACAGCCCCGGCAAATGCCATCAACGCATGATTTGGAGCAACCGCTTGCAGTTTTGCTCGTCCTTCTCTAGTTTCACGGATCTCACATGCCGAGACATCTTCATCTCCTTTCGGTGGTGCATGTACTGGGGTCGAAGACTTTGGGCAAACGGAAAGAGTCGTCCGCTGATACCATTGGACCAGTCAGCCAGCTGCCTCCTAAAACTGGCGCTGAAGACACGCAGAAGGGAATGCTGTGACTCCAGAGCAAACACCTGTCCCGACATTCGGAAGGGCCGGACACAAGCACCTAAAGAGTATTTTCCCTTTAGGATCCTTAAACTATAGTCTCCCTTCCTGTGGTATTAAAGGCGAGTTGCCTGTTTCAAAATCACCCTCATGTAGCCTGCTACCCTTCCCCAAACGAAATCAGAAAATTTGTAGTATGCAGTTAGAGATTAATCCTCAAGTACATGAAGGTTCCTCGGCATTAGAGATGAGAACTTTCAAACTACAGAGGCTTCAAGATTCGTAAAACCTGAAGATATTTATTTTTACGCGAACAAGTCCCAAAATGAGAGGATGACGCTAAGTAATAATTGACTGAAACCTCTGTTATTCCTGTAAGTTTGTTGTTTTAATTTGTTTTTATTTAATTATGAAAATAATCGATTTCTTATAATTTAAATAAATAATTAAATTCAACGGGATTAATTAAATTATGAAGCGTTTCTCGGCCCGCGTAGCCTAAATGGATTATCTAGCAATTTTCAAAATGGTTAAATTCTTTATTGATTCCTTAATTAAGTTATAAATTTAAAATATAAACGATAATAATTTAAACGTAGAAATAATTAACACAGTTGAATTATTCAAATTTGTTGATGTCAAAATTAATTGAAATTTTAGAGAGCGTTAAAAGCGTTTTATTCATAAGTTAGTGGCTTTATTTTCCTTTAATTGCAGTTCGCAAATATTAAAGCTTTGCAGCATTAAAAGTTTGGTTAGTAATGCGTCTGCATTAGGACGGCTTCTACTGTCCTCTTTCATAATTTTTCTTCGTGATAATTACAGAAAAATAGGAAAATTAGTGTTGCATAAACACGAAACTAATCACTCATCATAACTGAAATGCCGAGAAATAAGACGATAACTTGCAGCGGTAGAAGTGCTTTCAATTTTACACCACTGCAACGTGACGTCACTTTGCTTTCATAAAATCGCAGAGCCGTTTCTAACACGTAGTCCAGATGCATTCATTTCATCGTTTATAGGAAGTTATACACAATTTTTGGCAAATTGATAAAAATTAATTTAACGTCGAAAAGTCTTCTATTTTATTTTAATACAGTCAACAGGCAATTCTTTCATAGTTTGAAAATATCAATCTACTTATGTGTTATTGAGAGAAGCGTCTAATGCGCTGTAAATAAAATGTTTACTTTACTGACCGCTAAAAACAGTTAGCAATGTTTGTATTATTCGGAAAGTTTTAAAAGCCTTTCTATACAAAAATAGAGAGAATCCGATTGTTCGAGAGGCATCCTGTTTATTAATTAGTATTTGTGAAACATAACCAACTGTAAATAATTCCGACCTTAAAGGTTAGATCAGAGATCTCTCTCCTTAGAGTATTTGGCATATTAATGTTCTCATACCATACCGCTAGTATCTTAAGGATTTGCCCTCGCTGAATGACATTGTATTTGCAAATGAGTCAATCAACGGTACAGAGGGAAGAGAACACAGCCACGACATGTAAGTATATTCTGATTTTAATAACCTCCGCGTTCGCTCTGCCACGATTTCGATTTCGTAACTGAATTGTGCGTGTGTTTTATCCGTTGCTCTGTTCGGTCCCGAGCGCTCTTTGTATTTGATAAGCTCTGCGCATGCGCAGTCAGCTTAATTGCTATTGTTTCCCTGGGTTGACATTCAATGGCCGCAGCATTAGGAATTACGCAAATACGTGCTGCTACTTACTTTACGGACTCCATTAAGTACGCTATTTGAATTTTTAAAATTTTCGTGCCCGTTACAATTTTCATGTAGCAAAAATTAGCTACGTAAGATAACCATTTTTACATTTTTCTCATTTACATTGTGTTTGATTTTAAATTGTCTTCTGAAGTAATTAATTTTTATTTAATAAAATTCAGAACCATTTTAAACAGCCTCCAGATATTTTCAATTGGAAATATACTTAAAAGGTTTCGACCCTATCAATCTGATTAAAGGAACATTACACAATTTACATTTATTATAAATTTTAATACGACAAATTATTTCACGTAAAGCACGATAAGATGGTGAAATGTATTTCAGCGTCAATTTTGTAAGGTGTATGGGGAATTTATAATTAGTAATAGAATGGTGAAAAAAGATACACAAAATTTAAATTCCGTATATAAATAATTTAATTATAATCCAAAATTGTTTAATCAATGATAATCGGACTCTATTTACGTCAGTGCTGGAGATTTTCTTTATAATTGAAGATATTGTCAGATTGTAGATAAACAGTTCTTGGTTCCTCACCCGGGTTAAATTAAGCCTGAGCAACGACGTTTCGATGGCGTAATGTGCAATCTTCTTCGTCGAAACGTCGTAGCTTAAACTTAATTTAACCCGGGCGAGAACCCAAGAACTGATTGTCCTAAATAAACACGGGGAAAGCCTTTCGTTGTTTGATAATGTTACATTATTTATTTATGGATTTTTTGCCGTCAACGTCGCATTTAAAATTTAACTGTGGATGTCCACACACGGACGAAACGTTGTAGATGTCAAAGAAATATCAGGGTCGTTTGCTCACAAATAGCCTGGATTTTTAATTTCAAATTCTTCACTTTAAACTTTAATATTCAATTCTTGTGTTTCAAAACGTGAGCTACTACGACGTAAGTTTTGTCTTGCGTTTTAATTGTATTGATTCCCCCCTATTTCAGCTCTTTTAATGATATAGGTTTTATTCAATGCTTTTCACATTATTACGTCATACTAAATTTATTTATTTATTTGGACTTTCACTATTTCCTATGTTAAATGAGTTGTAACAGCTTCTTATTTTATTTAAATAATGAACTACACTATGTTTCGTCAAAGGTGTCATGGAGTGAAGTTCCACGTACAGCTAAATTTTTAAAGTTTAAAATCATGTATTGTATTTAAAAAATTTTTATAGCATATTACCTAACGTAGTATATTGTAATTTTCATTTTAGTATACCTGAAGAAGCCTCAAATACAAAACGTAGCATAGTTAATTATTTAGATAAACGAAAATCCGACAAAGGGGCAGTTACAAACCTTTTTATTTATTTTCTATGTTAATAGATGTTTTACGTCTGTTTTAAATTAAATGAAATAATGAGACGACCTTTAACAGACAACCGACGTTTCTGTACCTCTTTCTGCCGTCTTCTACCAGAACAAGCAAATTGTCAATCAAATGCAGGGGTTATTGTTTTAAAACAGTGTTAGTGTGTGAACTATTAGTTAACTTGTCTGTTAAAGGTCGTCTCCTTATTTGCTATGTTGTTATGTGACTTTTGGCCGGGCCAGGGACACAGTCTGCAATATCGGCGCACCTGCACGCACACGCAAGGAAGGGGAGGAAGGAAATCGAAAGCCGATGGCAATAGGGCGCGCGGTTGGTGGTGTAATAAAAATGGAGGCTTTCCTTTGTAATGTGGCTCACGTCTGCGTATGAGGTTTCCTCGGGAGCTGTGCAGGAAGGCGTCCCAGGGGAGGCAAAAGGAACGTTCCCCCTCCAGCCCCGGCCAAATCCCAGGTTGTCGAAATTCATCTGCGGGGATTTGGAGTGGGTCTTTGAAAGTTTCCTGCGGACGGAAGGGAAGTGAATCATGTCAAGCGTCAGCGTAACCGGCTTAGGGATTACCGACCGCTCTCCCGAGGGTCACTCCTAATTGATTCGGGTTTCGCACTCAATACTGCCGAGATTAGACGGGCACATGGCCTCCATTCGCCAGGTCAATGGCCGTGAAATTCCGTTAATTGACGTCCGCGGAACTTCTCCCCCGCTAATCTGAATACCGTGCTGCAGTGGCGGGGGGGAAAAATAGATCATCAGCGCCGGCGGAAATAAATGACCAACAACTGGGTGTATCACATTCCCCTCCTCGTCCCTCAGGAGATTTTATACTCGAGTGGTCTTCTTCTGGAAACGAGATCTCAACAGACCATGCTTGTGTCATCTTCTTGGCACATAAACTGAGAAAACTCCTAAATGGAACTCCAAACTCGATTCCTACCAGAACCATGCTCAATTACAAATTTTATAATGTTTTACTATATGTATAATATATTTCTGTTGGATACAGTCGTGGATATTTCGCCAGGAGATGGGAAGAGGGGAGTTTTCGAAGTTAACTGAGAGTGAAAACTGATGCTTGTTGAGTTTTCGTTGATAGTTATGAAGTGGTTGTTGAGCGATCAAAACGTTATCAAGAATCTCTCGTATAGATGGTTGTTAAGAAGATCAGGGCAGTTATCGAAGGATCGAGAAAGGGGAGTTGATGAAAAGAAGTCTGTAAGGAAGTTGAGCTGACGGAAACACCTGGTGGTCGCAGAGACGAGATGTTCAGCCAGCGGTAGCAATCCTCTAACTCCAGAAGTGGCAACTTCTAAGACCAGCTCTACCTACGAGTTCCTGTATCCGTGAACGAAACCATAAATTCCTCAATGCCATCCACTAGTGCCACAATAGCAATTACTGTTGAGAATATAAAGACCAGATATTTGAGCCGACCATCCCGAGACGTAGTCAATTTGAATGTTTTCAATGGAATTTATTTTCTAAAATCTATATTATTTTTAAAGAACAGGGAGATGAGTTTTACGTGATTTATTATTTTGTTTTCAATTGTTAAATATTTTATTAAATTTTAAACATTATTATTATTTAATTACCATGATCTTAACTTAAAATAAAACTAATAACCCAATAATAGGTTACAAAATTAAGAGCTACCCTTCGAAAAACTCTTATTAATGTTTAATTACGCACTGAAATGTTTTGAGACTCGAACATCCTCTAAATGCTGTTGATTCCTCCCGGACGGAAACTTGTGGACCTCCAACCCGGAACTCTCTTAATCCCAACACAATTTCAATTTTGTTTGTTTCATTATGTACTGTATGATTTGAGACAGTGAGTGGTAATCAAAGATACTGAATTTTAACTGTAGAAACGGTTTAGCTTTGGCCTTTTTATGGGGGGAAACAGGCAACTCCCCTTTAATAGCATAGGAAGGGAATTGAAAAGGGGGGATGCGGAAGGTAGAGCAAGGTTGCCAAGGGTTGAATAGGGCCCCTGACTATGGTCTAAGGATCCTACCCGGTGTTTCACCTAATGAGATGCAGGGAAAACCCTAGAACACATGCATCAGTTTTTTTTTGGTTAACAGGCTACATGAGGGTGATCCTGAAACAGGCAACTCCCCTTTAATAGCATTAGGAAGGGAAATGAAAAAGGGGGGATGCGGAAGGTAGCCAAGGGTTCACTAGGGCCCCGGGCTATAGTTTAAGGATCCTACCCGGTGTTTCACCTAAAGAGATGCAGGGAAAACCCTAGAAAACCTGCATCAGGTAGGTCGGGCATTGGGTACTATTCTCACGCCCTTCCGAATGACGGGAGACGAGTTTGCTGTGGGAACGCAGCATTCCCTTCTCCGTGTCTCCACCAATTTCAGGAGGCAATTGGCCGACTGATCCAATGGGATCAGAGGACAACTCTTGCCATATGCCCAAGGTCTTTGACCCCAATGCATATACCTCCTAAAATAGGTGAAGGTGTCTCGGCATATGAGAACTTTGATAAAAAGTACCCAGAGAGAGTGCGAGGCATCCCCGACATGATCAGGTGAGCCCCACAGTCACTCTGGGCTGAAACGATGCTTCTTAGACGTTTGTATTTAAAGAAAATATTGAAGAGCACGTTCCTCCAGAAACCCTGTAAGTTCGAGAAGAAATTGATCCGTATACATTGATTGCATTTTCTTTTCCATTTTAATGGAATTGTTAACAATTATTTTCCAAGGTAGATGATGTGAGTAGAGAAAACAGGAACTATTTTATTTGTAATTCCCCCCCCCCCCCCGTTTTGCGGGAAACGTTGACCGTAATAAACCACGGTGAAAAATGGAATCCTCAGCTCGTAATATTTATGTTTTAACTCGGACGAGGTATTATTTTTTTCGGGTAATCCCAGCAAACTCCTTTTTTTCCTACTAATCCGATCAGGTCACATTTGTTTGCTTGTTTTGCCGCGGGAGTTTGTAATTCTGCCGCCGTCGGTGCTCGCTCTCTTTATTTTTATTATCAGGTTTTTTTTACTTTTTTTACCCCCTAACTCCCTCTCTCCGTCTGTCGTTTTCAATATGTAATTTCGCATTAAAGCCCTTTGACCGAATCCGATATTTTCATCTCTATCAGTCTCTGAACTGTCAAAATTGTGGGGAAACACACACACTGACGAGGTCCGCAAGTTTCGTTCATCAACATCATTTATCATATTAATTTTATTATTATTTTTTGTTCTTCATGGAAAAACTTAAAGTGCCCACGGTGTGTGGGATTTTCATCACCTAAAACTGGTCTTTAACAAGTATTATCTCTGGTTACTTAGTCCAATGTCGTCCTTTATTTTAATGCACTGCATTTAGCACTCACTGTTTTGGTCGTTTATCACTTATAGACCTTGAAATTGTCCATAATTAGAACAATTTAGTTCTTTACATCATTATGGCGGCAACCGTCGCAGGACAAAGTCCACGACGGAACTAAATATCCACATTATGTAATGTTTGTAAATGATTAGCTGGGTTTATTTAAATTATTTAATAAAATTACTTGCGCTTTAGGATATAATATAATAAACAAATAAATTAATCCAAGGGGACGATTTTTAAATATCAGATACTTATAGAGGTAACCACGTGCAGCAGAGATTTCGTTCACTTGACGAACCTGTTTTATCTTCACTTGTGTCTCGATGCAGGTAACTAGGCCATCGGAACTTCTTTTTGGTTGAATTGTAGATTTTACCACTGCCGGCGAAAAGTGGGATGGACGTGATACTGCCGGTGATTGAGAAAACCCCAGTTTTTCCTCCTTCTTCCCTGTGTCCCTCCTGTTCTCAATATTTTTTCACTAAGGAGCAACAATTCACACCTCACTTAAACTCTTGTTGCACACTCCAACTTCCTCCTCCCTTTCAACATGTTCCAATCTCCCGCTTTCTCCTCGTCCTGATCAACTCTCCTCCCTTCCACCTCGTCTTAAACAACTCTCAACATCTTTCGGCTTCTCGCCTCCCAGCTAAACCTCGTATATTCATTCTGCAAGGGAAAATGCTATCCCACGTGATGTTTGTTCCACCTTCCTCACGGGAAATTTTCCATGACACAGGGAACAGTGCCCTTCGGGTGAATGTTCCTTCAGCAAAACAAGCTTAACAGTAGAAATCTGCAGACGGGGAGATCTCCCTGCCTGTCACCAGTTGAATGTTCGTGCTGAATTTTTAGATCCTTTCAAATTCTTAAAATAGGTAGATGTCCTACTGCGCTTCATGTTCTTTTATCTTTTTTTCAAAAAATTCTCTGATGATGTTCACTCCGTCTGCATTATATCTAAGTATACATGATGTTTAATTGATAATCTCGCCTGACAGAGGTTTGTTGTGTGCGTCAGGTGCCAGGCCGGGACAGGGCGCTGCGTCGTGGACAAAGCTCACAGGAACCAGTGTCAGGCTTGTCGTCTCAAGAAATGTCTGCAGATGGGCATGAATAAAGACGGTAAGTGGTCTCATCACTATTTGTAAGCTGAAAAGGGACTCGCGTGGGGAATGAAATTTTAAATTCCTGTAAATAAATTGCTACTGAGCTGAAATTTTAACTGTGTGTTACCAACATACATGTTGTAGCAATGTACACAATTTTTGTTTTTGTAAACTTGTTTTCAGTTGAGATATTTAGAAAATTATTTACAAAATTTGACAGTTTTGAAAATGTTCCTTCGCGTTACCTATTAGAATATATTGTAGCTTTTTTACGTGTATATGTAGGGCGGACCGTTGTTATTAATTGTCAGTATTATTTTCCAAATTGAATAAAACTGAGGGGGGAATTTTTTTTTTCTAAGAGCTTCATACAATTCCACTTTTCAGTACTTTGAAAATTTTCTTCTCCTAAATTACTTGAAAAATTAAAACGTAATACTTGTATTTGAAGGTGTCGGCATGTAGATTATGTAAAAAAAGAATGAGGGTAATATCTTTATATTTGTGACGCATATAAGGTTTTTGGTACTAGAAATCATGAAGTTGAGTAAAACACGTTTTTCTGAAAAACAGTAATAATTTATTAAATTAATATAAGTTTAAATAAGACCAAATATTAGTGAAACATAAAATGTAATTTTTGTGTGTTTTTGGACTTATTTAAACTTATATTAAAATTACAGACATTAATAAATATTTTTTTATTAAATTAAAACCAACATATTAATTAAAATAGTCTTGCAGCATATGTTACACCTTTATTATTCTGTTTGGCAGCTTCTTTTTTACAGTTTACTAAATTTATGGGAATATTAATAAGAAAATATTTGAATTTTTTTTAAGATTTTGGCCGAAATTTTAGTTCCCGCGTCACTAAGACTGGAGACTTGTTACGTTGCTGCGGCTTGTCATAACTCATAAAATGAATATTAATTTTATACTTAATATTTTACCAATTTGTATTCTATTAATAATTAATGTTGATTTTATAACTTTTGTGTCCACAAAGTTGGATGAAACGTTGTATTTACGTTAATTAAATGTTAGCCATTTTGGTGATGTATTTGCGTGCAAGTCTTTGACAGACTTGGCCAGTGTGAGATGTCGGCCGCGGGGTTAAATGGTTTAAATGGCGCAGTGCAGCGAGTCTTGTCTGAAGACGCCGGCAGCGAATCACGTTTCTCCCCCACGGCTCAGCTTTGTTCGCCATGGAAGGAAGGGAAAAAAGAAACCCGCCACGACTCCGCGCTCTGCTCTAACCTCATTAGCGACACTCACTTCACTTCACCTCCTCTCTCTCACGTCAACCGATTGATGCCTCAACTATACATCACTTTCATATTTGTAATTAAATTAACGACCAACTCACACGACAAGAAAAAATTATTTGTACGACTTTCGTCCACAATTGTAAAGTTAACTGCAGGCGGCAAATTTTCTTTACAAGTAACCTATAACAATAAATAAAATTGAAGCTGAAAGTGCCAAATTTAGATTTTATCGAATTTTTTCCTAAAAACCGCTCAATATGCCATGACCAATAACTTGGGAAAGGTTGGAGAATTCTCCTTATACTTCAAAATACATGAGAAACGCCGAGCGTGTTTAGCGTCTTTATGGTGGAAAGTAAAGGCAACATTAAAAAACATGTAGAATAATTGTGAGCTAAGAATTCTGTTGCTCAGAAAGGAAAGAATGTTAAGCGCATGATACTAAAAGGACTAGAAAATATGGTTGCCACTCCTACGGTTAATAACCATTTCAAAGTAGTGAAAATGGATGAACGTAATTTTTTAGATTTGGCTTCCTTGGCTAACAGACTTTTAAATACCAGTAAACTACAGATAACAAAAGCTTCAGTTCAGACAAGGAAGGCAAACTTATGATTAAAACTTCCTTTGATGATGAAGCTGAACTAAGAAATATTCTTCACCTTCCATTCACCAATAAATTAAGTGCTGAGGACAAGAAGAACCTATTAGCCATAGTCGATTTTCTTGAAGAGATATACAGGGAATTTTTGATCTATTTGTTCCATTCCTGCCAACATTGTGTGGACTTTCAGCAATTACTTGGAAGTGAAGCATGGCTGGAACTTAAATCTTTACCCAAATTATTATTTTAAAATTGTTTTAATTTCTGCAAATATTACTTCTTTGCAACACTTTTCATGTCAGACATAAGAAACTATGTGAATACCTCGTAATTTTCATTCCATCCATTAAATGATTTGCAATGCCAATTTGTCATGATTTTTTCTGTTTTGTTACTTTTCATATTTTGGCACTTTCAGTTTTTCCCATTTCCAGTCTTCAATTGAACGAAAATTTGAGTGTTTAAATATTAGTGCACATTTCATATATATATAGTCACTTCCTATTCTTACACCACGGAAGTGACGACCTCTATGTTCGGATATAAATAGGGATATTGCGCAAGCTAAATCGCCGGTTCGAGCGTGTGGATTCACGGTAAAGTTCAAAGTTATGAGAGAAACAAAAAGTATATATATATATATTTACTTTTGCATTTTCTGATATTGTTAATAATTGAAGTAAGGCGCCACCACTTCGTTGAGTGGAACAACATTCACACAAAAAGAAAAAAAAAGAAAATTTTACCCAAAAATTGTAACGGAAAGGAATTATAAATAAAAAGAAATTATACAAACGTAAAAAAAGAGAAACACAAATATAATTTAATATTTCGTGAAGGTCTTTGACCGCAACTAATGTTTCAATAAACAGAAAATTTCCATTCATCAATATTCCGCACCAATAAGTCGATGAGAAATGTTACAGTGATTGTCCGCTAGAGCGAAGTCGTCACCGGGAGCGTGGTGCAGGACAAACACTCAACTGCGATGCTCAACGTTTAACACAAATCACATCCTGTCGTATCAAATCCCTCCACTGTGCTATAATGAATGTTCTTATTTAAATAATACCAACCCGTTCTTCAATTTTGTTCGAAGTATAAAAAGAACTTCTGCAAATAGTACTCTTTGATATTAAAAAATATATATTGTTTCAACTAATTTTATCTAATTATTTAGAAATCATAAAATAATATTTTTGTGCTAATGAACAAATATGATTGAAATCATCGTTTTTATTTATTTTATCAGGAATTATTTCGCGAACAGAGAGGACAAATCATCACCAAAGTAAAGTAGCGGTTGCGAGAAACTTTACAATAATATTACAAGAAACAAAATGTGTATTCTAAAGGAACGGATCGTTACAATATATATATGTACATCCTGCCAAGCCTATTCATTTCTATATAGCTACCACATTTCCATATTGTGCTTAGTGTATTCCATTCTCCTCCTCTTTCTTCAGTTCTTACCCCTTACACTTCCCTCTACTGCTAAGTTTACAAGACCCTCATGACGTAGTCTACTATTCTATCCCTTAAAGTCCTTCATATTGTCCGCTCTTCCCTTTTTCTGCCTAGAAATTCCTGGTTAGTTACCCTATGCACCCATCATCCTCCTATAGCACCAAATTTCAAAAACTTGCATTCGTTGCCTTTTCGCGATCGGCACCAATATAACACCACAGTCCACACCAATCAATAAAATATTATTTTCTTTAAAATTCCCTATGTTTATTTCTAGAAATTTCGTTGGTCATCTGGGTCATGGTAAATACCCATTTGTGTTATTAATATTTTGTGTTTCGCGGATGAAGTACGAGCGTGTCCGTGTCCGGGGGCATTTGTATTCGGCGCCCGCTTTTGAAAGTCAATTCGCAAGAGTTTGTCTGCGGGAGGCGATAAATCGCCGCCGCCGCCGCCACCGCCGGCCGCTGCAACTTTGTCTCTCGAGGATTTATGTCCCTCTCGGTGATTAATGCGTTTTAGAGCCGCGTCGTAATCTGGAGGCCAAAAATGCGCTCCAGCCGCTGCTGCAAAGTTTGCTCGCTCTTGTTTGTTTTTACGGACTTTGGTGGCGCGCGAGGGGAAAGTTAAACCCTCCTCCACCCCCTCCTCCCCCTCCTCCCCCCGACGAGTAATTTACGGTGGACTCGAGGAAGTGAATAATCCCAGGGGCGGAGGAGGGACGTCCGTCCATCTCCACACAACACGTCACTCCATCTATTACATATTGCCACGAAATTGACTTGCCTTAACATGGTACAGAGTTTCAGAAATGAGGGACGTGTGACGGAGACGTAAGCTGCGGACCCGGTTTTCCCTCCCGCACGTCACTAGGACTCCTTGGAATTCTTTATGAGGTGAAGATAATCCGGTCTGTAGATGTTAGATTGGATAAGCAACATTATACTGCTAACAATTACAAAATTATTTCTCTAAAGGGTGTTCGTGGCTTGGGAAACTGGCAAATAAACTCGCTCATGCGAGGTGCGAGGAGTTTACAATACCTGGGATTAACCTTGGCGGAAGTGTGTCGTCTCTCTCCCTGTCGGCGTTCACTTCCTGGGTGCGAAAGCTGTTGGCTCAAGGCTCAAGGTATCCAGTTGTTGTGGCCGAAAACTCTCTCGCATGCTGCTCCCGTCCACCATTTCATCAGCTCGGATTCCACCTTCCAATAACATGCCATTTCTCACGGGAAAAGATTCCCTTGCCTTGGAATTTCCCCGGTGCGAAAAATATATGTTTTTGCCGACGTCGTTTCTTTTGGCTATTGTCCTCAGATTGTCTTTCTGTAGCCGCCGCGGCGTCTCGGCGTCCCCATTCCCCTCTAAGGTTAGGCCTCGGAAAAGCCCACTTTGTAGACACTTCCCCCATTAAATATCCTTTAACCATTACATGTCTCTAAATTCTCCACGCATCGATCAGCATTTTAAGGTGATCCCTTTTAAATTGTCTTCGTGTGTTAACTCGCGAATCGTTCTGTCTGATTCGCACAGGCTTGGGGAAGGAATTAGTTTTTATATTTCGCCCCCCCCCCTCCTCCTTCCCTCATAATTGCGTCGATGGCAGTAATGAAATGAAAAGGCGGAACGCCACGTTTGAGCGGGGGATGATTATTATTATTACATTTGATGGGGGCAATTAATGGCGGCGCTGGTGCGGCATTTGGCCTAAATTGGGACAATTTGTCCGATTTTAATGACTCGCGAAACTTGCGGCCGAGGCTTTCAACCAAACACTGGTAATTAGTGAAACGTTGACGGCGCCGTCGCCTACAGGTTGGCAAACCTGCGGGGAATCCCCCCGTGGGGGTGCGGGGGAAGAGATCAATACCTTCCAGAAGACGGAGGGGGAATTAATAACTATAATAATAATAATAATTAAAAACGTAGCCTCTTTGCATTACTTCACAATTTTGACGTAGTTAAGTACAGTCGCTTTATTTAGAGGACGTCCTGTACGCAAATAAATGTAATTAAATTGCATCCAATAAATTAACCACCAATTGCAGTTTCCATTTCGTTCATCCGTCTTGTTTGTGGAGAAGACAAAAAGGAATGTTATTTATATAATAAAAGGCGTGGTCAATTAAAAGCCCCAAACGTGATGATATCACCATCCACAAATATTAAAGCAACTGTAAAAAATAGTAATATTTATTCATCTTTATTTTTAACTTAAGATATTTTGATTATTTTTTTATTTTAAATTTTACAATACTTTAGTTTAATCGTTTCATGTTTGGTAACATTTTGATTTTTTGTTTGTTTAACACAATTAATAAATAAGTAATTCCAAATTGAACGTTTTATTAAATATTTTATCTAACAATTAAATGTACAATAAATGATTTAAATCAGCCTCTTTATCATTTTTTTAATTTTTACATTTTAAATATTAAATAATATAACGTTTCGTCTTTCATTCGAGAGCTCTTCAGGTAGAACTTTAGGTGTACATGGTACCTCACTCCATGACTGGAGTGAGTCGTTTTAGTCGACTCTTTAACATTCATTTCGGGCGGAAGGATCCACGGAGTGAGTCTCCATGTTCAGCTGCATTATTTACCTGATGGTGTCTCAAATGACAGACGAAACTTTGTAATATTGAAATTATTAAAAAACATGACAAAGCGGCTGATTTAACTCATTTATTGAAGGCTTTATTATTATATATTTTTTATTAATGTTATTAAGAACCGGGTGATTTTAATTAACTTCGTCGTAAAATTTGAAGAAATGACCCGATGAAGTCCCGAACGCTGTGAAGAAACGTCGGAATAAATTAAATGAAAACTTCATGGTCCATAAATTAGTCATCAATTTATTGGTTCAGATTATTCGTAAAAGCAGACGTTACCTGATATATTAATTGATTAAAGTCCCGATCTATTGTAGATAACCCTGTATATACGTATAAATTAAATGCTATTATAATTGTCCTTCAAAAATAAAAATGAGTTACCTGAAGAAGAAACGTTGTGTTAACTAAATGCTAAATTTGTGAACTAACATATTTGGCCTTATTTTTGTTAATTTATTTATCTTCTAATCCTACATTGAGGTGTTAATATTATAATGAATAGAAAAGTGGCCGTTGGTTGTGGAAATAATTTAATATTTGCCGTCGAGTAACGTTAATATAATGATAAGTATATCATCACGACGTTTCGACTTCGAGTGCATTAATTAATAAAAAATATAAGCCCTTACTTGATAAATTAAACACACAGAATTTGTTAATGATGTGGAGTGTTGCGGATAATTGGTGAAGATCTGTACATTTCGTCCGGTGAAGATGGAGCGTCTATCGTTTCCCACGGCCCTGAGCGACTCTACGCTGCTTATTCTCTCTCTCTCTCTCTCTCTCTCTCCAGCCCCCCTCTCTCCCTCCCTCTTGACGTAATGTCGAAGTTATATTTTTGAAGTAAAGCCTGAGCCAAAGCGTGTCACAAAGGGAAAAGAGGCAGGAGGATGTTTCATTCTTGTCCGTGACGTGTAAACCCCTTTTATTACTTTTTGCCTAAACCGCGCAGATAATGAGGCTGTGAAACGCGTGGCTTAGAATATTTTAACGGGTCGGAGGTGCTAATTGCCGGCGCCGTTAAAAATTGGTAAACGTCGTCGGCGGTGGACCGCCGCTTGCTTCGTTAGCGGCCGCAAATTTGCATGCGCGTGCGTGTGTGTGTGTGCGTGGCCTTTGTCCCCTCCCCCCCTAACACGTGGCCCACGACGCCATTTGCAACAATAACAACCTCTCACTTCTCACATAATTACCACTACATACTCCAAATTTAATTTTTTTATAAATAGTTATCAAAACATAATACACAGATTAAATTAAGCAACGAAAATACTTACATACATTGAAATTATGATTTAAGGTGGAATTAAAGACTTTCAAAAATTAATTGTTAATTCTTCAAATTTACAAATGGTCTACATAATTTCAATTTGTTGCTATATTAGTTCAATAATTTCATCTTTGAATTTACTTTTAATATTATTGCATTGATTTTATTTACAATTAATTGTATCTGTTTTCTGTGGCTTTATGAGGAACGAAATGGAACGCTTCATTAAATAACCTTCGCCCCCTTCCGGATACTTTAAATGCTCAAATTGAAGACTAAGAATAGTTCTTCCGGTTAAATCACACGTAGTCCTAAGATTTTCTTGAGTCTCTTTTCTTATTTATGTATTTTCCCCCCTTTTTTACTCAGTTCTTGTGAACTGTTTCTTTCCTTCGTCGCTTTCACCTTCATTCAAGAAACACTGACGTATCTGATATTTTAACAAGTACATTTCAAGATCTCAAAGTTTTAATTGTCATAACCTTGTCTCCTGTAGATTACTCCTGTCTTCCTTGTTGATCCCCTCGTTTGGTCCTCCTCTTTGTTTGCAATATGCAATCACAGTATATTTTCTATTACTGTTTATGTACACACTTTAAATATCGGTTTATTGTCGTACAATGTTATTCTATTAATATTTGTAATTAATCTCAAATTGACTTGATCCATTTTCTGAGAGGACGACTAGTGGGACCAATAAACAGTTGTATAAATTCCTGTAGGGTTTCCAACCGGGTCAACTTTGACCCTGTATGAAACCCCAGAGGAATTTACACACGCTGTTCACCTCGTACTTTAACAATAAACACTTGTTGCTGCTGGTTACTTTTCCTCCACTATTCTTCCATTTTCTTAACACTACTCTGGAATTAATAGCTATAGTAGTAGGGTAAATTAATGCGGGGGGTTCATTAGTACGTCGTGCAGTCTGAACTGTTACTTTACAGTGAAACGCTTTCTGTTAACACAACGCTCATTACAGTTTGAGATAAAGTCGCTGGACTTGTAAAAACCAAAACAAGTCTCAAAACGGAAATTTCAAGTACTGTGAAGGCGAACCAATAAAGCGGATGTCACCTTGTCTGAGAACCTTTACAGTGCAGCAACTAACTGTCTGTCTGTCAACCTTGGAGGTGTTTACAAGCAGCTTGTTCCTCTCTCCTCTTGCATTTTTAAAATATATTTAATGAAAGTTTAGCCGAGGCATGTAATTCATTGAATATAAATTAATAATTTTCCCTTTCTTCTAGTTATGAATAGATGAAATATGACATGCTTTACTTGTTAATTGGAGCGCCGGGATAGATCCTGCCTAATTTAGACTATTAATACTGAAATCTCCCCTTGACTCCGTGGACAAGATTCAGTGCCCTAGCACGGGTTTCGAACCGCCAGGGGCGTAGGCAACATTTTCCGCCCCCTTCTTTCGGTATTTTAAATATTTTAGGTTGAAATATATATATAATAGTTGTGCGGTGTACAGTTGACCTGCGGCTGCGGGTGCGGACACAAGTCAGTGACGTGCATGGGAATTGCTTGTCGGACTTGTTGCACGTGGTTGCTGTCAGAGGCAGCGTCTGTGCGTGACGCGTGCGGTTCGGCCCGCCCACTGTGACATCGCAATTACGGCGCCCGTCCACTGCACCTCGCCTAATATTATTCGTTCCCCTCCGCCCTTGCTCACTTACACGCGAAAAATTAATACACAGACTGTCTGTCTGTCCTGCATCACTTACGCTTCGTGCGTCACTGACGATCGGGAACCAGCGCCGCCTCACGGCTCCAACACAAATAAAACACACAAGCCGTCAACGTCGACCATTCTTGCGTCATCCGCGGCAGTTGACATTAATATAATCCCCGCCTAAATCTTATCCTCTGCATATCATTTACAAATGTTCGAAATTAGATTAAATACCAAATTACCCAGCGATGTTCACACTTCTTCCTATTTCTGGAATAATTTTATCAGTGTCGTCTTAAATATATCGTTAAACATATTAAAAATAAAATTAATATTCGACATGGATAAAGTTATATATAAAATGAAGTGTTTACACCGTAGTTCTTGTTACATTGGCCAAAATGAACGCGTATCTATGCGCCAAGTGCAACCAATCCGACGCCGACTACACTTGGAAGATGTCAAGATGTTTGTTGGTGCCGCTGAAACGTCGCACGTCGTACCCGAAGGGTTTTTTTCTACAGAAAGTACACCGGGCCGTCACGTGTTCGCCTAAGATTGTAGGACCTCAGGGAGCGGTAAAACAAGAAAAGAGTCTCGATGTTGCAAAATTCTTCAATCGGTGCTGGTTCGGAGCGTAGGAAGGAAATGAGATGTGAGGATTATCTGGAAGATGCAAGAAACGTCAGGAAAGTTGTGGTTGTGTGGGGGGTAAGAATCGGAAGGTTGGGCGTTTCGCCAGTTAAATTACAGATGTGTAGTTTTAGAATATGTGTATAATTACAGTCGATATTATACAGTGCAAGAAGTAGGAAAGGAAATGAAGACTGTTAGGAAACCGGACGAGAATCTGGGGCTTTTAAAGATGTGATGTGGATGTTATCGTCAGCATTCCTGCGCTACTGCCGGATTTATTAACCTGTATTGCAAGCGTCTTAAGGAATGCGTTCATCCACTAAGGGAAATTACCTATGTTGTAGTTACGAAAACGAGAATTCGTTACAGGAGAAGCTTTCCATATTTGAGTATCAGTATCGTGTCAATGTCCGAGAGCGAGGTAAGTGACAGAAATACATCCTACAAAATGTTAAACGGGTTGAAGTGATGAGAGTGGAATAAGTCATTGTAACGATCAGTGAAATGAATCATAGCGCTGAGGAAACTGCAGGAGTCGATGAACTAAAATGAACTATATATTGATAAAGTTAACAGTTTCTTAGAAACTGGGTCTGTGATTGCAGCCGTGCAGAACGAGAGGCAGCCCCGCAACACCGCGACCATCCGGCCCGAGGCTCTGGTGGAGATGGACCAGGAGCGCGCCCTCAGGGAAGCTGCCGTCGCCGTCGGCGTCTTCGGGTAAGTGAGTGAGTGATCAACAGGTCATCCTGCAACCATTCTACAAGGTATATAGTGTTTATTCGGCGAGTAAATAATTTACATGACGTAATTGAATGTCCAGTGACAAACAATTTTATAGCGAGTGAAATGACTCAGCTGTGAATATACTTTTGTTATTGCGGGTATCAATATTTGTTTATATTATTATTGGCGGTGCATATTATCAGAATTGTATAACTTGTAGAAACAACTGTAATATCCTCGGATAAAAATTATCGTAATAAAAAGGAGAATAAAAAAAGTTTGTGAAGGAACGTGAGGTACAGTTGGTCGTTAGATTTCAGGATGTACTGGAAAGGAACCAGAACCTGACCCCGTGTGTGTCATTAGGCTTTACGGGGCGAAAGCGGTTAGGTACAGTAATACACACACAGACACTGCTAGAATGTTATAAACGTTTATATGTACTAAAGACTGGTTCCGCTTCGAGGTCCAGTACAGTTTACACATTCTTGGAATAATCCTGAAACAAAACATTCTACAAATGAAAGAGGGTAAACAAAGGAAGTAGAGATTTATAGTAAGAATTAAAATTTACACGTAAACTAATGAAGGGACGTGAAAAATAAGAGTAAATGCAAGTGACAAGTACGAACGAACGTATAGGATAAAACTGCATTATGAATTTTTATATAGGGACGAATATAGGAAAAAAACCGAAAGCTCCTAATATTGTGTTTTTAATAAATGTGAGTCTTATTGCGTTCTTTGACCGTTTAAATGTTGATATAATGGATAATAAGAAAGCCTTTGACGGTCACTGTTTTGAGAAGCTGTTTCATATTCATCCCAATGCAGTCAATATATTGGCTACAATTGAAGACATAAAATGCATTTAAAGAAATATGAGGTATAATATTTTTAAAAAGGATATATGAATAAAAACTTTTACATACCTTGTTGTTAAAAACAATTCAATTTTAACACTATTATCCGTACAAAGTACGTTGTTAACTTTCAAAATATTTGTTTTTGCTTGACGCGTCGTCTGCTTAAAACTGGCGGGAAACATCGCTTCTCCATCATTACTCATTCTAGTTTGCAACTATATATACATACTGGTAATAAGATATTATATATATTTAATTAACGTATAATGTTGAGTATTATTTTATAATGACTGTAAATTATTGACAGTGCCTTACAATTCCACTTCCTTCATGTCTGAAATTTATTATTTTATTTCTATGAATATTAATAAAAATTGATTCCGCGAATCTGAGCTTACTTTTAAAATTGTTACTGTATAAAATACGTACTTTATCGAATGAGGATTCGTGATTGTTCGTTTTTTGTGGCACGATGATGCTCTAATAGTTTTCGATTTCGCTTTTAATAATTGGTTTTCAACACAGACTATGAATACGAAAAAGGGGTTTCATTTTTTGAAACTTGATAAAATAAAATAATTCATAGAGCGAAGGTTTTCCCGGTGAATCTGCTGCTTGAATAGTTGTTGGGGCTTCCAACACTTGACAACGATGGCAGTGACCGCCTTCGAAACGTCGTGGCCAATTCCAACTTTCACCCCACTAGATTCGTGATTAACTGGTTGCAAGAGTTCAAGTTTATCATAATTCCGTTTTTGAGGAGTTCCGGTAGGTAGAGTGTGGCGTGCGTGACTCCTGAGGAGTATATTAATAATGACGTATTGATTGAGGTGAGACGAGGCGGAACACTCGCTCGCTCGCTCGCTTGTTGACGTGCGTGTCAAAGATGGCGCCCGGCCGAGCGGAAGCGCGTCAAGGCACGACACAAAAAAAAACAGCATCAAAGCGGCCGTGCATGTGAAGGTCATATGTGACGACGCTGCTCTGCAATAGAAATTCCGCCCGCTTTGAGGCCGCCGATAATTCGCCTCGCGGAACATTTGCAGCCATTACCTTGGAGCCTCAAAGTAAAACGTCCCTTTGTGTCTCCACAGAGATATTAATTTATCCCCGGAAACTGCGCACGCGGAAATTAAGGCTACCCGATCGCTATATACGCTACGGTAGTTCCCGCTGACGGGGGAAAAAAGTCTTCACCCACAGCTCGCTGAATTCAATATCCTGAAATGAGTTGCTGTCGTCCCTCTAGCGACCTGGACGAAGACGAGAACTGCCAGATGGGTGGGTGTCGTTTAGTTAGGCCCACGACTTATCGCTTTCCTATGGGGAATTGGCGAGCCTCTGCTCCGGTTTTCCTTTCTGGGCCGGGCACTTGTCGTAATCCCCGCATCTGGCGCCCTCGGCTCCGCTCCTTTGTGATGCTGATGAGGACTAATAGTTGAGCAATGTGTGCAGCCAGGGATTACACGTGGTGGGATAAGCAACGCGTGATGGATGCGTCGTCGCTACACATGCGGCCCATCTTCTCTCTCTCTCTCTCTCCTCTCCTCCCCATCACACGCGCTGTGGCGGCAGCGAGCTCAACATATCCAACGGCGGCTCTACTTATAGCAATATACAAAGTTAAATACCAACCCCGCGTCTCCTCTTTCAAATCTCACCCTCCGCGGATTACAACTCAGGTTACCTCAACAAGTGTAATTAATGCGAGAAACTTACTCCGGGGCCGAGTCACAGTAAGTCAACGTCGACTAAACACCATAACAATATATAGTCGATCCCTCGCTGTTAAATCTATCTTACAGCAGTAAAACTGAATTTTAAAGTGGGTTCTTTATTGACACTACAATAAAGTATTTTCTAATATGTCATGTACAAATATAAATTAATACGGAGGATTAACAAAAGCGGCTCTGATCTCTGTTTTTTTTTTTTTTTGGTTAACAGGCTACATGAGGGTGATCCTGAAACAGGCAACTCCCCTTTAATAGCATAGGAAGGGAATTGAAAAAGGGGGGATGCGGAAGGTAGAGCAAGGTAGCCAAGGGTTAACTAGGGCCCCCGGGCTATGGTTTAAGGATCCTACCCGGTGTTTCACCTAAAGAGATGCAGGGAAAACCCTAGAAAACCTGCATCATAAAATTACCTGCTTGTGTCTATCCTTACGTGTTCCGCATGGAAGTATAAACGATAGACCAATTTCGAAATTGTTACACGTGTTTTTGCAACCCGGACATCAGCCCTGTTGTGGTAAGACTCGGCGGGGGTGGAGAATACGAAATGTGCCCAATACTTTCATAATTTAAATACACCTGGTTTTGAATTAAAGTTCTTCCATTTCTGGCTTTTAACCATTTTAGCATTTTATTTACAAATGTCTCAAAATTTGTTGAGATGCGTGTACAGGATCAAGTAAAACCTGAACGCTTAAACGTAATTAAAAGATATGAAATAGTTTTAATTTATCGTCTGTTTTATATATATAATAAAGTAATTAATGACCTTTTACAGACTTCATTGTTATAATTTAATTAATGAAAAAGGAATAAAAATATGCCGAGACGTCTGTAAAAGTGTAAGTAGTTATTTATATTTAAGGTCTCATATGTAATGAAATAATTTATGACCTATCCCAGATTTCATTCTTGAAATTTAATTATTAAAGAAGTTATGAAAATATGCTGAAACGTTCTTGTTAATTAAATTGAAAGAATAAAGTCTGTAAAAGGTAATAAACTGTTATTTTTTCAAATAGTTATTTGTAATTGAAAAAATGTTGGTGTCAAGCTTGTTGTTTGTTTGTTGCAGGCCTCCAGTGTCCCTGGCCATGGGCCTGTCGCCCCGTTACCACGCTCACCACACGCTCAGCTCCCCCATAGAGATGCCGCCCAAGCAGGAAGCTGATGACGGTAAGCCTTGGACCATTTCTCTCGGCATGACGAGGGAGGCGCGCTTTTCCATTTCCTCGCTTTCCTTTCCTTAAATCACGCAGTAACGAAGCGTCACTGACCAAGAAATGTTTGTAGTTGCTCTTCTGTCAAATTTATTCTAAAGTTATCAGATAAAAATGGAAAACCTGTAAAAGTATGCAGTATAGGAACACCTCCATATGATAGAGATATTATTCTTTTTTTGTCAGTTTGCTTGTTACACTTCTTCTTAGAGCAAGACCGCCTTCACATATCCCGCGCTTCCTATTTCCTGCGGCTTATTCCAATTGTCTTAAGATCTTTTCGCTGGTCTTCCCACTTTTCTTATTGCATGAAATGGGTCATTACATGGGAGGTTGTCTTCCATGCTGTACAAATGTCCTAACCATCTGAGTCTGTTGGCGTTAATAACATTAATTACATCAAAAATAATAAGGGTCTTGATAAGACTGTGAATTTAATAACTTAAATAAAAATCAAACTTTATTAAACAGTCCTTGTTTGTTTATTTTCTACATGTTTACTTTGTTTCTTGTCTTTGTTTTTTACAGATGATTATTCCAGTAAATGCCAAAAGCTTCTGCTGTTTGAAATTTTGACTGTTTACTATGTTTTGGAAATCCAGGAATGTTTAATAAAGATTGACTGTTATTTACATTAATTACATGTGGATCATTATACAGATTGTACAGTTCCTTATTGTATCTGATTTGCCATTTTCTTTTCAAATATCATTAACATTTCTCTATTTTCCTTACTGAAGGTACAAAATATAGCAGGAAATGTCTTATCAACGTTTTCTACAGCCTACATTTTGTTGCTTCGATAAGAAAACGGGACTGAAGCTGTTTCTTTAGCCCATACTAGTAGTTAGTAGCCATCTTAATTCTTAAATTTAGTTCTAGTGCTATATTATTATCATTTGTTCTGATAGTTCCAAGGTATTTAAACTGTTCTACGTTCTCAAATTTATAATCATCAAATTTATTTTCTCTTCTCTCGGATACTATTTGTTTGTAAATACTTAGTCTTACTTTGTAAGTCCCATTTCCTTTACTGCTTTTTCTAATTTATTGATTGTTTCCCTTACCAGCCTTTCAGATCGACGTATATACCATCCGCGTATGCGAACAGTTGTGTAGATTTATGGAATATAGCATCTCTGGTCAAGGGCTGTATTAAAATGACAAGCCGTCACCCTGTTCTTCTAATATCCTTGCTTTACATCTCACATTATGTAAGATTTATTAATTTCCCTCGGATTGCAAATTCCTTTATTGCCTTAAATAATTGATCGCGGCCAATACGCCGCTTTAAAATTTATGAACAAATTTCAAGTCTCGTAATTTCTTTTAATATCTGTCGTAGTGAATGTAACGTGTCACACATGTGGACAAATTTCAAGAAAGAATACTTTTGATGAGCCATTTGTTTGTGTATTTGTCGTCGAACAACGGCCGGGGTCTACGTGGTTAATTATTGCTCTCCCGTGACGTCAGCGTTAAGTGTGATCAGAGATGTTATCATCCTCGACGTAATTACCGCGGCATTTCCCTCGGCTTTTCTTTTAATAAGCAAAGTTAAGTTTTGCACGCGCGCGCGAACGTTAATCCGCGGTAGGAGCGCCATCTTAATTAGCTTCGTTTCCCCGTCAAGGGAGACGATATCAATTAGTCACTGTAATCTTTTCCGACCCTCATTTATGCGAAATCTATGGCGAACTAATTTAGACGGAGGAGGGAAACGCGTAACTGTGCGGACACGTGACGTCACTGGACGCCATCGATCAAGCGGCGCCGCGACGCGACGGAACGTGACATATTTGTAGCCTCAAACAGGGCCCGAAATAGAAGGCAGAAAGGCTCCGCTCCACGGGGCGGCCATTATCAATTATCATTAGAGATTTCTTAGCCTGCGCAAGCCTTTTCGTCTCCGCATAACTACCACTTACCCCACACTAATCCTCATTTTACAAGACCCTCACGTCATAAAATGTGACCTATTAATTAATCTATCCCTTCCAAGTCCTCCATATTGTTTGCCCCTTCCCTTTTCAGTTTAGAACTTCCCTGTTAGTTACCCTATCCATCTCCTATAGCACCACATTTGAAACTCTTTTCTATTCTTTTCCTTTCCGCAACTCCTAACACCCCATACCAATATTTTTAGCAACGATTTCCTAATATTCACACTTATATTACCTGTAAGTAAATTCCTCTTTCTTGCCCTGTGCTATCCTACTCTAGTTATTACGCTTCCCAAGTAGCAGAATTCCTTAACTTCTTTCACAATATCCCTTCCCAATCTAGCACCATTGAGATCATTTCTTCAAGGAATTTTTTACGAATTATTTGTTTAAAGACTGATAGTTAATTTAATAATGATGATAATTTGTCCCTTGTTTTTATCAGTTACGTAATAAAATCTATTTCAATTTTTATTTCTAAATTTTATTAGGAGCTTTCGGCAATTGCCATAATCATCTATAAAATACATAATTACAAAAATTTGAAACAACAATTTTTAAATTTTTTTAAATACATAAATATGGAACATTGTTTAGTTGCGTTTATTGATATAATGTTTTAAAATATTGTACATACCTTCCTATAATTTGAAAGTAAAAAGTTCTAAATTTTTTCATGGAAAAGTAGACTGTTCTGTCTTACACAGAGCATTTTTTTGAAGTTGATGCTCATCTGCTCACCGAGCACAACCGGCAACATACTTCAATGAAATGCCGAAAATTTACATTGGAAAACTTTCAACGAGTCTTTTAAAAAATTTAGCCACGTCCAAATAGATTGTCGAAAGTCGATCATAATCGAATCTTGTAGAACGAGATTCGATAAGTCTACGTCCGAAATTCAATAAAATTCGTTTTTATTTTAAAACTTTGGAATAATGTTTTAATATTTCTTCGCTTTCTTTTCGGAAATTCATACCATTATTTTTTTTGAAAATGTAGATGGATTTCAACATCTTTTTTTCATTGTATTTTTTCTTTATGTATAATTTTTACATTTTCATAATGTACTTTATGTTTAAGGTTTAAATGATGTAGTGACGAGGCTGTATTTGTTTTGGATTTGATCTTAGCATTATTTTTATGATTATATAATCTGGTATTTAGGTTGGTTCATGTATGTCCAATATAATTTTTATTACAATCAATACAATTAATTTTATATATAACATTATTTTGTTCTTTTATTGGAATTTTATCTTTAAGTTTAGTTAAAAAATTACCTTGTTTTCAGTCTTTATTCCAAATTTTATTTCATTAATACCATTATTTTTGAAAACTTAAGACACAAAATAATAAAAAAATACAAAATAATGTTATATATAAAATTAATTGTATTGATTGTATTAAAAATTATATTGGACATACATGAACCAACATAAACACCAAAGTTCTATGTTACAATTTTGAATTTTTATGTAAATAACGTGGTTAAATACTTACAAATTTATCAAACCATCATTTACTTAGATTTATTACTTTAAAATGGGTTTGTGTAGTTGAAGCACTCATCTACATAATAGAAACAGTGATTTGTAAGTTTTCAACCATGTTATTTACATACAAATTCAAAATTGTAACATAGAACTCTGAATTAATGTATTGCAATATTATGTTTGTAGTGAGCCCGAAGAAGTCTCAAAATGGAGACGAAACGTCGCGTTCGTTAATAAATAGTTATTATATTTAATGCTGACTTCTTTGGCCGTTTTTATTTATTGTAAATATTTAAGTGAGAAAACTATGATGAATAATGAGATAATATTCGTTGAATATTTTATATTACACCTTCGTACGACCTTTCTACATTTAATTACTTTGAGAGAAGCAGAGCTCTGGAATTTATGGGCTTCGCGAGCAAAACTATTGTTGAAAGAAGGAGAATATATGTGCCACGCGTGGCTGGTCTTGTTATGTGTGAGCAAGGACTTGTACTTGGCCAGGATTGGACGGACACACATCTCGCTAAGTATCATAATCCACGAGAAGCCGCCGGCTGCTGAGACCGAAATTCAATTGCGCATCTGGTGAAGGCTGTTTGCTGTCTGTAGATGTATTCCTTGCGTTGTCCGTTGCAGAGGACAGCATCGACGTGACGAACGAGGAGACTCTGCCGCCCACGCTGGGGTGCCCCGTGGGCCCCGTGGGTCCCGTGGCTCCTCCTCGCCCCGCGGAGCCCTCGGCGCTGTACCCGCCCGTGCACGAGACGGTTCACGAGACGGCCGCCAGGCTGCTCTTCATGGCCGTCAAGTGGGCGAAGAACCTCCCTTCCTTCGCCAGCCTGCCCTTCCGCGACCAGGTGAGTGGCGCGTGAGAGGTGTGACGCGTGTCGTGTGTCGTGTGACGTGTGACGTGTGTGTGGCTCCCTTGCAGGTGATCCTGCTGGAGGAGTCGTGGGCCGAGCTGTTCCTGCTGAACGCGGTGCAGTGGTGCATGCCTCTGGAGGCGAGTCCTCTCTTCTCCGCGCAGGAGCACGCGGCCTCCGTGCCCAACGGCAAGGCCAGCCAGGTTGCCGCGGACGTGCGGCTGCTGCACGACACGCTGCTGCGCTTCAAGGCCGTCGCCGTCGACCCGGCAGAGTTCGCCTGCCTCAAGGCCATCGTGCTCTTCCGCGCAGGTCGGTCACGTTTCCTTCCTCCGCCTCCGATCCGATCCGATCGTCAAGTCGCTCCGTGGGCTGTTGCAGAGACGCGAGGGCTGAAGGACCCGGCGCAGGTGGAGAACCTGCAGGACCAGGCGCAGGTGATGCTGGGGCAGCACACGCGGGGGCAGCATCCGGCGCACGCCCCTCGCTTCGGGAGGCTGCTGCTCATGTTGCCGCTGCTGCGCCTCGTCAGCACGGCGCGCATAGAGCAGATCTTCTTCCAGAGGACCATCGGCAACACGCCCATGGAGAAGGTGCTCTGCGACATGTACAAGAACTAGGGTAACGCCGCCTCTTATGCTCTACGCGCCCACCTCCCTACACGATTCATGCACGTAGTTGTCGCCACGCCAAACCGAAAGAGCATTCATACGAGTCTGACGGGCTTGCCGAATTTAACTTGACTCTGATCATACGATACCTTGGCTAGTTTCCTTATTCAACTGTACGTAGATGTAGTTAATTTAATGAGGGAGACAAAGTAGCCGTACCGGGTGAATTTTAATAAATTCTATTAAATGAAGGGAGAGCTTCCTCACTGGGGCACATGAGCACACAGTCCTCGGCGCCTAGCAGACGCGGTTCCCTCGCTCAACAAATTCGTCAATTCCCCGAGGAACTTCTGTTGTCCGCAGATGAGGAGGTGACGCCGTGGTAGCGAGGAGATAGTGAGGAGACAAGATGACGCGTTGGGTTATGTGGCATGTCGACGGCGTGGAAGCTCTCCCCGGTTCATCGTCGCTGTTGGTGACGTCTAACGAGCGTTTCGTCTTTCAGATCCTGCGGCAGTGCGTCTGAGGTGTGCAAGAGGACGTCGTCGTTGTCGTTATCCGTGTTTCTTCATTGTGTATCGGTGTTATCTGAAAAGCTGCGAACTTGTTTATTTTTCCTTGTGTAGATAACTCTTAGAGGAAGAAGAGGGAAGAGAGAAGAGCACAGGTACTTGATGTTGGTCGATGTTAGCGAGACTAGACTGTAAATACTCTCCCCCCGCCTAAGTATTGCTTCACTCTAGTCGCCCGAAAGTGTTGTGCGTTGTGGTTGTCACATTTTCTACTACTCCTACTACTACTACTACTACTTGCGATGTCGATGTTCTTTCCAGCTGCTTCAACGAATGAACCTTGGCTGCTGTGACACACAAGGCATTATCATTCAATTATTTGTATCGATGTGTACTCAAACAATATACTGCAGTGTTTTATACTCTGTCGTCTCTCTCTCCCCACCGAGTCTCCTGCTCTCCACTTGTCCTGCTCTGCACCCAACAGGTAACATCACTTACATTAAGTTACATTCAAAATGAATCACTTCAACACGCATTTTCCTACAATTACTTTTATATGTGACATTGTGTAGCTTAGTGATTGCTGATTTCGACTGGTGTTATTTGTAAGTCCAAGATATATTGGTTTTAGAATTTTTTTACAAGATTTTTTGGACCGGTTTTCAGTCTCGGTCTCGGAAGATCGCCATTCTCCAGTATGTATATGTCTTCGCTTTCAATCCCCTAAGGAAGGTATTTATGAGTCTGTTTAACACTTGCCAAGCAATGTCAAGTATTCGCGTCCATCCGTGGCACTGGTCCTGCAGATCAAGCTACGAGATGACGTCATTTCTTCACTAGTTGAGCGTCTTACGGTGCTTAGAATGCCCCTGCAACTTTGAGTTTATTATGTGAGTGTGTTGACCTTACTGTCGTCACTGTCAAACAAATCGCAGAGCCCATCCCTGGGATTGAAGCCTCAACGTGCCACTTCGGAATGACCCACGTTACTGTGAAAGGTCTCAGTTTACGCAGAATGTAATCTCATTTTGAAATATGTAAACAAAGAAAAAATTAAAAGCTTTTCACACATGAGATTTGGTAAAAAAATTGAAAAAAAAGGATATTTGTATTTCTTTCATATAGCTTGAGTTTGACAACTCACTGATTTCAAACTATTTCTTTAAATCGTTTGAAAATTTTGCAAAAGATAGTGCAAACTCTTCCAAACCTATCCCGCAAAGTTTTAATTATTAGTGTCTCTTACTTTTTTTAGAAATTAATTAATTAATTAGTGGACCTCTGCTAACTCTTGGACAGCGCATCGCAGGCAGGAATATGGCAGGACAAAGCTTTTCTTGGAGTCGTTCAAAGTCATAAATACAAAACATAAGCTTCATTTTATGATATGTAAATGAAAATTGTTTAAAGTATTGTATACATGTTGTTTTTAGAAGAAAGTGAAAAAAAGTCATTTTTTGTCTTTGTTTCATATAGCTTGACTTTGACAACTCATAGATTTCAAACTGTTGCTTCAAATCGTCTGAAAATTTAGCAGAAGACAGTGCAAACCTATCCTCAAACTTTTAATTGTCTGTTTCTTACCTCTTTGTAAAATTAATTAGTGCTAACACTTGGACAGCGCTTCGCAGGAAAAAGATTTTCTTGTAGCGGTTCAAAGTCATCAGAATAAAACATAAGTTTCATTGATGCAGCAACGGTCCAAAAAATTTTACGATTCTTCAAAAGTGCAGGGAGAAAGGAAAGGTGCATAGGAGCGGGAGGGCGAAGTAGGGCGGCTCCCCTGCCCTCTTTCTCTTCCTGGTTGGTCACGAATTCTATTTACACAAATCAACGGCATTAAGAATCTTTTTTTTTCGCGATCACCAAGACAACAGAAATATGAGCAATATGTCATTTAAAGGAAAACAACCAGGAGCAGGGCTGCCACCCTACTTTACTCTCCCGCTCCAATATACCTTTCCTTTCTGCCTACACTTTTTAAAAAATCGTACAACATTTTGAAGCGTTGCTGCCCACACCAATAAAGTTTTTATTAAATTAAATTAAAACAACTTTAAGAAATGATAATTAAATAAATAAAAGAAAACCACCTTAAGTTGTCCATCCTGTATTATTTCAGAAGCTTTCGGCCAACTGAATATTTGAATTCTATCACGTACAGATTTTACAAGTGACAGTATCAGAGCGGTCAACGTCTACAGCTCATTGTCCAATTCAAACTCAACGAAAGAGTCTGAAATAATACACAATGGACAACTTAAAGTCGTTTTCTTTCATTTATTTATAAATTTTGTATTTTAAATTCATGACTTTGTCCTGCCACTGTTCTGCGGTGCGCTGTCCAACAGTTACTACAGGTACACTCATTCATTCATTTTTTTAAATGTAATAAACACAGATGATTACATATTTGCGGATAGGTTTGTAAGGGTTTGCTCTGTCTTTTGCTACAGTACTTTGAAATCTATGAGTTGTCAAAGTCGAGCTTTATGAAAGAAAGACAAAATCACCATGACTTTTAAATTTTTTTCTCCAAGAAGAATGCATAAAATGCTTTTAAAAATTTTTCATTTACATATGACAATAAGGTGGGTGATTGATTGCGAATGGACAGTGTGCTGCACCTCACTGTACTGCAACATGCATGTGTCGCTGGTATTATAGTCGCGCGTGTGCGTGCGTTCCTCGAGCAGGTGGGGGAAAGAGGCGAAGTGGAGCAAAGAGGGCAGAAAGTGAAGACGACACGTGCGTGGGTCATTAAGCGTAACTCCGGCAGCCTGGGTAATGCAGTTACCTCCTACCCGTGTCGCGAGCCGGTAATGGCGGGCGGGGGCGACAAATCAAATCAATGTGGGACGCGCAGGCGCCATCGCGATCACTCCCCCCCTCCCCCCTCCCCACTCTTCACTGATGCAGCGTTGGCAACACTGATATTAACAATCACACACACGGGACTTGGCAGCAGTGACGCGCTTCACGGTTCTCCTCACCTGTAAAAGTCTGTGATTTCCTTGCCAACAATTTAACTATTGGCGGTGGTAAGTCGCCTCGCACGTGACCCGGTGTCACGCGGGAGGTGACAAGGCGGATCCTGTCGACGAGGAGAGACAGTCGTCAAGGGGGCGCTGACAAACACCGCTAGTGACCGTCAGCCCCGTAAAATATATCTTAAAGCAACAAATTAAAGTGGCTCATTTACTTACACCATATCTTAGTATTTTCAAATATGTAAGGTACAAATATTAATTAGATTGGGAATATTAAAAAGATTGAACGTGTTCTGAAAACAATATTGCGAGTTGGCTGCGAAGTTATGTGAACATGTTTCTCCAAGAAATATTAAAAATATACAATTTCCTATTCGCATATGGTATTCGTTGCTCAGCCTCTGAGCTTCCTTGATTATTTCATGGTTATTCTCCATAGTGCAGACCCGTCGATACTTGTCTATAATTTACGTTGGAATTTCCTGACATTTCCCCGCTGTATATTACTCACTTTCCAGGTTTCTGCAGCGTCACAAGCCTTAATAATGTCTTGTATTTCAGTAATTTAGATTTTCCGGTTACCAATTTCCTCTTGATGGTGTCGTCCAATTTTCCTTGTCTCCCAGAAATCTCAGTTACGAAAGGCTTTCTGTGCAACTTTTCAATTTGTTTGTTTAGCACGTGTTCATACGTCTGTTATTGTATTTTCCTGCGTGGCTGTGACAGGTAACGTCACTCACCTTGCTCATGATGGTTGTCCACCGCGTCATCCCCGAGACAACTGACTTGTCTAGTGTTCGGTTCATTACACCCACAAACGGAATTCTTTACAGTATAATTTCTTCATCATCTCACAGTCAGTTTGTTTATATATAAACTTCCGTCGTTGGTTGTCTGCGGCGCTGTTGCTGTGACGTCAATTAGAGGCTCCATATGTGAAGATGCGCGTGCGGGGAAACACGAGCACAACCCTAACAAGCAATTGCATTAATCACATGTCTTATTACGAATTAAACAAATAATGGCCAAAGGTCAGAAATGGAATAATTTATTTTGAAACGCAACGTCCCACAAATTGGAATTTAAGGATTGCGGCTGTTCCTTAGCAGAGGCTGACGACACTGCTTTAAGGGAATCTCAAGTGTTTCATGTCGCATGTACAGATTTACACGACTTAAGCCACTATACACACTATGATTTGAAAATAATAAAAGTATATTCTGAGTTTCACTTAATCTCACAGCTTTTCATGAACACCACCTAAATATTCTAGAGAGCGTCTAGAAAGAAAAAAAATGTAACACGATGACAGGATCCGAACCCCAAAACGCAGTCACTTCCTGAAAGAATCCTACTACCTTAACAGCATCAGCCACCAGGCGACCACGCTGGCAGCCATCTTACTTTCACCTCACGTAGCAGTCAAAAGAAAACCAAATACGTCACTGACAGAGGCCGCCATGATTATGAGAAGGACAAAAGTTCGAAGTGGCTCATAGAGGTTATTGAAGGTTTTTCAAGAATATTGAAAAATGATGCGCGCGCAGCCCAACTTTTCTCTCAAGATGGCGGCGGTATTTTCAAATTATTCCCTCAAATTCTTTAACAGACAAGAACTACTGATGTAACACGGTTCTCAGCATGAGGTTGTTACGACAAAGACTCCGGGTCAGGGATGAATTTCATTTAGGGATTCTGATCCTGTCATGGCGTCCCATTATTTCTGCATCGACTGTGACAATGATGACTTAGTTCAAGTTGATTCAAAGATAATTTTAAAAAGTAATCTCGGCACTTGGCTCCTTTCCCGTCCTCGACGTCTCACAGTCACACAAAGACGAAATACGACGCCATGACAGGATCCGAACCTTTAAAAGCAATTCCTCCGTGGTCCGGAGTACGTGCCTTGACAACCTCAGCCACCACGTGGTCATGCTGACAAACATCTTACTTCCAGTAGCTCTTGTTGGTTAAAGAATTTGAGAGAATAATTTGAAAAAACCACCGCAATATTGAGAGAAAATTTGAGCTGCGCGCGCATCATTTTCAATTATTTTTGCCAGACCTTCTGTGTCCACTCTGAGTAACTTTGAACTATAGCATTTCTCATAGTCATGGCGGCCTCCGTCTGTGACGTATTTGTTTGTAGTTGTTTCCCTATGACTATATATTCTACTACGGGACAAGGACTACTGAAACTTAAACAGCTTACGGAATCACATCATGATGGCTGAGGTTGTTAAAGAAGGGAATCGTAATGATAAGGTAATTTTTTTATGGGTTCAAATCCTGTCATAGTGTCGCATTTTTTCTGTGAGTGTCAGCTGCTGCAGTGGCTGTGAGACATGGAGGACAAAAACAGCCACGGGGCGGGAAACACTTTTAGAATTATTTTAATATGAACGTAGTATGCGGCTTCATAGTCATAGAGGGTCATAGATTTTAGCTAAACTAAGTCTGATGGCCGAGGCTGTAAAGGCAACGCCACGTGGTTATCATTTTACCACTGTTGTCGGTTTCGAACCTCAGCCTGGAATCTGTTTTTATTGTACTTAACCATGAAGTGCACACCCACCAGAGCCATCTACATGGCAGCTCACGTGATGCAGTCAGCTGGAGTGAATAACATTTTAACATTAAACGTCTACATGAAGCACGTAGTTAAGAGCAATGGAGAGGATTGACGGACCAAGTGCCTCGTGGCCGAAGTCGTTAACGCCCTGACTTTGGTTGAGATCAGATTCTTTTGTTTTGGGTTCTGAACCAGACAGGGTGAAATATTTTTGCTGATCTCTGCGAATCTTGGAGACTTTCACAGGCCCTGCAAAGTCTCAGGTGCTTCACGTGAAGGCCACTCAAATATTATAAAGAGCATATAGAAGAAGAATAAAATGTTGACGCAATGACAGGATCTCACCCCCCAAATATAATTTCTTTTTGAACTCAAGTAACAGGTTTATCAACCCCAGCCACCAGGCGTTGACGCTGACGTACTGTTAGTTCCTGTTCACGTAGCAGTCACTAATAAACTTCGAATTAAAAACAATTAACTAAATACGTAAGTGACAGAGGCCGCCATGATTATGAGAACAGTAATCGTTCACAGTGACTAAAACGGTTACAGAAAGTTTTCAAGAAAAAATAAAAAATGATGCGCGCGCAGCTGAACTTTTCTCTCAAGATGGCGGCGGCATTTTCAAATTATTCCCTCAAATTTCCTTAACTCACAAGAGCTATTTAAAGTAAGATAGTTAACAGCATGACCACGTGGTGGCTGAGGTTGTTGAGGCAAGGACTCCGGACCACGGAGGAATTACTTTTAAGGGTTCAAGTCCTGTCATGGCGTCGTATTTTGTCTTTGTGTGACAGCTGCGGCAGTGACTGTGAGACGTCGAGGACGGGAAAGGAGCCAAGTGGCGAGATTCCTTTTTGAATTTATCATACGATCAACCTAAGGTACGTCATGATAGTCCTACAGGTTCATGGCTTTGACCATCGCGAAGCCTGGTGGCCGAGGCTGTAAACGCAGCGCCACGTGGTCACAATTTTACGACCGTTTACGGCTTCCATTCTCAGCCTGGAATCTGTTTTAATTCGAATTAATTACCAAGTGCACAGCCACGAGAGCCATCTAGGTATCTACCTGGCAGCTCACACGATGCAGTCAGCTCGGACCAGAAACATTTTTACTTTAAACTCCCGTATCAACAACGTATTTAAGAGAAACGAAGAGGCTGGCTGAGTACGAACACATCGTGGCAGAAGTCGTTAACGCCATGACTTTGGTTGAGTCAAGGTTCTTAATTTTTTATGTTCCAAACCCGACACCGTGAAATATTATTTCTGTTATTGCTGATCTCCGAGTGTCTTGGAGTTTCACAGGTCAAGACGGCATCAAGAAAAAAATATCAGACGCCGTGACAGGATCCGAACCCCTATGATCCGGACGAGCTGCCTCAACAGCTTCAGCCACCACGTGGTCATGCAGATAAACCTTTTAATTTCTGTAGTCCTTGTCCGTCAAGGTATTTGAGGGAAACATTTGAAAAAACCGCCGCCATCCCGAGAGGAAAGTTGAGCTGCGCGCGCATCATTTTTGCGAGACCTTCTGCGTCAGTTTGAACGATAATAATTCTCGTAGTTATGGCCGTCAGTGACGTATTTGGTTATAGAATTTTTTTTCAGTATTTCTCTGTCGGCTGTTACGTGAATTGAAAGTAAGATGTCCGAGGCTGTTGATGTTGAGGCGGTCACTGTGGCCCGAGGAGGAATTCGTTTTGCGGTTCGGATCCTGTCTTGGCGTCGCATTTTTACTTTGGGTGGCAGCCGCAGACGTGGACCAGCCACTTGTGTAATGTTCATAATTTCAGAGGTTGATGGCGCCGGGACGTACCAATACACCGGAGCCATCTGTCAGCCAGCCACCTCGTGTACGCAACCCTCGGAGATTGAAATTTTCCATATTACTTACTAAAGCATCATTTGAAAGGAGTCAAGTTTGTGTTTGTTTTTCGTGTAAGCCTCTAGACATCGTGGGAGGAGCCTCGTTACTTGCTCCAGCGTCTCCAATTATTCTCTTCTGGTTGCTGCTTCCTTGCCCCGTCTCCGTCTCCGCTCCACTTCCCTCGGCACAGGCTCTCCCTCTCAGGGACTGGAGGGGGAGGAGGGAGGTTGTTGGTCCTTCTTGTCTCCAACTTACTGTCTAGGTCCATGCGAAAAATAAATTACCACTTTTTCATCTCAGCACTTACCCCCTATTATTGGTCCTGAAACTCTTTACTGTGTGTTCAGTGCCCAAATCTCCTCAAGAGGGAATGGAGGAGTAATGACGATATTGCCTTGACGTGAGGACCAATCATACGCTATTTGTGGAGATGGAACGGTCCAGTAAATAGCTCTTCCTTTACAATGATGGAAGAAGAGGAAAAAGATTAAGGCCAACAAGATTTATTAAAAAATTAGGAATAAATACAGATTTTTAATTTTGATGGATGTTCTAATATTTTTATTAACACTTAAACTTGAAGATATAGAAGTACAAGAAATGTGATGAAATAGAATTAAATTAACAGAAAAATAACGCAAGACAAAATTATTAAAAGAAATCGTTGGAACATGAATGTTACATATAAAACTTGGTTTATTAACCTCCCAAATAACTAAATACCTTAAAGAATAACAGAATTATTATATAAAACTGACTGATGTCAATTATTCAATATGTAAATTGACAAAACCCACAAATTCTTTGGACGCAGAGTCTTCATCGTAACGCTCTTCACCGTCACAGCGATGATCTTGTTTGTACCTCTACTGGTTATGGTCCGATTTTTGTTTAGAGTTATTAGGGGAACACGACGCTAGGTGTAAAGAATAAACAAGCGAGACTGAGATTTTTCTATTTAACATAATCGGTGTCCGTAAATGAGAAACTATAACACAAGTTAAATCTAATTTACCTTTGGTTGAAAATGGTGACAAAGTCTACTAAGGCTCTTCATAATTTACCACGAATGTCAAAGAGTCGTTCACATTCCCAAGTACAATTGTCAGGTCTACACGGGGGGCAATGACCTTTCAAGCTCCAGTCTCCCCAACTTCGGAGCTCGTCATCGAAAACGACGTCGGCCAGGTTCAAACCTGACGGTCGGTCATTATCGGAACAGATTCACCAGGATTATGCACGTGACTATATTAGTGGAAATCTTCCGAGGTTCCCGTCGACAAACGTAAAGTGAGGCACAATCCAGAGGACGCCGGGGTTTATTTATTTCCACCTGCACACTCTATCCTTGTACCGACATAATCACATTATTTGACAGTTTTACTAGGAATTGGTCATCAGTTTAATTACACACTCAATTCTCTTGATAAGTTTACATCACTGCAGCTTTCCTTTCCACGCTGTAACAGAACCAAGAAATTAATCGGCACGTTCCACTTTATATGGAGTCCCAGTGCCTTTAATGACATAAAAACAGATTAGAAAGGAGCCAAGAGGTAAATATGGTGATTTTGAAATGGGAGTCATTCAGAGGAGGAAAGGAAACGAGAGAGAGAGAGAGGGTGGAAGAAACAAATGTCGTCTCACTTCCCCACTCGACAAAGCCTTACCGAGAATCGACGTCACAAAAAGTAGCTGAAAGGTGAAATAGGCTGCTATTTGAAGGACTTCACGTACAGCATTCACCAAAAGTGCAACCCTGCGGCTGTGTTCCTCTTTTCAGTTGGTCGACTCTGTGAGTGTAAACTTCCCTGTTCCCTTTTCGTATTCATGTCAACAGCTTAACTTAGCAAATCTGTATTTATTTCTCATCCAGTGATGTGAAATAAAGATGAGAGTAAGAGAAACTTTCATAGAACTGTAATATATATGTCATGTTAATTAAAACAATTAATGGGGAAAGGACAGAGATAGAAAGAAGGTGACTTACCTGAGGTTCAAAGATGGTAGACACCTTGTGAAGTTTAGAGTACTTGAATTTTCAGAGGCACCGCCTCTTCATCAGAAAGTTAGGAAGACATTTCCAGTGATTGGCTAACCAATATATAATTATATTATAGAGATTCTAAATTTTGAATATTTCTCAGCTGCTTTCATAGACGTCAGGTCGCCAACTTGGGCAGAGCGAGTCGCTCGTCGTTTCAGAGTAGATTGATATTTGAGAATGGGCTTGATACTTTCAATTGAAGCTGGGTCATGCCGAAGGTGACAAAACTGAATTAAGGGATGAGGATGAGGACGCAGACACGTCGACTGGACCGGGCTCGTGGCACTCTCGCCATCCACTGTTACAGTCAATAACACGGTCCTTTAAGTCGGCTAATATACAAATTCTACCTTACACAAATATACACACGCACATGTGGCAATAAAACGGAAACAGAGCATTTTCAATAACAACACTGAATTTATTTTCAGCAAAGATATATACATAAAAAATTGCTTTTTATTGTGTGGGTGAAACAAAACTTGCCAACACACTGAAAAACAACTCTAAGGCTGCATCACGTAACGACGGCCACATCCTAACATGTTTTATTGATAACATTGCACCGACTGTCGTACCTCGTTCAAACTTGTGATGACTATAAAATAAAAACCTCAATAATAATATGTATGAATACATTAAACAACTTTCACATAAATATAGTAGCCTTAACACCTCTGAAAATAATAACAAACTATTATATAAATAATTAGCAAAATATTATCAGTCAACATGTGTAACAACTTTATAAAAAAAGAACTGTATCAAAATATTACATTACATGATCTTCCTTAACCACAATTCACAGGATATCACAGAAGTATTATAAAAAATTACTATTCAAAAATTTGACAGTTTCTCACAATGCAAGACTGCAACTATATGTCGAGAGAAGTCACGTCTCATCTCAGTAACTGTGATAAAAATCAATTGAGCAAAATCAACTTACTTATTCTCTATACAATATCTCTAAATTACAAAAAGAAACCGCGACTTCTCCTCCTCAAATCGAGTCTGTCCATACAAAAATAGCGAAACCGTCAATTCGGTCATAACGTTAACCTCACGGTGACACGTACGGCAGGAGTCGTGACGGAGGTCAGGAAGGGTACCAACTGAGGAACCTCTCCACCGCCTGCGTCCAGCGCTCCACGACGTTCTCGTAATCCTCCTTCACTTCTGCACGAGGACGGCAAACGTCCTTCAGCTTCCTCAACCTGCGCAAGTCTTCCTTACTCTCCCACATGCCTGCGAACAAACGGATACAATCGATTGTTTGCTTACTTTAACAAAACTGATTCTAAGGAAAATTTTTTATTTGAAAAGAATAGAGTATCATAAATATTATATCTAACATTTAGTTACAAAATCTGACTGTTTGAAAATCAATATAGTCAAAAAATCTATTAGTCAGAAAGAAATCAATATAAAATTCATTAACAGTAGTTCGCACATGACATTTCATTCCTCATCTGCCAGTGTGATTTAAACTGGAATTCAAATGGATGAAAATTTTCACACTGGCAATTTAGGATCCAAGTTAGGAATTGAATGTCATGTGTTAACTACAGTTAATGACATTTACATTAATAGATAATTATACTATTTATATCTAACAATATCAAAAATTTTACAAAAAGTTTAAATAATTTTAGCCCCGATACAGTTAGTGTATGTTCACCAGGAACCGTATTTCTGACCTGCGCTCAAACCAGCAAAAAATCCAGCTCCGAGTACCGACAGCTCCGACGTCTCACAACGCTCCACTTGAACTCCGGTTAGGTCTGCGATCAGCTGCGCCACAAAGTTGTTTTGAGACACTCCACCGTCAATGCTGAAGAAGGAAATTTAAGAATTACGATAAGTTACAACACTGCTATTACAAAAACCAACACCTAATTCTTTTATTTCCAAACTTCATGTTTAAATATTTAAGTTAATTAAACTCGCCTTGCATATTTAAACTGTAACAACTTTTTATGGTGAAGGAAAATTATATTGTCCACACAGCCTTACCATATATGTGAGTACGTGTAATGTGTTTCATGTCTACACGTCTGGTAGAGCTGCAGAACTCTGAAGACCAAACTTTCCAAAAGCGCACGCACAAGCTGAGCTCTCTCGGTCGTCGGCGTCACCCCCAAAACACCGGCAGCGGCCTTCGGATCATTAACAGGCGCCTGGCGCAGACAAACGAGAGGGAACATCCACAATAAACATGTCTTTAATACAAGGCAGGTTCATTTCTCCTTCACAATTTTGCAGGAAAGAGGCTCTACATTATACTCACGCTGACTATATTGATCAAATAATTTGTAAGTGGCCATAGAATAGCTAGCAACAAATGTATGGCATCTTACATTATTAGTATAAAACAATCAAATTGATTTTTAGTAAAAATTATTATTACAAGTAACTAAAATATTGACCCAAAACATTGCTTATAAAAAACGCTGGATAAATTACTCGAAAGAGTTTGATGAATTTAAATTTGAGGGCAACAGGTAATTACAATCCTTACACAGAGATGAATACTTTTAAAACAGGGGCAACGACACATTAAACCAGAGTGTCAAAATGTTGAAAGAAAACACTTACCTGTAAGCCGCTGAAAGCCGGAATAAAAAACACACCTCCGGAGTCCTTGACGGAGGCTGCCAAGTGTTCGGACTCTGCAGGATTGTTCAACCAGCCTCAAACACACAAACCAGTTTCAGTGAAAAACTGTGGCATCCATTATTTACATAAAAATCTAAAACCTAACATGTTGTGCATTAATTCACACAAAATCTTATTTAAGAGTATGATTTCAATATCTAGAAAATGGAAAAGTGTCGAAATTTAGAAATCTTTAGAATTTTATTTTATCAAAATTTAGTTGTAACTACTAGCAGCAAACAAAAATATTTATAAATAACTTTGTGAACCAAAATTAAAATTCTTTCTTGTATTTCACGAGAATCTTTCAAATGGCAATTATTTTCCCTTGTGAATAATAAAACACCAACAATTGTTACAGACTAATTTAAGGAAATGATATGTGCAGTTGTACTGAACAATCAAGCATCCATCCCAACATACCGACACTCATCGCCCAGTTTATGAGAGAGCCCGTGTCGTTGGAGGCTCCTTCCACCAGGTACGAGATTTCGTCGCCCACTCGCCAACCCACGAGCGGGTACAGACCTGAAATAACACACCGTTAAAAAGATACCACCAATATGAAACGTATCTGTAAACATGCAATAATGAAGTTCCTCTAGTGTGACCCGTAACAGAAAACTAACTTCTGATATACATATATATATATATAATTAATAAGGAAAGGAAAGAGAGGTTGAAAGAAGTCCGAACCTCAGGTAAGTCACCTACTTTCTTTCTCTCTTTCCTTTCCTTATTAATTGTTTTAACATGACAATGTCATTTCCTGACGCCTATATACACACACACACAACAAGGCCAACCTGCTATGGATGCGTGAGGCCGGCTGCCAGTGTTGACGTTGAGGAACGTCCCAGTACCCAAAGTAACCTTGAGGTCACCTTCCTTGAAACAGCAAGAGCCAAATGTTGAAGCTGCCTGGTCAGCCATCTGTCAAACATATAGGTTGGAAAATAAAATTTTCTCCACTACATTTCACCTTCTTCCTATTTATTTTTTTCCCCCCTCTCTCAACTAGAAACAGAAAACATGGCCAACACTAATAAATATAATTGATAATGAATAAAGGAAGGGAAAATGTCACCCAGGCTAGGAACTGAACCTGGACTTCCACTCAGTTTGCAGTTGCTTTAATCAACAGAGCTAAGATTCGATTCCTCGCCTCTGTCAACATTTTTCCATTTTCCGTTCTTTGATTCCTTATTCCAATTTCTACTATGTCAGTTTTAATATTTGTTCTATTTCCTGAATATAATTGATAAATGTACAATAAAGCAGCCTATATGGCAGACAACCACTCTATATGCAACAAGTTACAAAGTTTTGGCACTTACTCAGCTATAGACTTACAGTAACAAATTTCTTCTCGACTTAAATTATGAATGTATACTAATACTCCAACAGAAATTCCTGTTCCAGTAACTGTTTATGACAGAGATATTTAATCCACATGTATTAGTGTCTGTTTAAATTTAACCCTTATACTGCCAAGAGCTGTGATTCAAATGTCATCATCATTGACTGTGCATCTTCCTTAATATAATATATTAAATTTTCTTCTATTACATCTCAATTTCCGTTAATTTCTTCATATGACACACAACTTTTCATCTCATAATTTCTGTACAAGTACATTAAAATTTAAACATTATAAGAAAAACACGGTAAATTATAAGAGAAAACATTTAAAGTGTTTGTACATTTCTTTTTGTAAAATTGGAAATAACAATCTGTGAACAATCCAAATGCGATGGAGCTAATTACGAGCAGGAGACTCACGACGCATCTGATGGGGATGCTGGTGCCGCCGAAGAGGTGCGGGGCCGTGCTGCCGAAGTCGACGCCCGCCGTGTCGACGACGGTGGGCAACATGGAGGCGGGGATCTTGAAGAGCGTCAGCGCCCAGCCGGCCCACTGCATTGTGAAGGGGTCGAAGAAGCCGCTGGAGCTGGCGTTGCTCACGTCGGAGACATGACATGCCCCATCCGTGAGGCGCCAGACCAGCCAAGAGTCCACACAGCCGAAGAGCGCCACGCCACGACGCGACGCCTCCCTCAAGGCGCCCACGTTCTGCAGCGCCCACACCAACCGCAGGGTCACCTGCAACAGAAAGCCACCACAATATTAATCTACAAACCAGATAAACAATATAATAAAAGTAGCACAAAGTTCAATGCTTTTTAATATAAAATTGTTTATGATAAGACAAAGAAAAAGTTTTTTTATTTAGTCTAAGCAACATTTCGTCACCACATTTGGAACTTCCTCAGGTAATGCTTCCACAAATATTGAATAAAATCTTTTAAGAAAGTTGCCCTTGTACACAATCAACTTTGGATACTTGTACATTTGTCTTTTTTCCATCATTACTAATATTATTAAGATTATATACATATATATCACCTACTTTCTGCTTTCCCTCTGTCTTTTCTGCCCTATATATATATAATTGCTGAAGTAATTATTTTCCCGTATAAAAGTACATTGTATAATACCACAGTTTGTAATAACACTACCAATTATAAAAATAGTAGTGGTTTATTAATAAAATGTCCTTGTGTCAGCCCTCTGGGTTCCTCCTGTCCTGGAAAATGTTTCTGACTCTGGCACCAATTTGACCATCCCTTCCTCACCTGCGTGTTCATGAGCTTGAGGACGCTGCCTGCCAGGAAGCGCTTGCTGCGGCTTACAGTGTACAGGATGCGGGCTCCCATCCGCAGGCTCTGCAGAAGAAGAGGAGGAGGAACATAAACACCATAACATCCTTATTACACACAGAAAATGTCAAACCAGAGCGACATCGAGACATCGCTGCTAGTAGAGATGATGGCACAGCACTAAACATTGCCCAAGTGGTAGGTATCAGGGCTGACCTACAGGATTAGGAAAGGGTAGTTTGTACATGGAACAACTTTTTATTCAATCTATTATTTGAAAATATTTAATTTATACACACTCTACACACTATTGAAATCTAAATAGCAAATATCAGGTAATCAAGTTTCAGGTAAGGCATCTGTAATATATATCGGTAAATAATTTAATGTGTGACCTGATGAATAAGGTTGCTAAAATTTAAATGTATCGAATATATATACATATATAATTACATTAATAAGAAAAAAGGTGAAAAGGAGAATCTACAAAACAATAGTGGAGAGTATCGCACTATATGGTTCTGAGGCTTGGGAAATATTAAAGGAAAATGAAGGGAAGTTAATAGCAATATAAATGGATTTCTGGGGATGCAGCTGTGGTGTTACAAGAACAGAAAGGATAAGAAATGAATATATTCAGGAAGAAATGGGGGTTACATGATATTTATCTTAGATACAATTGAATGCAGGAGGTTGAATTGCTACGGTCATTTGAGAGGAATGCCGGAGGAACGGCAGAGGAACAGCAGCCATTTAGAATATTTCACTGGCAACCCCCAAAAAGAAAGAAAAAAGGAAGATGTAAACTTACATGGAATGATGGAGTGATGCAAGCAATGGAGGACGGATGTATGTGAGATGAAGATTGGAAAGACCAAATGAGGTGGAAGCAGGGTGTGAGAGACTCCGTATGGTGTACTTCCCACTCACATTTATTACATTAATGTTATTAACACATTACTGGTGCCTGCTGCATTTACTTGGTGGCAACACAGATTTGGGGGACAAAAGGCAAACCCCCCACAGCATAACGAGAGCTAACGACGCTCTTTCGGATGACAAGAGAACCACAGTGAAGCAATTGGAACAGTAGAAACCTCGGAAGAGATAAGGAAATTTGGATGGACAAGATTGAAACACCCGTCTTACACTCCTGACCTGGACCACGTCTTTGGTAAGCTGAGGGAATCCTTTTACGGGACGCGGTTGGTAGAAGTGAACGCTGCTGGTCCACACTTTTACAGGCCCTAGTTCTACAGTTTCAAGGGATGGGATTATGTGAATAGATGAAATTTTGTTTCTTAGGGATGTACCTAGAATGGAAAAAGGTGAAAGCCATAGAAGGAGAAATTTAAATAAAAATAGTGTGCACAACTTTTGGAGTGAAACTTGAATTGTTTCTATTTTTCACTTGTAACTTATATTTTGTAAAGTTCTTTGTAGCTGACGATGGTTACATTGAGCCTACAGTTACACTTTTGTGTTTAATTCATGGGATGTGTAAGAGTAGAGCGTGTGACCTTTCTCTGGTTTTCGTCTGTAGTTAAACAACTTTCTTTTTATAATAATCCAGCGAGTCCATTCTGATTAAAGGAAAGTCAGTCTACAATTACAGTCGAACGGCACACAAATAGCGGTCGAACCCTGCGCAAATGTTGTCGAACGAAGTTGTCCGAGACAAACTCGCCTTCATGGTGAAGGAGTCGTTCCACTGCCTGACGAGGGCATCGGCACGGACGTCCTTCCAGGTGATGAAGTTGTGGAAGGGCGCCCCCGTCTCCCTGTGCCAGGTGACGAAAGAGTTCCTCTGGGTCGACACTCCCAGGCATCGAACCTGACCCGGGCCGATGCCGGCATCTGAAAGGGAAAAAAAATATATAAATATGAACATGTAAACTGGAGATTTTACTATGGGGAATTATTATTTTTAGCCTGTCTGACTGGTAGTGGAGTTTGTCAGGCACCTCTCTTGAGGTCGGCGACATGTTTAGTGGCTAATCCTCTGTGTCATGTAAATGGCACGTACTACTTCCCCGAGACGCGCCATGGTGGAGCCAATGGATATGACGACAGTGCAACAGCAGCTGCTTCACATATTAAGGGCTACTGATGTGACGAGTGTGAGTGCCCGCTGTCACCGGGTCCGAGGCTTCAACCGGAAACTAAGGTCGGCAAACCCCCCCTCCCCCCCACACACACATACGGGAGAGGAGATAAGAGGAGAGAGAGAAGAGTCCGTCCATAGATTAGTAGCCTCGTCGACTCGGACTTGCACGGCCGCCATGGCCGCCTTCACCAAGGTAAGGCACAAACGCTTCCCAACCACTGACGTTTCGACACGTTATTTGATATTTTTAATTTTTTAAAGAAATATCTCCGAGTTTTATTGTATAACTAAATAAAATTAATGGCCTGATTCACGTAGTTAATTTTTAATGGACCAAAAAGAAAACGTGTCGGTACGCAATTTACTTTCTTCAAGTTTAATCCTAAGTGTCAGATACTATACGCAAGGTTCCTCTACAAATGTAAAACTCGAACCGTCGTGATGAAACTGAAATAGGCACAAGTAGGTAGAAAAACGTCGTTTTTTTTCTCACTGTATTAAAAATATAAGAACCTGAATGCGGACATGGATTTTGTTTCATTTAATAGAAGAGCGGTTGGTTGCGTTCCTACAATTCGGAAACTCCGTCGGGTGTAATTTTAAAATTTAAAAATTCCATACAATTTTTACATATATAATACAAATAATTAGTCGTGCGGACACGATATGATGATACAAGCAGCCTCCAACTGCAGACACGTTGAAATGGTTCACTTCATACTTGAGCAACACCAAAGGATGTACATCCTCGGTGAGGGCAAATAGAAACAGGGGTTCCTCAAAGCTCTAAACATTTAACATTCAAGTATGACACCTCAGTCTCAAGTTATTCCGTCTTGCAGGTGACACGTCCGTTTTAATTAATCATAAACAAGGGATTAGTATTGTTTAGAAAGGGAGGGAAACCACCGTGTTGTGGCGTAATAGGATTTTCCAGGCCATAGAGAGAGGAGAAGAGAGAGAGAGAGAGAAGAAGAAGAAGAAGGAGGAGGAGGAGGAGAGAGAGAGAAGAAGGAGGAGGAGGAGAGAGAGAGAAGAAGGAGGAGGAGGAGGAGAGAGAGAGAGAAGGAGGAGGAGGAGAGAGAGAGAGAAGGAGGAGGAGGAGGAGGAGGAGGAGGAGGAGGAGAGAGAGAGAAGAAGAAGGAGGAGGAGGAGGAGAGAGAGAAGAAGAAGGAGGAGGAGGAGGAGAGAGAGAAGAAGGAGGAGGAGGAGGAGGAGGAGGAGAGAGAGAAGAAGAAGGAGGAGGAGGAGAGAGAGAAGAAGAAGAAGGAGAGAGAGAAGAAGAAGAAGGAGAGAGAGAGAAGAAGAAGAAGAAGAAGAAGAAGAAGGAGGAGGAGGAGGAGAAGAAGAAGAAGAAGAAGGAGAGAGAGAGAAGAAGAAGAAGAAGAAGGAGAGAGAGAAGAAGAAGAAGGAGAGAGAGAAGAAGAAGAAGGAGAGAGAGAAGAAGAAGAAGGAGAGAAAAAGAAGAAGGAGAGAGAGAAGGAGAATAAGAAGAAGGAGAGAGAGAAGGAGAAGGAGGAGGAGGAGGAGGAGAAGAAGAAGGAGGAGAAGGAGAGAGAAAAGAAGAAGAGAGAGAAGAAGAAGAGAGAAGAGAAGAAGAGAGAGAAGAAGAGAGAGAGAGAAGAAGAGAGAGAGAAGAAGAGAGAGAGAGAAGAAGAGAGAGAGAAGAAGAGAGAGAGAAGAAGAGAGAAGAGAGGAGAGGAGAGAAGAGAAGAGAGGAGAGGAGAGAAGAGAAGAGAAGAAGAGAGGAGAGAAGAGAAGAGAAGAAGTGAGGAGAGAGGAGAGAAGAGAAGAGAAGAGAAGAAGAGAGGAGAAGAGAGAAGAGAAGAAGAGAGGAGAGAAGAGAAGAGAAGAAGAGAGGAGAGAAGAGAAGAAGAGAGGAGAGAAGAGAAGAAGAGAGGAAAAGAGAAGAGAAGAAGAGAGGAGAGAAGAGAAGAAGAGAGGAGAGGAGAAGAGAGAGGAGAGGAGAAGAAGAGAGGAGAGAAGAGAAGAAGAGAGGAGAGAAGAGAAGAAGAGAGGAGAGAAGAGAAGAAGAGGAGAGAAGAGAAGAAGAAGAGAGAAGAGAAGAAGAGAGGAGAGAAGAGAGAAGAGAGGAGAGAAGAGAAGAAGAGAAGAAGAGAAGAAGAGAAGAAGAGAAGAAGAGAAGAAGAGAAGAGAAGAAGAGAGAGAAGAAGAGAGAGAAGAAGAGAGAGAAGAAGAGAGAAGAGATGGCGGATAAAGTATTTTCCACAAGCTCATTGTTTATGCAGGTGCAAAGAGTTGGAACCTTTGAACGGCGGACTTTGTGCAGGTTCTTGTCTCTCTGTCTCTCGGACGTGACCGAGGAGGTAAACACAATACTCGAGTCTATGGCAGAGTCCCTGGTCCCCCTCCCCCTCCCTTTCCCCCTCCAGCTCCATAAGCGGCAATGATTAATCACATAGCAACAAAACAGAAATCGACGTGCACAATAACCAAGTATTTTCAAGTATGTAACGTGCCAATATAAATTTATACGGAAGATTAACAAAAGCGGCCATGTTTTAACATACGTACGTTTTAACACACTTTATTTCGGCACATTTCTCTAAAGGAAGTTTAAAATAAATATTTATTAAATTCAATTCAAACAACTTTAACGATGATAATAAAATTAAATGATTTCTGATTTCTTTTTATTTCACAAGCTTTCGGGCGGCCATGGCTTTCTTATCATTTATTAAATATTTATTTTATTCGACAATATTTGCGGAGAATATTCAGTGTCTTGCCACTCTAAATATCCCCATATCATAGGACCGAAAGAAACTCCGGCTCATTAGACTACTTCAAACTCGTCAACTTCAATTTGTAAGGCATATTGACATTTGCGAGGAAAACTAATTATAAACACTCCAATTATCAAAAATAAGTATTTCTTTTTAAGATTTCGTTAATAAATTTCCGCCATTCTCGAAACTTGCTTATGTAATTATAAAAGTCAATATTATAAATGCAGAAATTAAATTACCTGACTTGATATAAATGAAACACAAAGAATGGCCAATAATTTAATTGGAACGCGTCGCTGGAGGAAGCTTGTCAAAAGCTCTTCATTTTAAAAAACTATATGAATAGAGGAATTAGAATAAGGTTTTTCCCTGGACGTTTCTCCAGCGACAGGAAATTTTAGTATTAAATTAATTGTGCACGTACATCATACTACCAACTTGATTTCTTAATTTCTTTTCAAGTATGTATATTTAATTGTAAAGATAGTTTTATAGGAAGAACTGAGAAAGTCCCTTAAGTCAGGGGAACGAAACGGATTGCAAATTAAATTTTCCATTTCTTTAATTTTGGCCACTGTGTGTTTATTTTCAAATATACTTATTTGTCAATCAAAATTTGTTTGATTTAATCAATTAACGTCTGATATTAAAATATTAAAATATAATAATTTTACTGCTAGTTCTTTAGACAGTTTTTATTTTTAATTGAACGACGTCATTATTCGCACCATTTTCAGGAATACATATTTACATGCAGTTACAGTTTCAGTTAAACATAACAAAAAAGACTAATTAGAAATCGGCAATTTAAACAGCTCTTTTAAAAATTGATGTTTTATAATGTTTTTGCAATTGATTTGATGTAACAATAGCCTAGTAAGTTGTTGGCCCAGTCAATTCCCATCTATGTTTGCCTGTTTAAGTTCAACTGTAACTGCTTATAAATATGTATTCCGGAGATCGTGAAAAAAATTCTGAAGATGGTGCGAATATGCACCGGAACGTCATTTAATTAAAAATTAAAACTGTTTGAAAAAAAATTGGCAGTAAATTATTTCATTTGATTGATTTGAATTAAAAATTTTCAATAAAGTAAATCTGAAGGATTATAAGTCAATAAAAATAACATCAATAAGCCAAGAATTAATTGTTATTGCTGTAAATTAACAGAATACGACGTTTCGTCTCCCTTTTGAGACTTCATCGGGCATAAAATTTGGCAATTCACGTCCTTCGGCCGCAATGGTTATTAATCATTTCATGTCAGGAAGTGAAGATCGTGAATTGTTAAATTTTATGCCTGCTGAAGTCTCTAAATGGAGACGAAACGTCGTTTTTGGGTTAAATTAATTGCAATAAAATTAATTGCAGTCTTTTTATGTATTTAAACTCGATGTCAGAAGGATTCGTACGTAGGTCCTAGCAAAGCACAACAACAGTGAAAGGGAGAGGAGAGACGTGCACAGCAACGCCATCTGCCACCGCGAAGCTGAGTGAGGCGACAAGTAATAGATGGCGCAGGGAACAGCCGCGCCGCGCCACGCTGCTACTTACTAGAAGAAAAGAAACCCCTACGCTTTGCCGACGACATTATAGCATTAGGGGAAACTTGGAAAACATAATAAGTGACAATGAACGTGGTCCTGGAGAAAGACTTCAATATTGTCTGTATCTGGATTAATAGAGGGGGAAAACCAAGGTAATGGAGTGTAGTATGGGAAACAGTGGAATAACAAAGGGTGTTAGATTCGGAAGGGAAATTTTGAAGGAAGTTAAGGAATTTTCCTACTTGGGAAGCGTAATAACTAGAGTAGGATAGCACAGGCAAGGAACAGGAATTTACTTACGGCTAATATAAGTGTGAATATTAGGAAATCGATGCTAAAAATGTTTTGGAGCGTGGCGTTAGAACGATAGGTGTTGCAGAAAGGAAAAGAATAGAAGCCTTTGAAATATGGTGCTATAGGAGAATGAGATGGGTGGAAAAGGTAAACTAGCCAGGAAGTTATAAACAGTATAGGGGAAAAGCGAAAACTATGGAGGACTTTGACCAAGAGAAGGGATAGATTAATAGGCCAAATTTTGAGACACGAGAGTCATGTAAAATTAGCATCAGAGGGAAGTGTGTGGGGTAAGAACAGAAGAGGGAGGCCGAGGATGGAATACGCTAAGCAGATAAGGGAGGATGTGGGGTGTGCAGTATGATTCCTTTTTAATTTCTTCGTCGTCTGTTCTTTAAAGAGTGTGGACATCCTTGTCTCACTCCTTGCCCTTGAATTCGAATTACAGCTGACTGCCTTCTGTTAAGGTATTCAGATTTATTATTTCAGCAAGTATCAAGAAATTTTTGTTAACAGCTATTTCTGAACTTGTGGAGAGGAGAGATTAATAAAACAAGCATACTTGAGATTAGAGCGCCACACCTTCACAAACATCCTCATATCTGTAACACTTCTACACTCCTGTAATACAAGGAGGAATAACATCTTGTGTGGACCTCAGCCAATCACCGACAGGAAGGGAATTACATAGTAGTCTGCAAGTTTAATATAAGTTTAAATAAGGCCAACAAGAGACAAAAATTACGGAAGTTGTAGACATAGGCCAAACTAAACGAGGCATCAGCACCAGAATCAACAGATCCCATATTAAGCTTTCACAAGACAAATTATATTTGAGATTCTAACCACACTATTGACTGAGATAATTACAGTAACGACAAATCCCGATTAGTTTCAGAAGTGCTTCACATTAATGACAACATCAATACTCTGAATGTAAAAACCAACACTGATTTGCTCAGTAGTATATATAATACTTTAATTCGTGAAATGTAATATATCAAATGTATAATTATCTTTGATTTTTTTAAAAATCTTTTTGTCTTTTAGTTCTTTATTTATTGTACTGTAATATCTTTGGAATGTAATAATGTCGTGCATTGTAATTTAGTTCAACCTGGAAAAGCATGTAGTTGCTTTTAAATTACAGTTTGTCATGTTTCACTAATTATTATCTGATTTTGGCCTTATTTAAACTTCTAATAATGGGAAGCGTGTTTCATGATGAAGAAATCCTTTTTGCCCTTTATTCCATGATATCCCTGATTTTTTCGTAGGTTCGTGGCAAAATTTTTACACAAAGATGGCGACATTCCGTACATCAGTATTTAAATTTTTCTTTTGTAAAAAATGATTAGAAACCACATTTCGCCTTTCCTACTCGGTCACGGCCTCAATGACCGTCACAGGACAGGAATAGCAGGACAATGGCTTCAATTGTCCGCGAGTGGCGCTTCCTGCACTCGCCAGGTGACTAGGAGTTGGAAATGCTGCGCCCCGACGGCAAACATCGGAAGTCCGTGACACAAGTACCAGGGTAAAAACATCATTATACCCATACCGAAGAAGACTCATGCGTGCAAAATATAGGACGCAACGACAAATAGAATGCGAGCTAGGAGAAGATCAGTTTGTTTTAGGAAGAATGTAGGCAATATTGACACTGCGAATAATTTCAGAAGACAGGCCTACGTTCATAGCATTTGTAGATTCAGAAAAAAAACTTCGATAAAGTGAACTGGAAGACAGGCAGCAGTAATTGAAATTGAAGACCAAGAAAAGAAAGCCGTAATCAAGAAAGGAATAAGACAATGTTGCAATCTGTCGGCCATCCTATTTAACCTACATACAGAATAGGCGATGTAGAAAATTAAAACTGAATATGGAAAAGGAATCATACTCCAAGGAGAAAAAATAAAAACCCTACGCTTTGCCGGGCATAATTAACTTTTACATAATTTAAATAACAGATTATAATATTATGAATTACATTAAAGTAAATTTTAAATATTTAAAAAGAGATATTTCTAGATTATTAAATATTTCCTTATCTGCTACAGTTTATAACTCTGGTTTTATCTCTGAGCAGGTCTGCACATTTTTATCTCTGTAAGAAAAAAAACAAGGCAACATCTCTCTCCTTATCTCCCTGTGACTTCAGAGATAATATAAAGCAGTGATATTTGACTTATTCTTCCTGTATATATACCTTGCTCTACCTTCCGCATCCCCCCTTTTCAATTCCCTTCCTATGCTATTAAAGGGGAGTTGCCTGTTTCAGGATCACCCTCAAGTAGCCTGTTAACCCCCCAAAAAAACGACGTTTCGAAGGATAGAAGGGATAAGGCGCTGCGGGAGTTTTCTCGCAGACGCTTCAGCCTATAGTGACTGCGGGGCTTACCTGATCATGTCGGGAATGCCTCGCACTCTCTCTGGGTATTTTTTTATCAAAGTTCTATATGCCGAGACACCTTCACCTATTTTAGGAGGTATATGTACTGGGGTCAAAGACCTTGGGCATATGGCAAGAGTTGTCCGCTGATCCCATTGGATCAGTCGGCCAATTGCCTCCTGAAATTTGTGGAGACACGGACAAGGGAATGCTGCGTCCCCACAGCAAACTCATCTCCCGTCATTCGGAATGGCGTGAGAATAGTACCCAATGCCCGACCTACCTGATGCAGGTTTTCTAGGGTTTTCCCTGCATCTCTTTAGGTGAAACACCGGGTAGGATCCTTAAACCATAGCCCGGGGGCCCTAGTTAACCCTTGGCTATCTTGCTCTACCTTCCGCATCCCCCCTTTTCAATTTCCTTCCTATACTATTAAAGGGGAGTTGCCTGTTTCAGGATCACCCTCATGTAGCCTGTTAACAAAAAAAACCCAAAAAAAACCGACGTTTCGTTCCTTTCCGTTGAACCTTCTCAGGGGGCAAAGTATTAAATAGAAAATTTCGTATTGAAGCCTTCTAGAAGCATGAATTATAATTATTCAAAGAACATCATATCAAAACAATCACGCTGTGATTATAAATAAAAAATACTTATTAGAGATTAAGGAAAAATGAGTAATTAAAACCACTAAAATTTGCTCAAGAATTAGTCCAAATGCAAAATTTGTTTAAAAAATAATGTCCCATAGGTAGTATTTTTTATTCATAATTGTAATTTAGGTAAACGATAAATGCATAATGTAAGTCCATCAATCATTTGAGCTGCATTAATAAATAATTATTAAGACAAGGAGGAAGATCTTGAATGAATCAGTGAAACCTTCTAGCGAGCTTCATCCTCATTAGCAGGGTCTTTGGAATGTGGTGACAATTTCAGTAATTATTTTTAAGCAACCTCCCTAAATAATATACAATTAACATCCAAATATATTTTCTGCAAAACTTGATTACAGACTATAAATATTGATAATTTATTTAAATTTTTAATTTGTTTAGTTTCTTTGACAGAACTACTGGAGGTCAAGCCGTTACAGCCTTAATATATATTTTAAAACAAATTCCATATTTATAGCCTGTAATCAAAAATGGGCCGTTGAGGAACACGGTCACTGACCACTAATTCACCCTTGAAGGATGTCCACTAAACCAAAATGTGATTATCAATCTGTGATCAAATGTGGAACCTTGAGAAACGCCAGTCACTGAAGGTGGGCAACCGCTTATAAGCGTTATTTATGCAACACAATCGCTTCCATATGAGGAACGACGAGACTGAACTTGTCGATGTGTCGTGGTTTTTGTTTAAATTTTCCGCCATATTGCGGAAACAACATAATGGACAATGCACGAACTGGCAGGGAACGTCACGCTAATACTCTTAATTACAGTAATTCTCAATTTCCCAGGCGAAGGAGGAAAATACCCGACTCTTCTCTCGAACGAGAAGTTGGATACACGCGACCATTAAAACGAAACACAATCATTAAAAACAAACCACGTGTACTCAATCTTTGTAAGAGAGAAACTAGAGCGATTCTGGTGCGTAACAACGTCCAGTATAAGCGATTGGCTACCCTCAAGGCAGCATTTCTGATCAGAGAAAAGAGTCTTTGAACTTCTATTTTTGGCCTCCATCGAGGACATTCAAGAATTATTTAAACTATAAATGTTCTGCTGATATTCATAAATAAGCGTTTTTTTACATAAAAAATTGGAAACAGACATGTTACAAAAGTGATTGTTTATTAAAGACAGGAACGTCACTTGCAGTGAGCCTGTTTTGAGGTCCTGTAATTAAGTCTATTCAATATCTGACAGGAATAGACCGTCATTTTTACTATAATTAGAGGGGAAATACTTCTACAGTATAAATAAACTTGTTACTTTCAGAGAAAATTAATAACAATGATAATAATAAGAGGGGGTGTAAGTGCATCTTTGGGACGTTTCTGCCATTGTTTTTTTTTTGGAAATAGTTTATTTCCGTCTATGTTACATAAACCATTAATCATTAATTCGAATAGCACCTACTAAGATGAGCTAAGAAATAAAATCTGGTTATTTTTGTTTGTCGTTGCCCAGACGCGCCCAACGTTGGGCGCCAAAATGTGTAATAAACTTGCAGTTAAATTATCAAAATTGCACAACGTCGAACTTCATCGACACGATCACGATTTCAAAACAAGAATGTGACTGCAACGACAAACTAAACTTTTATTTCTTAACTAATCTTGCTAGGCGCTACTTGAAATGATGTAATACTTTTTTACTTTTACTCATTTATTTAAGGCACATAAAAAACAGCCTCTTTTAGAGTAAAAACCATCTATCATAATTTTACAGTTCCCATAGACACACATACGAACTCCCTTACTATTATTCCGTTCCGTTGAGCGTAATAAGTTTATTACAGCGAGGTCCACCTTTTTTTCACCTCAGCTTAGCTGAGGGAGAAGGAGCTGGGGAGAAGAAATTCGTGGCCCTCTGATACGGTGAAGTGGTTGACGCGACACACACGGCGGCGTTATCTCTGCCGGGTTACATAGCAATCTGTTTTCCAAGATATTTATTTACAAGTCTCTTATCTCCTACCAACGACGAAATTGTCAGCGACGATTAGAAAGGTAACGTGGGAACTCACTCTTTATGGCTCCGTGGATGACGTTGACGATGGCTTCCCAAAGCTGCTCCGGGTCGATCTCCACTCGGCCCACGTCGGGGTACAACAGAGACACCTGCGACACAACATTACAAACTAAGAGACGTATCATACCGGCTTCTCCTTCCACCTTTTCTAGCATATCATTAAAAGTAGTCTTTAAAGACTAACCATTTTCTTCTGGCAAATCTTACACTAAACGATTATAGGTGTCTTGATTTAAGTTATTTAATTAAATTACTTGCGCTTTAGGATCTAATATAATAATTTTATTTAAACCTTGGTGACGTGAAACCAAAAGAACTATTTACTTGTACGGAATATATTTTAAAAGAGAAAAACCTGTGTATTTGAAGACGTATTAAGTCTTCTCACAGTGAAACTTCAGTAGTTGTAAATATAAGGCAAATTCTCTTATTGCTTTTTTCATCGATTCAATACGCAAGAGACTGAGGGAATCGATTAAAGAGTGCGTAATTATTTTAACTCGATCTACATTTCATCATCTCAGAGATATTAGCTCGTCAGCGACTCTACACTCGGCCAGAGATCACGCAACGTCCCTCTTTATAGATTATTCTCACCTTCACCCAATAATTCTAATCCTGATGGTATTTCTTTCTCGTTTTTATTTCCACCCATCGAGATCATTTTTATGTTCTACTATTTTCCATTAAACATTTTCTGATTTCTTGCACTTTGCTGTCCAGTAAAATATTCAATATCAATCACATATCATTAAAATACTGCTCCAACAATCACCCAAAAATTATAAAAGTATTTGCGAAATTTTAATCAATGGATAAATGTATGTATTTTCCTTGTTAAGTCCGTTGGGACTGTTCAACATCCTCGGGGTAATAAGGGCGAAGATTTCTTTCCTTCATTTTGTTGACACGCTGCAACGACTTTGTGGCTCCTGGACTGGAGCAAACAAAACAAGGAAGCATTAACAACGACGTTAAACAGGGCCGCGGCCTTCGACGGGAATTACGACCTGCCACGTTCAGCTCGTGGTCGTTTTCCATTCCTCCACGTAGAAACGTGCCTGAATCTGACTCGGGACCCTTATTATGAAAATCGACGGGGTGATCCACGTTCAGCGCAAGGTCAAAGGAATAGACAAAAGATGGGGGAAGACGAAAACAACTACTGACACAGGGGCAACAAATAAGTCACGGAAAGCTAAATAAAACCAGAAACCAACAATAAATATAAACCCGATTTATTAGAATTATTGATAGGAGATAATAAAAATTTAGAAAAGGAACGAAAAATGAAGAGAACACAGCAGAGATAAAATCGAGAAGTAAATAAGGGCAAAGATAAAATGAAACAATGGTGATAAACCTGACATATTAGGTTTATTGGGAAAAGGTAAGAAGAATCAAGAAAATAGAATCAAAACTAAGGAAAAACAGTAAACACACTAAAAGAGAAAATCAACAAGAAGAAAATGAAAAATAAATTAAAGCAGAAACAAACCAGAAATATAAACCAGGCGAATTAGGTTTACCCAGTGAAGGCAATAAGAACGCAGGGGAAACAGGTTGAGGCACAACACACGGCAAAATAGACTACTAAAGAAGGGAGAAGACACAAATAATAATATTGATAAACTTTGCAGATTAACTTCAATGAGGTAAGGGTGAGAAGAATCAAGAAAAGAGGGGGGGGGGAAGGAAAAGAAACGACTGAGACGCAGCAGAGACAGAAAATAAAGTAGTAGAGAAGGGAAGCTATATGAAACAGATTCTGTTTACTGAGTGCAGGTAAGAATTTCCAAGAAAACAGAGGCAAAATATATAGAGATTTCAAGGCAAGCAGAGAAAGAAAGATAAATGAAAACCGAAACTGAAAAATCTTAACAAGACTGATTAGGTTTATTGAAAATCGAGAACTAAGGGAGGGGAAAGATAAAAACCAGACGGCTTAGCTTTATTGGACAAAAGTAAGAAGAAACAAGAAAATAAAAGGGGGAATATGTTAATGACGTTAAGGAAAAGAGAGAGAAGGAAAAATAACAGACCAAAAAATAGAGGGAAAATGAAAGGAAAAATTCGGTAGACACGGCAGAGAAGGAAAACAAACAAATTGAGAAGAGAAGTTAAATGAAAGCAGAAACAAAGGCAAAGAAGTCCGCTTATCTAGAAGCCATGAGACGAGACATGGAACTCGTGTAAAGAAGTTCTAGTTTCCAAATAGAACTATTCAGGCAGGAGGAATTGTGATAGCAACGATGTTAGCTACACTACAGAGTCAACTCACAATGAATTTATTGCACAAATAACTGGATTGCTTCTAGTAATATTACGCGAAGTTCAAAATAAAGATAATATTTTACCAAGGGTAAAGTTTCTCTAATATTAGAGTATTTTTGCAGCCAAGTGCAGAGAACCGTATGACGTCAGTGGTGTACCCAAACTCGTCCGGTTCCACGAAAAAATGTGATGATAAATTTCGTCATACAGTTCCCTGCACTTGGCTGCAGTGCTTTAAATATTCAACTACCTTCCAGAAACTTTACTATTATCCATCTATAAAAGAACTATTTTTATTTTCCTCTTGACTGGATTGTTTGGACTCCGCCCTCTAAATCGCACAGATAATTAATTCCGATAATAAGCGCGCGGAGGACAAACAAGATAGGAAGGAACTCCACTTGACTTTTAGGATGTGGAACGACGCTCCTCGGCATCTAAATAAAAAGTGCTAGCCTCTTGAAGGGGTCTATTTATAATCCCCCACGGGCTGTGACGGCAACAATCGAACATTTCCCTGCCACGCAAAAATCTCCACGGCCAACTTCCCGAGAGAGAGATAAATAAAAACTTGACCCCCCTGGGAAATAACGACTAACGAAGCAACTGCGGCAAACACAACCACTTATTCCTCCGAATCCTTCCGGACTTTACGTGTATAATTTAACAAGTTCAAAAGGTGGATAGGAAAAAGTTGAATGCCGAGAAGCGTTCCTGTTTCCACCCCGTTAGGTTGGCAAGGGGGGAGTAAATGTAAACACTTACATCGGCAAACGTTTCACGTTTCCGTTTCAATTTATGTCGTCGTTTAGGAGTAAAACGTAGCGTAAAACGGTGGGGCATCGGCGGTCAGCGACTAAAGTAGCACGATTGCGGTAAATCTGTCGCTGACCTCACGAGTATCAACACGCTGGGTCACGGACATCACAGCCGGTAACATGGGCACAGTTATTCTTAAAGAACTAACTAAACCGACGTGACCAGCGGAATTCTGTCTCACAAGGTCAAATTTAAACTATCGATAACATTTTTTTTTGTACGTAATAAAAGATCCCATTAGTGGTTGAAATTTCATACCTGTTCTGAAAACACCCCCACGGTGTTGGCTACTCCGTCGAAGATGTGGCACCTGACGGTCGTGGTGCCGACGTCCAGCGCCGCGACGTACTGCCCATCCATTTCAGCTCTGCACCTTGACCAGCTGATCAAAACAAACACTGCGAGGTCGGGCTAGTAGGTTATGTTCGAGGTTTAAAACTCGTCCTTCAACACAGCAACATGTCGGGCACAAACGAAACTCGAACGCGGCTTTTCGTCGTCCGTCACGGCTCCCTTCCGATTACGTTAAAGTTCCCGCCGCCATCTGCCGGGACGAAGTTACGGGCCACGCGCTTGCTGTCAACTGAAACGCGGACGGCCATGATTGAGAGACAATCGCACATCTGGTCGCGCTCGTCGCCAGCCGCGCATGCGCAGTGACTTCGTCCGGCCGCCGCTCGATTCAATACTGTGTTGCGTAGGTCGACAAACATTTTACTATGCCTCGTTAATAAATGGCCGGAGCAAATTTGACAGAAATAAAAAACTAGAACTTATTAATAAAATAAAAATTGACACGACGTGTCGTTCCCTTTTGGAACCTCTTAGGTGGAAACATGAGTTTACAAGTCTGAATATAATTTAATTATTGAAATGTTGTTGTGGTAATCAGTCCTAAGACTGGTCTGATGCAACCCTACAACCTCACTAAACTGCTTAGCGTATGCCATCCTTGACCTTACACACTTCCCTCAAATGCTAAAGATGCTCATGTCCCAAAACGTGGTCTATTGATCTATCCCTTGAAAGACCTCTATATTTTTCTTCTGTAACTCCTATCATTCATGTTACGCACCCATATAATGCCACATTCCATACAAACATTTTAAATGATGATTTCCTCATACTCAGAGCCATAAGTAAATCCTCTTTTTTGCGTAAGCCTTCGTTGTCTGTGCTATAAAATGTCAAAACATATTTAAAAATTTGAAAAACGACGTGGCCAGTATGTCTTATAAAACTATTAAAATAACAAACATGGCCAGCAAAATTTCAACCCGCAACTAAAATTTCATATTTATTTATGAGAATTGTATAATATAATACTGAATTATATTAATGGTACAAAATATAAAAAAAATGCTTTACTATAGCAAATAATAAAATATTAACCAAAGTCTTTAAGCAAAAGCAATGAATGTGTTATATGTATAAGAAAAGTTAAGACACACAGTTCTTTAAGAACTTTCACAACATCTCAATATTATTACAAATGAGTTCTGAAAAATAATGTAGCTTTTCTTGAACTGTAACTGTGTGGCAATGGGATTGAGCACAAGTATATTTTCTGAAAAGGTCCTTAGACCTGTCATAGACAAAATAATAATTTTAGGCAAATTATTATACATTTCAAACAGTTCCTCAATAAATGGTACTTACCTTGAGTATTTAGAAGTTATAAATATATTTCAATCTGGATAAACAGGTCTTGGGTTTCCACTCGGGTCAAATGAAGCTCAAGCCACGACATTTTGATGGCGTACTCTGCCATCATTCTCAAGCGAGTGTGCCACCAAAACGTTGTGGCTTAAGCTACATTTGACCAGAGTGAAAACCCAAAAAATGTTTATCCAGAATATACACTGGGTAAATATTTGATATTTCAATCTTCTTATAAATTTATTATATTTTCAGTTTGTATTACCAGGGATAATGGTTTACAATTGCTCAGATTATACCGTCATGAATAATCCATGTGGATGAGAATTATTTGGGACACATTAACTAATAAATTTTTGACCACCATTGAAATTTTGTTTGCATAAGGAATACATCTGCTCACCCCTGTAAATCTTTAAATAATTTATCACTGCAAAAAAATGAAACAATGACATTACAGTGTAGTATGAACATCAGTGCCTCTCCACTGCCCAGATACCATCAGAGACATTGAAAACATTAAAAATGCAATATTTCAGCACTTATAATTTACACTTTAGTTACATCCACAAGAGTGTTAGCAAAAAAAATATGACCAAGGTAAAAAAAATAAAACAAACAGCTGTAAAGTGCCTTTATTTTTTAGTAAAATTCAATGTCTGCTATTTTTTTTTTCAAATACATCTTGAATGTCACACAATTCTTGTAAACATCTGTCAAATCTAACAATTGCAACAAGTTTGCCATAACAATTATAGTCTGCAAGACTCGTCACCATGACAAAGACATGGATTCAATGTACAAAATAGACATTATAAAAATTGTAATCAAAGTTTTAATAATTTAACAACGTGGTAATATAGGTTACAAATCTTATCACACTATATAGTCATTCATACGCAGGCCAAACTGCACCCACTAGAGTTTGGCTCGAGTAGAATGTTGTTCGACAGTATATTTTACCGTTCATATAAAAAGTGAAAAATACTGAATCAGAATGTCTAGCTTGGTGTAATGACAAAGAATTTGTCAAAAGTGTCCAAACTTTCGTGCTATTCTATACCAAGTGAAAATTAGTAATTAATGATTTGACAATTGTTATAACACAAATATGAATACTGTGATACAATATTTAATTAAGTATAACCATGGGAATTTCTTATCGCAACTCAAACTGGATTTTTGAAACTCAATATGTATTAACACTGAAGGAAAAAGGTTTATTATTATTATTCTGTAACTGGTGTAATTTTAATATGACTAACTTCAAATATATTCACATTTAATTCCACTACAGAGATTTATAAATTATCTATATTTTATTTTAAGAGATTTTCACCAGTATTAAAGCATACCTTGTACTTGTTCTTCCCTTTTATCCAGATAAATATTCGGAAATGTAAAATTATGTTTAAACTTTGGAAATAATTTTTAAATCTCTCAATTAAAAGAAATTCCCAATTTCAAGTATCATTCCGGAAATGTGAAAGTACGCAGCAATCCTTGTTAAATGTGCAAAGATAATTTAAATTTCCCAACAATCAGATATCACGTGCTTAGTGACACACACAAAATTGACTAGGTCCTCCATTTGGTTCCGTTATTCATGATTATTTTCTTCAATTGGCTCTTCATGTTCACTTACTTCATCTTCTGGAAGTAAGCCTTCTGGCTCTGAAAAAGTCAAACAATCTGTGATGAATATTTGGGAAACTTTGTGTGAGATGGATTTATTAGATCTTTTTGTAAAAATAAGTAGTTGATAAGAGATCAAAAAATTAATTTTTTCCTCAGAAATCAAGTTACCACAGATAAGAATGCAAACCCAGTGTTAAATAAAAAGACATTTTAAGGCAAGTTGTAAGGCCGTAATTATGCACATGTTAAAATAAGTATGTACCTTGTTTTCTCACATATAACACTGAAATTTTTACCACTTATTTTTAATTGTACAATGTGTGTGTGGAAGTAGCACAAATTATTTATTAAAATTTTAGTTATCAATTTAATTATTGTGAAAAGGGGGCATTAATTGATTTGCTGTATAAATTTATATATATAGTAAATAAATAAATATATAGTATATATAGTACATATGTGAATAGGGGGCATTAATTGATGTACTATATGCTTATTGATTAATTGATTTACTATATATAAATTTATTTATATTTAGTAAATCAATTAATTAAATTAATAACTAAAATTATAATAAATAACTCATTTATTGTACAATTAAAAATAAAGGTGCTGTGAATCTAAAACAGACTCCAAGAACAAGGTATCTAAAAACCATTGTTTACACATTGTCAAGGTAAGGCCTTAAGCCTCCCTTTAAATCCAGTGCCAATGTTCATTGTTGGTGTATTCATGCAGTCAGATAAAGTTGGGTTTAGATAATACCAGTTGACTGGAATGGCCATATGCAGGAGGATTTAGAAGATAGACGACAATTCTGAAAAAGGACAACAAACTAGTTGCTTGCATTCATTACAGCAAGGGATAAATAGTGAAGCTGATACATTAATTACTGAATTGCTTGCAAACTAGAGAAAATGTTAAATGGATTAGGGATTGCATATCTAAAAGAAATGTATTAGAAGCTTCAGTGACATTATTAGATAGTGACATTTGATGTTAGAGAGATTTAAGGCTCTTTATATTTCAATATGTCATAGATATGTGACATTATAAAAGAAAATTCTTATGCAATATGTATTATACAGCAAGGAAGAAACTCATTAAGATGTCTCGCTAGCAGTTCAATATGTACTATTCCTAAATCCGTTCCACCCATTTTGAAAGCAAATTATGACAGTTTCAAAGATGTTATCATTTTTGTAAATGTCCAAATCAGTCTCTTTAGCTTTATCCAATAATCCACTAATTCCATTAATTGCATCATGTCTGAAACCCTTCCTCTTGAAATGCATTTAGATCAAATTTGCACAAAATTTCTTTGGTTTTGTGCACTTCAACATGTTTTTACACCTCAAGTTTAATCCACTTTTCATTTTTTGGCACCTTGTTTTGGCACTAGCACAGTTAAAAGTCGACTTCTTCCCGCCAAGTGACTGTCTCAAACATATTTACACGATATTAATGACAAGATAGTGTTGCGAGCACATCCAAGACGATCAACTGGCATCATGTAAACCTATCTTAACATTACAAGCAAAAGCAACTTTCTTACGTAACTTGTTAGTCACAAATAATAACACATATAAATTAATGGGTAAGTAGTTCCATTCATACTCTAAACCAATCAGTTATGGTGAACCTTTAGGTTATTTAAACTGGCTACTATATATAAAGATATGTACACTGTAGATGAGTGCAACATTATTAGCATATTACTGTATATGGTTAAAAAGAGTTTTGAACACTTTTTCAAAAAGAAAACATTAGAAAAAATAAATGCCAGGACTTGGGATGTAAAATGTGCCTAAAAACCAAGCCACATGCAGCCAGGAAAAGTCAGGATTCATGCATTTGGTTTTTTAAGTGAAACTCATGCAAAATAACATTCATAATACTAATCCTGAAATACATGAATCTTTAGTCCTTCTTCTTGGCATCTGCCTTTTCATCTTTATTCCCACCTCTTCCCAGAATCTTTGCTAACGAGTCCCATATCCCTCCAAGGAATAATGCACAGAATAAGTTCTCAAATGGAACGAATGGATCGTGAATTCCTAGAAGCACTGACGACAACTGAAATAAAAGAAATGTAATATCAGTTTAGAAGTTCAGTTATTTAGCAGCTGTGTTTGTAAAATTATCTTATATTTTATTCAAATCTGATGTCAAAAATAAACAAAATAATAAAAATTTCAATGCAACACATAACACAGTAGTTATCTAACTAATCAATTAACAGCATGAAAAATCATAGATTTTATCGAGCAGTTGGTACTTAAAATGGATATAATAAAATTGTAAATTATTAATTTTAGAACAATATATTACCATAATACAACAGAGATATTAAAAGTGTAGGTTTTCTACATATTTTAATGACTTATAAAATTTATTACATAAGAGATGTACCTTAAAGTATACAAAGAAGATAACTATTCCAAAGTACACTAATGCATGTGGTGCAGAGATTATGTCAGTCTTCTTATCAAGTACAAATATAATTGAAGCCACAAGGCAAGCTTTAGTTGGGCTGCAAAGACATAAAAGATGGTGGTAATTATTTTCACAATTTTCAGAAACATGTTTAGACAAAACTATTACTATAATTTATTGTGAACGTATTCTTGCTAAAATATGGAATTGTCTTATTCCTTAAAAAGTGGAAACGTTCTATTGAAATCTGATATGGAAAAATAATTAATATATTTAACAAGCTTTAGGCTAATACAAAAGTCACAGTTGTGAGAATAAAAGAATGAAACCTTTAACATAATATTTATTTAATCAAATAGTTGTGTATGATCACAACATATAGAAGAGAGACAACATAAAATTCCAAATATATTTCTATAATTTTCTTATTATATTGAAGTCATGGCATATCTGATTAGTTCATATTTAGTTTATAAGGTATTTGAGAAGAAGATGAGTGGTATATATGCCCTTGTTACATCATTAAATTAATTTTTGGCACTCTATAATAACAAATTGATATAATACTTACAAACTTGGTTGCATAAATTCCATAGCTGTTGGTGTCCAGACACCTCTGATGAGCCGTTCGAATAACTTGGTAAATCCAGCTCCATTACCTGAAATAAGAAAATAAATAGAACAATGATTATAACAACATTGAAATTGAAAAACTTATGTTATTAATAATTTATTATAAATGTTTCTATACTTTTTGTACTTGCACCAGGTAAAAAATGTTGATAAAATGTGATTCATAAAATATTCTTTAAATTTTTATTTCTATTATAATTATCATTACATTTGTCTTATTAATGAATTAACAGGTATAAAGCAAAGTTTTTTTTCTTCCAGAAGTTAAATAACGTTTTTGTTCATTCCTGTGATTCTAAACTTCATTAAACACAAAGAAAATAAGTGATTGGACAAAACAATTAATAAATTGATCAATTTATTTAGTTTCAGTAGTTCCTAATGGTATTATTAGATTGTAGTTTAAATTTATATTGAAATAATAATGACATAAGGTCAATTCATAATCAACAGAAAAACCAAAAATTACCTTTCAAAGTTCCAATAAGAATCATAATTATGTAGGCATTAGGATACAATTTGGCAGCATGAGTCACACCATCGTGAACCTTCTTACACCTGAGACACAAAAATTTAAATTAAGGAATATGAACATTTCTAAATACCAGTACTAACAGTTCACATCATATAAGTAGTAGAAAATGACTAACTCTTACCTGTATATTTCTTTCATAGCAGCACATATCAATTTTACTGGAAGAAACTTTGCCGCCTTATAGCCAATGTCAAATGGTGTGTAGAATACAACATACCTGTAGGAAAAAATATTTCAATAAACAGAATGTTAGATTCACATCTACATAACTTGCATATTTCACACAATATTAGGAAAAAATTAATGCCAAATATGAGCATTACTCATGCAGAAAAATTATGCTTATAACTTTAAATATTTATATTTTAGAAATTAATACTGTGTGTGAACTATTCTCAGACAGAAAATTTGAATAATGTGTGACATTTCAATTACTTGTATTATTTGTCTAGTATTCCTCTAAAAATGACTCAAGTTTTCTTTATATATATTCAGTGATGAAGACAGCCTATAAAAACAGCCCAAATTTTGCTTAGTTCATGCTTAAAAATCTTACTCAAGAAACACAGTATGCTACAACCCTAGCTAAGAGCCCCTCGTCAGCCACGGGAGTGAAACCTACCACACGACGGTGGCCACCAAGAGCTGAGGGGTGTTCTTCAAAGGGGCGAGGATTGGTTCCCCGAGGAGGCCGTTGCACAACATCCCTCCGGCAAACACCACAAGCATGGTGGAGAGCCAGCAGGACATGGGGTGTTTCCTGGAAAAAGCCAGGGCCCCTGCAACACACACACAACATGACACTTCAGCTCTGAAAATAACACTTTACATGATGGATACGTCAATCATTTTTAGTGACCCAACTGCACACATTAGTCATACTAAATCCTTGTCATGCTGGATCTCATATTTATGAAATTTAAATAGTTACCAAATATCATCATTTCTCACGACATTGTTATCTGGCTTAAAAATTCACAATAAAAAAAAGATGGCCAATAAGTCAGCATATATATTTATCACTATTTATTCAAAAAAGTTTCATCTCTTTTTTGAGACTTTCTCAGGCATACTAAAATAATATTCAAACAAATTAAATGTGTAATTCTTCACATGCACATTCAATAATCTTTCCGGCTGAGGGAGTCAAGGAGTAAATATGATGAATTGCTAAATTTGTAAGTTTTGAACCATGTTTTATTATATATAAATTAAAAAATTGTAAATAGAACACCCATATTTAATTTCTTGTAATATTATTTTTGAAGTACACCTGAGGAAGTCTCAAAAAGGAGACGAAACGTCGCTTTCGAATAAATAGTGGTAAATTTATATACTTACTTATTGGCCGTCTTTTAATTTATTCATTTATCATTTAGCATTGTTTCTACTGAGTGCAATTTCTCATTGGGTCAATACTGCCAAATAATTATTTTACGTATAATTTATTCATTTTCAAAATTTTAATGTCAATGAAGGCTCCTTTTTTTGTGTAATCCACTCAACTATTAACTTGTAGAATGTTTTTGGCTTGCTCTAGTCTCTGTATAAAGAAATTATTCATTTTATTTAAGTAAAAAGTTATATTATTTTTTTATTTTAAAGGGAAGGAATGTTAAAATGGCCGCCAATTGCACCAAGTTGCGTTTCGAGTCCCCTTATGAAGGCGCGTGCGTTTGTTTTGCCAATATTTTGGCCGCAGTTACGTGACGAGTTCGCGGCCCTCGGACTTTCCTAAGGATTCAACTCGTTTATCGTGTTACGAATTTCCCCCTCCGTCGAGGGATCACCAACTCCCCCCCCCCCCCTCAGGTAGTAGGCTGCTTACGTCAATTCAAATTAATAATTAAGACAATGTCTGACTTACTTTACATTCAAATTAGTGGAAAACAGTCAGAGAAAATTAATAACAGTCACTTTCCACAGATCCTGAAACCTTGAAGGATGTGCATTGGCGTTTCTTTTAGTTCAATAGGTAAATAATTGCACGTAAGTGCCACTGCGTATAATATCAACTTATGATATCAATATGGAGGACTCTGAAGGGGTAAATTAATAGGCCACGTTTTAAGAACACGAGGGTCTTGTAAAATTAGCATTAGAGGGAAGTGTGTGGGGGAAGAACAGAAGAGGGAGGCAAAGGATGGAATGTGCTAAGCAGTTAGGGAGTAGGTGGGATGTGGTAGTTATGTGGAAGAGATAGGCTTGCGCAAAATAGACCGGCCTTAGGACTGAATACCACAACAACAACTAGATAGATATTTAGAACAATCATAATTTTGAATTAATAGCCTAAGTATTAGGGGAGTCAGGAGACTGGGGGAGACCATAAAAATGGCATGAATGAACAAAGAGTGCAGCATGAGGACTAATAGAGGGAAAACCAAGTTGGAGTGTAGTATAGGAAACAGTGGAATAGCTAAGACTGTTAGATTGGGAAGGGATATTTTTGAAGGAAGTTAAGGAATTATGTCACTTGGGAAGCGTAATAACTAGAGTAGGATAGCACAGGTAAGGGAGGCTTAGGGGTAATATAAGTATGAATATTGCGAAATATTGGTATGCAGTGTGGCGTGACATGGGTACGAAAAATGGACGGAAGGAGTTGCAGAATGGAAAAGAGCAGAAGTTTTTGAAATGTGGTGCTATGGGAGAATGAGATAGGTGGGTAACTAGCCAGGAACTTTTAAGCAGACTAAGAGAAGAGAGAACAAAATGAAGGGCCTTGAAGGGATAGGTTAATAGGCTACTTTGTGAGGATCTAGGAAAATTTGTAATAGAGGCAAGGTCGTGAGGGAGTCCATGCATTGGAATTCGCTGAGCAGATTAGGGTGGATGGGGAGGGGGAGGGTCTGCTAGTCATGTAGAAAAAACCAGTCTTAAATATTGAAATGTAGCTCATTTTGCCTAAAGAAATGAAAATATTATTATTTTAGCTTCAAAAAACCTAGGATGGACTATTTTCAATGTATTAATGAAATAACAACCAGTTTTTTGCAATTAAATTTGTATGGACTAACAAAAAACTGGTTGATATTTTATCAATATTATTATACATGAGATTTTTTAATTGTCACTTTATAGACAGCATAAATATTAAGAGATTTTCAGTCCACAGATTAATGTACAAAGCTAAATGCACCATTTTAAGGAATGAACTGTCATTGGAGCTTGATGGTTTTTTTGAAATGACAATTTCTTCTTCTTATTATTATTAATATAGGTATTGTATTCTAGTCTTTGTGTTTAAAATCTAAGGATCTGCGCTTCCAACTTATGGCATGTTTACTTATTGACTGTTAGTTATTTAACTGTGTGCGTGTGGGTCCGAAACAGATCCTTGAGGCTTTGTGTCTCATGCAGGATCCATTTGAAAATGAACAGAATTAAATTATCTTGCTACTGAGAGTTCTGAAGTACAGAGACGCTTGTTGGCGAAACCCCCAGTTTTTTTTTATTTCTCCAAGTCTGCACTGAACTCGTTTAACTGACCGACTACAGTAGTGGATTCTTCTTACACGCTCTCTAAGTGACAGCAATTATTCCGCACAGAGTCCGCAGCGCTTGCTTTTGTTGTATCGATTCCGGGCATTTGTGCAAGGAAAGGGGGGGGGGGGCAGAAGAAAAGAGTAACGAAGCAAGCAGACAGACAACCGCCGCGCAAATGGAATGGCCACCCACAAGGACGGACAATTGATTAATCCAGCAAGGGAAGGAGGAATGGGAGGGGGTGGGGAGCCGTCACGCTGCTCATGTGTGACGCAAGGACTGAAGCGTGTGGAGCAGATTCAATTAGCTACTCCTCGGTCGTGTTTGCTTGTTACGCAAGACTCGTTGCTGGCACGGAGGAGGAAGCGGCCATGTAAATATCTAGGAGCACGTGGTAGTGATAGTGTGATGGCCACGGCCATGGTTGGAAGTGGACATCAGAGGAGACCAACGTTTGGCCCTCGGTGAAGAGGAGCTCTTACAGTTTGCAGGGGAGGACGAGGAGGCCAAAAATATTCCCCCGTAAACACCGCGAGCTCGTTAACAACATCCTTCCTTCAACACACGTACAGGATCTGAAATCTGCTGTCAACGGCGGCACGGATCACCGCGCCAAACCAAGGCGAAAGCCATGTTTATCAAGGCGTAACAACGTCAGCCGCAAAACCACCAGGGAAAGTGAGCGGAGAAATAGAGAGTCAATTTACGTACAAGCCATAGCTCAGGGGCCCCACATCACATCATAGAAACCATCTCACCCGGTTGGCAATCCGAGAGTCTCTCATCCAGACAATACCTAGTGTAGGTTAATCAACAAAAGTTATTGGCTTGTGCCTCTATTACCGTAAGTTTGTTAACGAGCAGACAGACAGTCACTGCGTCGGAGGAGGAGAAATAATGGCCCCTACCCCTCCCCCCCCCCTACTGTGAAAAGATAAAACCTGTCACGTTATCACATGTGTTTTAAATTATTCACGGAGTAAAGCAAAACAGGGTGTCGACGAACATCTTTCTCGTGTCACTGCCCTCGAACATTGTAGATAAGTTGCAGCGTTCAACTATGAAATGCTTCGCCGTGAAAACTCGCATACGTGGCCTGAGACCTAAACTCGCCCTCGGACTACTCAGATCACACGTCACAGAGTTGCGTCCGGACTTTGCTAAAACTGTCTCCTTTACAATCTATTTATAGGTGGGACAGTAATTAATGTCTACAATATTTTATTTGGAGCGGGGATTTATTACATAAACTACTGTCATTCAAAAAGACTGGTCTGATGCAACCCTCCATGCTAACCTATCTTGCGCAAGCCTTTTCATTTCTGAATAACTACCACATCTCACATAGTCCATAATCTACTTAACAAATTTTATCCTTGGCCTCCCTCTCTTGTTCTTACCCCCACATACGTCCCTCTAGTGCTAAAACTTCTTAGAACGTGGCCTATTAAACTATCCCTTGTCTTTGTCAACGTCCTCCATACTGTTCTCTCTTCCCCTATTCCGCTTAGAACTTCCTGGTTAGTTACCCTATCCACCCATCTCATTCTCCTATAGCACCACTTTTGAAAGGCTTCTATACTTTTCCTTTCTACAACTCCTGTGGTCCACGTTTCGCGCCCATATAACACCACACTCCACATCGACATTTTCAGTAATGATTTCTTAATAGTCATACTTATATTAGCTGTAATTTAATTCCTCTTCCTTTCCTGTGCTATCCTACTCTAGTCTTTACGCTTCCCAAGTAGCAGAATTCCTTAACTTCCTTCGAAACATCCCTTCCTGATCCAACAGCCTTTGTTATTCCACTGTTTCCCATACTACACTGCATTACCTTGGTTTCCCCTGTATTAATCCTCATGTTGTACTCTTCCTCCACGACCCCTTTCATGTCATTTACTATGGTTTCCAAGTCTTCTTCTGACTCCCCTAATATTACAATATCATCGGCAACGCGTAGGGTTTTTATTCCTTTTCCAAATTCCGTTTTAACTTTCTTCGTTGCTGTTCTATATATAAGTTAAATAGCACGGACATCCTTGTCTCAGTCCTTTCTTGTCCTTAAATTCTAATTACTGCTGACTGCCTTCTGTAGAGGTTATGGATAACTCTTCTTTCTCGATATTTTGTTTCTGTCCTGTTCTAAATCCTTTAAAGGACTCTTTAACCTTTATAATTGACACTTATTGATTACTACACGCCGGGGATGTGGATCTTTGGTCAGAGATGATATTCACATTCCTAAAGAGTGAGTGAACGTCATGTGTATTAATGGACGCGCTGCGCGCTCTCTGAAGATCCTCGTCGTCATAATAATCAAGCCCTTAATTAGCTTTAGAAGGAAGAGTCCTCCGCCCTTCCTCAATTAACCTCGCAACAGTCCACTGACGATCTAATCTAAACAAGCCTTCACTGCGGGGGCGACTTTCCTTCTCATTACCACAAAAACGACAAAAAAATAAGTACAAAGGACAAGGAAAGTGAAATTTTCTTGTGTCCACTACAAGTTTGTACAATAGAATAATTATTTAAGAAATCAATAGAACAACTCAAGCTCAAACACACACAAAAAAATTAACTTATTATTCTACAAAAAATTAACCGGTAATTGTCACAGGAGAAAAAAAGTGAAAAATGATTGGAATGAAATACGGAGGGCAGGAATCTGGATTAATGGCCACTAGAAGGAAGTGATTAAGACGGGGAAAACCATGAGGGTAAACTATAGCCCGGGGGCCCCTTAGTCAAACCTTCAGGATCCCTCCGTTAAAATTCACTTCTTTTCCAGCCTTTGCTGATCACCTTCATGTAGCCTGTCTCTCACCCTCTAACATAAACATGGAAAATTGCTTACTGGACGATTTCACGGTAGTTGGAAAGTCTCTCTGCATAGGGAGTAGAACAAGTAAAAAAAATTACAAATTAATAGTTACATGGCCTTACATTACGATTTTGAGATGAGTAAATTATAGTAAAATAATTTTCAAGCAGTATGAATATTAGGAAATCGTTACTAAAAATGTCAATATGGAGTGTGGCGTTGTATGGGTGGACGGTAGGAGTTGCAGAAAGGAAACGAATAAAATACTTTGAAATGTGGTGCTGTAGGAGAAAGAGAAGGGGGATAGGGTAACTAACCAGGAATTTATAAGCAGAATAGGGAAAGAGAGAACAACATGGAGGACTTTGAAGGGATAGATTAATAGGTCCCCTTTTTAAGACATGAGGGAAGTGAACAGAAGGAGGCTGAGCAGATTAGGGAGGATGTAGTATGTGAAAAGAATGAATAGGATAGTATGGATCAGAGCAGTCTAAGGACCCTATATTACAACAACAATTTTCAAGCATACATGGTAATAGATTCGCTTATTGAACTAATAAAAAATTGGCACCCACATATAGGGTAGAATTTTTTAAAAATGTTTTCTTTATATTTTGGAGTAGTTTATTATATAATGCTACAGCTGACAGTCTCTGATTTGGCCAGTGAATTACCCACCACCGTGAATAACATTAATGTTTGTCTACAAATCAAACCATTTCAATAATATGTGAAAAAAAATGGGATCAGGGGGAATTTGTAGTGGTTTGCTAGCTCATGATACAGGATCGCTCTTCATAATTATTTTTGGTATTATAAATAGCTGAAAGGTGGTGCTATAGAAGAATGAAATGGGTGGATTAGGGTAACTAATCAGGAAGTTCTAAGCAGAATAAGAAAAGAGAGAAAAATAGGGATGTCTTTGAAGGAGTAGATTACCAGGCCATGTCGCGAGGGTCTAGTAAAATCAGCAACAGGGGGAAGTGTGTGGGATAAGAACAGAAGCGGGAGGCAAAGGATTGAGCATGGATGAGACACTACTACTACAACAAGTAGCTTATGACGGGAAGTTGTAGCCCCATTCCAAAGGTGATGGAGGAATTTTAGAATTCGGAAAGTGGACAGGCCTTTGCCGCGGGCATAGTCCTCACAAACAAGCTTGGCAAGTCTTCACTCTCGAGGAGTTTTCACTGGCACGGATTTTTGGGCCCGAGGACGGACACGGCAGGGTTCGAAACAATTTCTTCCCGAGCTGCACGAACGAAGAAGCCGCCACGCTCGCTCGGCAGGCGGGTGAGTTAAAAATACATCAAGCGGCTTTCTGGCCAGGAACCAACCGCAAGCGACATTTTATCTCCCGAGGGAGATTAGTTGGTGCCTCACCCGGCCAGGGGGGGATAAAGGAGAGCAGCAGACAATATATATATGCTCCCGGCCGAGGAGAAGAACCTCGCCTTATATACATTGCCTGCCCTTCCCCCCTTCCCGCGGCGCTGCAGTGGACCCGGGGGACGCGATCAAAAATATCCCGAGACGCCGCAGCCTAGTCAACAGAACAGAAATAAAAAGTGACCCGGCTCAAGAATGCAAAGTGGCGGCGGCCTTGACAGGGGGATGGGGGTGGTCCATCAATTGGTCACAGTAGGGGGAGGGGGGTGTTCACACTCTCGTCTGGTGGTGGGATGTCGAGGGCTGGAAGCTGGAGGGTGTGGACGCTGACTGACAACTACTCACCTGGCCCCAGATCCTCGCGGACGTGCAGCGCGCAGAGGACGCTGTGCGCGATGTCGAAGTACGGGAACATCTTCAGCTTGACGACCTGGTTGGCCAAGTCGAGGAAGGCCTCGGGATCCATGGCGGCGACTCTCGCTCCTAGACGACGATGTTGCTCACGTCCCCGTCCGCTGGACTCTGGGCCGCAGTCCCCGCGTCTCGCCGCCAGGCGGCAGCACCGGACGTAAACAAACGCAGTCAGCTGATGACGCTCGTCATTTCCTCCCGCCGCGATCGATTTCCCCCTTCAAACTCACTCATGCGGACTTATCGACGCGTCCTCGCGTAGTCGAAACGCGGTCGGGTCGACTCGACTGCGACCCCGTGTTGACTTGAAGACGGCAACGAACAGCGGATACGGTCCGCCTTTGCTTCATTACGGCCTCCATAAAATGACGTCACGGTATCGATCGATACTCTCTATATCCGTTCCAACTTATTGAGTAACCCTGTCGTAATGATCACAACAACTTTTATTTATTTATCGTAATTAGTTAGTCAGCGGCGAAGGCTCTAAAGCCGAAAGCGTTACATGGGTGCGAGGGTCTGCGAGGAACTCTCACCGTGCGATAAGAGCGTCGCGGCGACGTCGACGGTTCATGCCAAAGTTACCTAGTGAAGCTCGTCCGCCGACGACGACGAAATGTTCAACTCTAACAAGGTAAGCTGCGGTTAAAAAAAATCCCACACAATTTTACACCGCAGTTCTCGCGACGAGGTCAATTGTGCAAAGTCACTGTCGGCCGATAAAGACAACTTTTTGTCACCCCGATCCGTTCTTTGACGGAATAATAATTCATGATGTCAAAACGACAGCTGTCACCTGTGTTTAAAATCATTTAACAATTTATTTTTCCGGTATCCGAAGTTATTTTCAGAGACTTAAATAAAAAAACGCTGGCTGAGGATTTACACAAAGATTAGATAAGTGATTTCCCGTTAATCCTTTAGGATAAGCAATACTATGGGACTGTGGAAACTGTCAACTGACTCCTGTTCCTGTAGTAAGCACATGTAATGTGCTCTTGCATCTAATCACATTTAATACTTATTTCCTTTTATTCACACTACATGATAAGGTGTTTTTAATTATTGTACTGTACTGTTTACACCGTTCTTAATGACATAATTATATGATTGAAATAACTGCTGAGTTGTTCACACTATTTTCTACTGCATTTATTATCAACGCTACAATTGTGCTGGTAGTAACTATGCAGGGTGACTGCTAATTCATGGTACAAACTTTGAGGGCTGGTACAGGACACTGTAACAATCACATTTTGAATAGGAATGTATGGTCCAATGTGAAGCGTAAAAGGACAAATAATAGGGAAAGTGTTTTATAACCTCGTTTACAAGTGGAAATTTTGATTTACAATAATTGTTCAAAATTGCGTCCATAAGCATTGATACATGCTCGACAGCGTCGGTGCGGCAATTGACGAAAACTTTCAAAGATACCGCACACGTGCGACAACTGCAGATAACATAGCAACGAGATCTTCATTGGACTTTTATGGAGTGGCATAAATGCCGTTCTTCAAATGTGAATCATGTATCAATGCTGATGGACACTATTTTGAATACTCATTGTAAATTAATTTCCACTTGTAAACGAGGTTATGAAAATGAAACACTTTCCCTATTATTTGTTCTTTCCTCATATTTCTGCTTCAACGCTTCTCTTTTGACCATACATTCCCATACAAAATGTGATTGTTACAGTGTCATGTACTGGCCCTCAAAGTTTATACCATGAATTAGCAGTCACCCTGTATTTGAATGGACCGAGATACATTATTTGAACTTTACATAAAACTACTACTTCACCCACACTACACAATAATCCAATTACCCACTACCTACCAGCCCTTTTCCGATTTTATGATATATCTCTTTGCTAAATTTCTTGTCAGTGAGCGGGCTATCACAAATAGTAGCATTGCAGCTAGTCTATTACAGTTTCTGATTGTTCTGTTTAGAAAATAGTGCCTTTCTTTTTTAGGATCTCACCCCCCGCCCCCCCAATAAAAAAGATAAAGCACAAGTTTGATATATGGAGGATTATGAGATACCCTTTCCCCTGATGTTAAATAAAGAACTACATCTTACAATACATTGATAACTGAAGCCTAAAAAATTTTTTGTTAAATATATACATTTATTTTCATTCTCATTTCCATAGTCTCTCAATCTTACATTTATATCATCATTCCATTTTGTTATGAGTAAGTTGTTCAGAGCAATGCTTCAAACAGCTCTCAGAGGCACATATGGAGGAGAACTTACTTCTGTTAGTGTCTACTACCACATTATAATCTATTATGTAATTTCTACAACTCTCAATCTCATTTGACACTCAATTTTCTTCCAAAATTTACTTATTAAGATAGAAATTCAATTAGCATAAATTGTGTTATTGTACTAATTTGTTGTGTTTTTGCTTGAAGGGTGGCAGGAGACGCCAACAGGAGAAGAGAATCGAGGCAGACTTCATCCCTGAACATATCAAATCTCGGAAGCGACCCAGAATCTTGCTCCCGACTCCTACCTCACATGTGATTTTGACTCTAATTCTTTTTCTAATTACCGCCATATCCGTCGTACATTTTCAGAAGAATTTGCCGGACCCTCTTACCCTGAAAGATGCTCACAGCAATCCCGACAGGTTTGTGGCAGAGAGAGCCATGAAGTATTTGGCCGACCTCACGAAAGTCGGACCCAGACCTACAGGGAGCTATGAAAATGAAGAAGTTGCTGTTAAATTCTTCCTCGCTGAAATTGATAAGATTTCCAAAAAAGCGAAACCGGTTCACGAAATTGCTGTCGACGTCCAGAAAGTGAGCGGAGCTTTCCCTTTACATTTCTTAGATGGGATGACTAACGTGTACAGGAATGTGAAGAATATAGTGGTCAAGTTGGGGTCCCAAAATAAATCACCACACAGTGTTCTTATGAATTGCCATTTTGACACAGTACCTGATAGCCCCGGTAAGTTGAGAATAAAATGATATTACGTTTCCAAATTTTCTATTCTTGTTACCACTCTGCAGTGTAATTGGGTGTCCCACTATTTCTGTTATTTTCAAACAAGTCAGAAGTTTGTTGTTATTTGTAAGTAGCTTTATATAGTTTGTTAGTAATTTCTAATTATAAGTACTATTACATGCAACTGATGTTCTGGTTTCAGGGGGCAGTGATGATGGAGCAAGCTGTGCAATAATGTTGGAGATATTAATTGTTATCACTCAACAAAATATTCCTTTGAAACATAACGTTATATTGTTATTCAATGGTGCCGAAGAAAATTTTATGCAGGTACATTTTGTAAACCAATGTAATAAGTTTTCTTAAATTGTCTTGTACACATTAATCCTGTCACTGAAAACACCAAACGGTATTGATTATTGTTACATTGATAGAGGTTCTCTATTAATTTTTATACTTTCTTTCAATCCAATTTACTTGTCACTAGCTGTTTCGTTTTAAAAGTCGACAAATGTAAATGTTTTTCTGTGTGGTACGACAATTTACATCTGTTTATAGATCATTAATTTGTCTTCACCGTTTATTTACACTCCATTGTAGATGTTTTTGCTGTTTATCCTATTCTTTCTTTTCTTCTCAGTTTTTATTTTATTTATTCAGTTATCGTGTATCTTTCTTCCAGGCTTCTCACGGCTTCATAACGCAGCACAAGTGGGCCAAAGAGGTTCGAACTTTTGTCAATCTCGAGGCCTGCGGAGCCGGTGGAAGGGAAGTGCTGTTTCAAGCGGGCCCCAACCATCCTTGGATTATACAGGTACATTTATGCAAATCTGATTGCTTGGCAATATTTTGTATGGCATATTTACATATAACAATGTTACTGCAAAAGTCACAGGATTCTTAGGAAACATAACTTTTTAAGTTCTTGGAGTACTGTATTACTCTCATCAGTCATCGTGCCAACATGAATGCTAGAGATTATGCACTGTTTGTCTTTCCTTCTCACTGTTTTTGTTTGGAATAGGTCACTTTTGAAGTCATAGTAATTATAATTATTATTGAATATATTTTACTTTTAATTTGATATGAAGAATGTGGCAAACTGAAAGACATGGGGAAGTTTCTAGCTGAAATTATTGAGCCATTTCTTACCATTGACTGACACACATTTTTCTTATTTGAAGTGAAAAAGTAAGGAAGATTGGCAGTCCTAAACGTAAGTCATTGTTACTTGATTTCAGAAATATTCTGAAGTTGTTCCATATCCGTACGCATCCTCTCTGGCACAAGAAATATTTCAGAGTGGGATCATTCCAGGTGACACTGATTTCAGAATATTCCGAGATTTTGGTCACGTCTCAGGTAACTTGAAGAATGCAAAATTAAAAATAAAAAAATACAGTATCATGAGGCTGTGGTTGCAGATTACTTAAAAGTCATTCTTAAAAATCTTTTCCAGGTTTGGACTTTGCCTGGGCGTCAAACGGTTATGTTTATCATTCCAATTATGATGGTGTGGAGCAGATTCCTCTAGGAACTATGCAGAGAACGGGTGACAACATGTTGGCTCTAATAGTCGCGCTCGCCAACAGCGAAGAATTGGCCAACGTCGAACTTTTTGCCGACGGGAATCTTATATTCTTTGACATTTTGGGTGCCTTCGTGATTAGGTGGTCGGAAGTCTTAAATAAATTTATCAATATTGCTGTGATAGTGATGAGTGCATTTACAATAAGAAAAAACATCCAGGAAGCCAGAGTGCAACATGGTAAGATCCTTTTAACCTTTACATTAATTATCTCAATATTTTCCATCTTGTCATTAGTCCACAATCAGCATTTTGGAAATAAATAACACGGCCTCCAGAAATGCAACTATACAGTTGAATGACTGAATACACTAGTAAATTATTTGTTGTGCACAATATTAAAGCGTTCTTCCTGATAAGTGGTGTGAGGTTTCCTTTGTAAAGAAAAAAAAGTACAATTGTGCAACAAGAAATGGTTTAACAAACTGCAAACCTTTTTAATCATTAAAAATCATCTTCTGAATTTATTAACTCGCTTTGTAATTTTGTCAATTTATTGGAAATATTTTATGTGAATGGTATTGATGTGTTTTAAATTTAATTAATCACCTTTAGGATGAAACTGTTGTTGGTTTAAACACAGCTGCTTGTGTATTTACAGACGTGCCTAAAAATGTGTACCTGAAACAGTTGGCCATCACAACAGGAATTGTTTTCAGTTCCTGGATCGGAACTGTAATCTTCTGCGGGGTTGTTGCGCTTTTCATGACCTCCATAGGTTGTGCCATGAGCTGGTTCACCCGTCCATATTGGATTTTCTTTCTTTACATTTGCCCAGCTCTCTCATTTCCAATGGCACTGATCTACTTCACCAGCAGGAAGCAAATCAAAGTGAGTGGAACCCAAAGTTTGAGGAATTTGTTTCCCCTCTATTGGTCTCAATCAAATCTCCTTTGAACATGTTATGTTGTGAACTCTAACAACACATCATCATCATTACTCCTTTCAATGTTGTCCTGAATACATATCAAAATTTCACAGCCAATTATTTGCTCATGTGGTGGTATACTACTTGTTGGTTGTGATGCGGAGCCCTTTTCAAGTCAAAGTTAGCCCATGTTCTTATACCTTGTTGTTGAACATATAAATAGCTAACTTAATTGGCTGGTCATTCAAGCAAAGAATCTTAATTATTTGGTTATATTCATTTTAAACTTATGTTATTAATGAGAATTGTTTTAAGCATGTGCATAATTTGTTTACCACAGCTTATATAAACAATAGAAGAAAAATATGTTTTAATGTATGTTTCCAGATATTTAAGTCACCTTGGACCATATTCCAGTTATATTATGATGGATACAGTCTGGCATGGACCGTGGTTCTTCTCATAAGCACGATTTTCTCCATAAGGAGCGGCTTTGTGGCCCTCTTGTGGGTTTCCTTCTCTTCTGTCGGGTCTCTGCTTCAGCAAGCTCTCTTCAGACACTGGAGAGGTGAGCTTATAAATAAACCAAACTGCTCGTGAAGATTAAAAAATGAAAGAAAAGAAAAGGTCGTTTTTAACATAACGACATGTTTTAGCAGGTCTTGATTTTTAATAATTTTTCACTCATTTAGAATCTTTGAAACAAATAATTTTTCCTAATGTGCATGTTATTAGCCGAACCCATGTCGAGATGCTGTTGTACGATCCATTTGTTGCTGCTGAGAATGAAGGTTAACATATATATTTCTTGTTACTTTTCTCAGACTGGAAATGGCTCCTCCTCCACTCTGGAATTTTACTGGCACCATTCACTCAGTCTTTCTATTTGATTCTGGGTGCTATGAATTTGTACGTACCCATAATGGGCCGCATCGGTTCCACAATCAATGGGGAGGTCCTTGTAGCTGTAATCACTTCTGCCATGTTTGTCCTTCTCTTCAGCTTTCTGGTAAATAACAAATTATCCTTTGAAGTAAATAGAATATATTGGTCTGTCAGTAATTAACCTGACATTTTACAAACCCTTTAATTTATTCATTGTTTATGAATTTGGTAAATGTTAATCAGAAGTTGGTCGGCATGTAACTGTAAAATTCGTGCTTGTTACAGGTTCCTCTTATATTACTGGTGAAAAGTCCAAAGACTGTTCTGTGTTTCCTGGGCAGCCTGTTCCTGTTTGCAGTAGCTGTTATATTCCTAACACCTTTAGGCTTTCCCTACTCTGGTGATCCTCAAAATCTTGCTCCACAAAGACATATGCTTGCTGTGAGTTAATAATAAGATAAATTGTTAATATCAAAATGTTGTTTGACTTAAAACCTTGAAAAGTTTTGTAGAAATGAGTTTACACTAATGACGAGTCATTATCAAACATCTCTAACAATTGTAGCTTTTCAAATTACAACAAATACATTAGTATAGAATATTAATGAAGACAGCTGAGATAAATTTCACTGGAACATTCTGTTATAATACTGCCAGCAAAAGTTGAAAGGCAGTAAGAAAAAAACTTTGACTTTGGAAAATATTTCACGGATAAATGTATTATAATTAGGTTATAAAGACAAATTTATAAATCTTGGTGCGGATTAAGCCATTTTCAAATAGATACCGGGTTTATGTAATTATGGAAACTCAAAAATACTTTACCCTTTTGATTTCTCAAAAGCATTTTTTTTAGACTTTCTGCCTTTTTTCGTTAGACAGTATAAAAAACTATTAATCAGGTTGATAAACTGAGAATAATTAATTGAATCAATGCACTGGTAAAGCCTATGTTAATAAAATAAATATTTGGTACTTTTTATTGAATGATAACTAATCATTTCCATCTCCTTTACAGCACGCTGAAAGGATACTCCATGACATAAACGGGAAGGAACGAAAACGTGAATCGGGCTACTGGATGGTCGACATGGACATCAACAGTCCCTGGTCTGTCCAGGACGCGGTTCCCGGAGTTGCGGAGGCTCGAAATATGGGGCCCGAGTGTTCCCTGGAACTGTACTGTGGCGTTCCCTATTTGATCCCGGTCACTACGTTCATTTGGTAAGAGAACCTGCATAAATGACAACCTAGTTAAGTACACTGTTGTAAATTTGATAGAAATTGCTAGTTGTGGGCTCCAATGTCATATTTTTTTTAAGTGAAAATCTTGTATCATAGATTATCATTAAAATACAGAGATGGACCAAAAATCAGAAATAGAATAATTTAATTTGAATCTGTTTAGAACTTACCACTCTGGCTTGGCTCAAATACTCACAATATTTCCACCATTACACACTTGCTGCTTATTTCGCCCATTACTTGAGTTTCTGCTGTTATCTCTTATGAGCTCGGTAACTTTGTTATAGGCAGACTCACTGGATTGCGGGTCCAGCGCCCCACGTGCCGATACAGACAACTCTCAAACTGAATTCCATCAAAGAATTGACTTCTGAGAGAAACAGGATGGAATTCACAATTACAGGTACGTGACAAGTAATTTAAAATGGTATTTTTCAGTCACAGGAAAGCAGCAGAGTTAGATTCAGTATTTTAAAATAAATGAAGGTGCCCATGTTAAGATATAAATTTGTAGCGATTACATCAACAAAGATTTGTGAATTCTAATTAAAATGGTGGGAACCATATTGGTGTCTAAGGAAAAGTGAATGGAAAGTATCGATAGTATTATAGTTGTCGCCATCCCAAAGTCCCATCAGTAATGTAATGAAGGTTTGACCAGTACATCCACCAGACAGTAATTTCGAACTTCCAAGTAGACAATGTGTGCCTTCAGGCTATAATGTTTCAATGGCAGTTATCTGGTGACCGGTTGTCTTTATGATGGAAGCTCATATTTAATTTACTCAGCTACTATTTTATTTGTTCCCAATGTTACAAGTGTTTGGGTAATATAATTAAAAATTTGTTTATTGTATCTTTAGTTGTGACATTTCCTCAGGCTTTCTTTTGTATTACTTTAAAAATAATTGTTCATAAGTTTGTTTGATTTAAAAGTAATTATAGATAAGTATATTGCTTCTTCCAGCATATTTACTCCTGTGTAATTTGTACCCTAATTCAACTGAGGATGGGATTGTATTAATAATAAATCAAGATGACCACATTTTGAAATGTTGTCATGTCATAATCCTGTGGTCGGAAGCATGTGACTTACTTGTCCGTCAGAAGGAAGTGTAAATATGGGTAATTGCAGGACCCGACCACATGGGAGTGATCCTGTCGCCCGGGCCTGGGCTCGAGCTGGACCGTTGGAGTTTGGTGGAAGGCGAGCCACTGGCCGGCCCAAAGTGGAAGGGCAGAAGCACGTATTTCGTGTATTACAGTTACACGGTCGATCCAGAACCATTTACATTCTGGATCGAGCTAACAGTAAGTCTGTCCAGCCTGTCATTGTCTCTTCCCTCAAAATTATGGTTGGCCCCAGTTTTCATGTAATTTCGTGAGCGTCTTTCACTCAGTTCATATTAAACAAATTCTGCTTAAATTGCTCCATTTGCTTTATTCACACACAGATAACAACTCTAAATGTGTGCAGTTATTTACCTTCATAGTTTTTTAATATTAACTGAAACATGTTTTAACATCATTGTGTTATTTTGACATTGCCTCACTTGCTTTAGTTTACATATTAACCTTCATTCTAAAATTTTTAGCCATTTCCACTAATTTCAAATTTGTAAAAACATACTTATTCCTAAGAGTCTGAATTCACATTTATACCTTCAGGGTAATATCTGCTTTTGTGAAACCGTGCTGTATTTCAATTTAAATCATTCTGCAACACAAAAAAATTTTGGTGCAGAAGTCTGCTTAAAAATAATCATTTCGGTGCACTTTCAGCCCATTTAAATCTTGATGAAAGTAAAATCTTAATATATTTGAAAAGTAAGAATTTCACAAAAATTAGTACATCTTGTACAATTTGTGTAAAATTATTTTTCAACCTACGAAAGGCAAGAGTTAAATGTAAACCTCCATTACCAATTATTTGAGTGGAATGTCTGGAGAAGATCATAAAACTAACATATTTAAAATAGACTGCCTGGGTTGAAATGTATTAATTGACAAATACTTAACATGTGTTTCTTTTTCAGGGTCGTGGCAGGAAGAACGAAACTTTGGACGTCGCCGTCATAAGTCACTTCATGCACGGTCCTCACAAGACCACACCTGAGTTCAGGCAGTTCATGGGATATTTCCCCAAGTGGACTACGTTGAGTGGCTGGGTCGCAACTTACTCTTCTTGGAAATTTTGACCTTTGTTGTTTTCAAACTGAACTCATAAGCACTGGAATGACAGCAACTGTTCACGTTGCCGTACAGTACTTAAAGGCACCGCTTAATTTCCTCCATCACACGTTGAGTGATGTCACACATGCACGCTTAGTTCCATGAATGCTAGGTACACTAACTGAAGGGTGACGCGTGTTGTCACCGCAGGCACAAATTATGACAGCACAAAAATTAAGATAAAGATGAAGGAATGTGATAGTAACAACTTTAGTAGGAATTACTGCTTGTAAAATTTTTAAATTCAAAAAGTTGAGTGGGACAGAAAGTTTGCATGTCGATTATTTGAACTAATTTTACTGTTTTATATATTTTGTATAGTTTTTGATCTCGTATTTATACGGTTTGAGAATATATTTTTACAAGTATGTTGTGATTTTTGTATTGGGTATTTTGTGTGTACCTAGGAATGTTGTGACAGGCCAGTCAATATCCGCCCGTCTGTTAATTTTGAATCGTAGTTTATTTTGTCAGGTGATGGAGCGACCCAGGCGATCCATGGAAACAGTTATTCACTTCACATTTTCATAATCATGAGAAACATTTGCCATACAAACTTGAGTGTAGAATTAAATGCTCAATTCCATTTGTGACACCAAAGGACATATCTAAATTTAATCTAAGCATAGGAATAGTTGTTATGAGAAAACTAATTTTTTGAGCAATAGGAAATGCAAGCCATTCAAGTTGTTGACTTTTTTTTTACATTTATATTTTTTGTAGTTGTTGCTACTTGTATAAGTTCAAAGGTGCACGTGAGAAAGCTTTGGACTACTTATTTTCGGCTATATATTTTAGGTAGTATTTTTTATTGGATAAGGAATAACTTCTAGTCTAGGGAAATAGGGTTCACATATTGAGTCATATGATGACTTTTTTTATATTGAGATAGTGTGAAAGTTGCTCACAGAGTATTTGCTGTAGTATAGTATGAATGCACGGTGTTAGTGAAAATGAAAACAAGTTTTATCGTTCCTAGTTGCCTCATGCCATTTGAATTTCTGGTCAGTTTCAACCAGATAATTTAATATATTTCATTAGATCCTTTATCGATAATTCTGAAGAAATCGTTATCTTTTTCGAGAAGTAACGATGTGAATAGTGATATTTATATTGTTAGAATCATTGCATATATTATCTGTTTTGAAAAATGTATACATTTCAAAATGTTTAATACAACTGAGAAATTTGAAAACTGCTGTTTTGTCATTCTTTGTAATTATTTCCCTCAGAACTGGATTTACTTTACAGGTTAAACATGGAACAGCTTATTTCTCAATACATTTGTTGTATGTGAACATAAAAAAAAGTTAAGATGCATTAACAGTAAAAAACTAAACAAAATCAATTTACAACATCTACACATAAGTACAACTCATAACTGATCCAAATTGCCTTGCATACTCATTAATTTGCTGTTACCACTTCACCCCATGAATTATGTAAAAAAGCTAATATTCCACTATAATTGCCCTGTGAATTAATGTCCAAAGCTACAGACCTTCTGTCTTATCAAGCACAGTACAGCCCAACCTCTTCGTGGCTGTTCACCGTTCAATCATATGGTCCAAAAAAGTTTTTACTATCTCATTTGTATTAGTTTTCTTTCTTTCATTAATGGAACTGGTGGAGAGTTTATCCCCCATCCTCTAATTGGTGTTGCGAAAGGCAGGGAAAACTGCTACTTAATTACAAAGAAGGGGCTTAATCGTGACATATTAAGTTTGGGGGATAATTTTCCTCTTTAGCCTTATTAATTTGTAGAATAATGTATACTTCATATATTTTTATCTTTTTTGTTGCAATACAGCGCATCAGAAAATATAAAAGCTACACAAATAATTAGTGAATTTTGTGAAGATTACTTAGGAGGTGAACAGTGTAATGTTTGAAGAGATGTGTTTAAAAACTATGATTTCATGTGCAAAGGTTTATTATCAAATACAAATACAGCATTTCATGGTTGATAACACAATTTTATCAAAAAAGCAAAAATAAAAAATCACCATCGAAACAATGATTAAATGCTCCCTTTGTGGTAGGACGCAGAAGTTCACACCTTACAGCAAAACAGTTCTTGGTAACACATGCGCCAATTCTGGAATCCTCCAACTAAGAATGGCTTCAACAGGGACTCTTTTTGTTTGCCAAAATTACGGTAGCTGTAGAAATCCAGAAACGAAAGCTGGCTCGATGTGGCACAGCCGGTTATCAAATGCACATCAGCTATGCCGACATCTTGCCTTCTTTACCTCTGGACGATTCTCCTTCCTAACTCACAGGTTTTGTTACTTTACAATTCACTGACGTGCTTATTGAGTGGATTTAGAGAACTTTTGTGAGATGATGCAATAAATCTACTGAATGTGGTGCGTATTAAGTAACTAAAAAGTGGTTATAATTGAAATCGAGAAAGAAATAGTAAATTACAGTAATTTGCCAAAAACTTAAAGCTTGGAGCTACATTACCAAAGACAACCGCAAAATAAGCTTCAAATATTGAATTGTATGCAAGATTGGTGGTGAAATGTACTCTATAAATGTAAGTCAGACATAAGACTACAAAATTCAACTGAAGGACTAGCAAGTATATTGACTTTTTCAGAGAATTGTATTAATACCTGCGTGTCAAACGAATAAAGCAGGAAATAAATATCTAACGGAATCGCATTGAAACTAGTAACAATTTGTTTCTGGAACTATTATTAATCGCTAATGTGATCGTATTCTGGCGCTTGATAAGTATACTGTATAATTTACCTTTGACTGCGGCTACGACCAAACTTGAGGCATAAATTCCGTAACAACGAGGGAGCGAAAGGACGCACACACTCACAAAGTTCCCGGCATTCCCAACAATGGCCTGCGAGAACAGGCACCGAGTGTCGGATATCTCTGACGTCGGCCTTGGTCTTTGGAACGGCGGACCACATGCATTGTGCTGCGTATAGATTCTGTGACCAACTGCCACGACGTGAGCTTCACTAATATAAAGGGGAACTCTTGTTGAAAATGAAAAGTCACCAATAGTGACATCACCAACGTCACCTTAACCTTGAAGACACTTTTACTGCATCAGGTCTGCCAACTTCGAATCACCTCTCAGGAGTTCTGGCACTTCTTCAGTCCCGTCTTCTACTTTTTTCCACTTTCCCCTATTACAAGTTTACATTACAAATATTAGTTTTTATCCATTTCATTTTTCTCACTTCTCCAGTTTCTTCTTTGCATTGTGCTGCGATGCTAACACACATTCACTCTTATTTACCTATACGTATTACCATTGTTTATATTAGTGACTGTATATTTTCTCAATGGTGCAATTTCCTATATTCTGACAAATGTCGACAATGCACAATTACAGTGTACTTTTGTTTATTACAAATTTAAAATTATCACCCCACAAAACGTTTCATCCTTATGTACCTCTTCAGTTGTGTCTAGAAATAAATAATTAAGTTTAATGACAAAATAATAGTTGATTTCCAAGCAAATAAATTAATTACATATTTAAAAATTTGTAAGGAATTAAATTAAAGCTTTAAAAAGAAAACTTTTATCTGAATTGAAGAACAAAAAAATCACAGGATTGATTAGAGTAATATAAAAATTTTAAGAGTAGAAGGTAATTATCATTTTAGGATAATGATGAGCCACATGCTGCTTCATATTAGATCAAATTTCAATAAATGAAATGTAAAAGGAAATGCACAAATTATAAATTACATATAGGATTCAGTCTTGTTAGGATTAAAAATTTCATACTTGGAACTTTGAAGATTTGCTTGACTGACCTCATTTCAGCTCTGGAAGGAGTTAGAGAAACTTTTAAAAAATATTTAACATAAATTATAAAAATTTAAATAGTTCAAATGTAAATATTTACACCTATTTATTTGAATTCATATGCATATTAAAATTTAATATGTTTCAACATTGCTATTTAAGCTGCATTAGTATAGAAATAAAAGATTTCATAAGCTTACATTCCCTTACTATTTTACATATTTTAGATTTTCTATTGCTGTTTCCTCTTAAATAAAAGTGGAAGATTTTAGGTTAATGAATGTGATAAATCCAACCTGTTAATTGCATCAAGTTTTTAAAAGATTTATTTCACTGTAGGGCAGCAAATTAGTAAATTCAATTCTTTTTAACGTGCAAATCTCTACTTTAGGTCCTGACTTTCGAATAAAATATGTTTTCAAGGAATTTATTGTTGATAATGATGAATAACTATTTGGTTTTAATCAGTCACACAAGTAATAAAAAGAAAATTATATACATTAATTTTGATTGGAATTTTCATTTAACTTTAAGGAGCTTTTGGCATATGCCAATGACTATAACACATGCCGAAAGATCCTAAATTGAATAAAAATTCCAATACAAACCAATATATATATTTTTCTTTATTAAATTGTGTGACCGATTTCAACCAAGGGTTATTCATATTTTTTTAAAAAATAAATTCACTCATTTAATTAAACAATTGATGACCTTGTACAGACTTTATTCTATATATTTATTCGTAACAACGTTTCCGCACGTTCTTATACCTTCTTCTGGTTTTTTCCCTCCCTGTAGAGGAAAAATGTACAGAAAATTAAGGCATGAATTTTAAGAAAAACATTGTATGGAAACTGAATGAAACTTACCACAACAGTGTCAAAACATAACAATATTTAATATTTAAAAATATTCCTTGAAGGAATTTATCGTACTAAATGACTGGTTCTAATTTAGGTATAGAAATAAAACCTTGGTGTTAAATCAGTCCTTATTTTCATAAAAACCAAAATTATATTTTATTAATTTCGATTACACTTATATATATATATATATATATATGGGATCTTTCTGACATTGATCTTGAAATAAAAAGACCAAATTAATTGAAACATTTTCGGTCTCGGATGTTTCAGGAGCAACAGGAAAGCTCAATTAACTTGGTCTTTTTTTGTAGATGACTAAAGCATGTGTCGAAAGATACTTTACACATATATTTTTTAAAAAAATTGTATTTTAATAAAATAAACCTTTGGTTTTATTAAGATTGAGACCAAGTCACACCTGTGCATCTACAAGTTTTCCAAGGAAGGCAGGTAATGTCCCTCCTGTGTATGAGGATCACATCCTCTGTGACGTAGGAACCCTAACAACAAAGGAGTGGAATATACAGTACATAGCTCCCAAACACTGTTTTCATTTTATCAAGCATTATATTTACTTTTAATTGTCTATTCTTTTACCTCGGCCCCCGGGCGTTGCAACCAGCAACACAGTCACATCTTCTTACATTTTAATTGAACAGGTGAGGAGGTCCGGAAAATTGCTGGACAAAATATTTTCAGATAAAATTAGTTTATTTATAACTCATGGCCAAGTAGCTGGAGACCCGGCGTTGCCCGGGTATTTATTTATATTATTCCGGTACATTATTTAATTCTAGGTTAACACATGATTAAACCGGGCATCGAAAACGTCACAATATGAACCTCAAACAAACTCCCGGTACAATAGCAGGGGTAAAACAAATTTCACTACTCTAACAATAAAAATTATCCCTCCTTCAAGAGATGAAATTTTACTTTAATCGAATATTAAAGGTCATAATGTAACACAGCGACCTCGCACTACATCAAAGTGGATAGTTTCCTTCTTATTTCCACCCTCACAGCTCACATGCTGGAAGGGGTTGAAAATATACACAAATATTTCCGCGGAAACACTATAAAAGTAATTGACCTCAATAATTTTTTTCGACTCAAATATGAGCCCTTTTTACATATAAAAATTCTGGTAATTCCAGCACCTCCACCTAATGCTGTCTAATCTCCAAACTGTTTGCTTTTGGGTCGCGAGGAATACAGAACAAAATTTTATCAAAATTACGCAGAAGTGTGTTTTACCCGGTCCAATCACCCTCTTAGGAGATGAACTGCAATCTAATTCGCATTATAAATGCCAGAATCAAACTCAAACCGCCGAATTTGATACCAAACTTGACTGTTTTATTTTTATTTTCATGTGGCGCCCCCCTACACCCCTACGATTAATGGGGTTGAAATTATACGAAATGAAAAATTCTGCGAAAACGCTATAAAATTTATTGACCCAGAAAAATATTCATTAGAACGAAATAACGGCAGTTTATGGATGTTTAAAAATATCCTAATATTATTGGTACCAGAAATCATGAAGCTGAGAAAAACACATTTTTTCTGAAAGAAAGTAATAACTTATTAATTTAGAATCAAATCCTTTTAAATTCCTCATGAACCTTTGAAAATGAAGAAATAGAATTAAAAAGCTTTGCTATATGATAAAAAATTAGAAAATCTATTTTTGCCAGATTTTGGCCGAAATTTCAGTCCCCGTGTCCCTTAATCATGTGTTGACCAAGAATTACCGGGATAATATAAATTAATACCCGGGCAACGCCGGGCCGCAGCTAGTATGAAATATTCTTAAAAGTTATTTTGGATTCACTGAAATATAAGAGAATGCGCCAAAAAAATACTGATGAGGTTTGTTGTGGTATTCAGTCCTAAGACTGACCTGATGCAACCCTCCATGATAACCTATCTTGCGCAAGCCTTATAACTAGCACGACCAACATACTCCCTAATCTGCTTACTCTATTCCATCCTTTGCCTCCCTTTTCTGTTCTTACCCCACACACTTACAAGACCCTAATGTCTTCAAACGTGACCTATTAATCTATCCCTTCTCTTGGTCAACGTCCTCCATATTGTTCTCTCTTTCCCTATTCTTTTTATTACTTCTTCGTTAGTTACCTTATCCACCCATCTCATTCTCCTACAGCACCACATTTCAAAGGCTTCTATTCTTTTCCTGTCTGAAATTCCTATCGTCCACGTTTCGCACCCTTATAACGACGCCACGCTCCATATAAACCTTTTTAGCCGTAAGTGAATTCCTCTTCCTTGCCTCTGCTTTCCTACTCTTTACTTCTACCATCCCTAGTTATTACGCTGCCAAAACAGTATAATTCCTTGACTTCCGTAAAATATCCCTCCCCAATCTAACAACCTTTGTTATTGCAGTGTTTCCCAAACTACACTTCATTACCTTGGTTTTCCCGCTATTAATCGTCATATTGAACTCTTTTTCCAGGATTCCGTTCATACCATTTATTATGGTTTCTAAGTCTTCTTCTGATTCCCCTAATGCTACAGTATCGTGAGAAGGTTAAGCTACCAATTACCTTGTTTTCCTTGGCCCTCGTGATACCCCACAATTAAAATTTTGTTGAAAAAAATTCTATAACTGTGTGGTTTACCTCACACGCCGTAGCCTGGAAAGAATGTATCTTGCAACTTGTAAAATTTCTAAACAAAAGGGGAGGGGGCTAACGAAACTTGTGCCAATTTTAATTTAAGTTATTTTATTTAGAAGAAGTTATATTTGAAATGAGGCAGATGTCCCGAGAGTGCGTCATACATCACCGCCGGGTGACGTCAGCAGCGACCTCTGCAAGCGCTAACTCTTCTGATTCTTTCCTCAATATATGGGAGTATCTCGGTGGTTGCAGGGGACGAGATCTGAAACAGACATCAGCGAGTCACTTTCTTGGTTGGGCAAGTGTTTACCTCAGGTGGTGGTCCTCCTCACGCCAGCTCGAAAACAAGTGTCGCAACGCAGGATGACGCTGCCTCACCCGTTTACCATTCACAATGTCTATAATCACACACACAGATACCACGAGATTATAAATAAGCTGTTAAAACTTCAGTGCTGTATCTATGATGCTTTCCCACTAAATGGTTGTTGTCCTAAGATTGGTCTCATGCTAACCTATCCTCCGCAAACTTTTTAATTCCTGCATAACTACCAAATAACACATCCTCCCTAATCTGCTTACCGTATTGCAACCTTAGCCTCCCTCTTCTGTTCACTTCCCTCTAATGACAAGACCCTTATGTCTCAAACAGTGGCCTATCAACCTATCCCTTCAAAGTCCTCCATATTGTTCTCTCTTCCTGGTTAGTGATTCTATCCACACATCTCATTTTCCAATAGAACCACATTTCAAAGGCTTCTTTTACTTTTTCAACTCCTATCGCCGACGTACAACGCCAGGCTCCATACCAAATTTTTAGTAATGATTTCCTAATATTAATATTTATATTAGCCGTAATTAAATTCCTCTTGCTTGCCTGTGCTATCCTACTCTAGTTATTACGGTGACCACGTAACAGAATTCAAAATATCCTTTGCTATTCCACTGTTTCCCACCACATTGGTTTTCCCTCTATTAATCCTTAAGTTGAACTTTTTCTCCAGAATCACGTTCATGGCATTTATTATAGTTAGTTTCCTAGTCTTCTTCTGACTCCCCCCACCCACCCCCAAATACTACATCATCATCGACAAACCTTAGTTTTTTTTCTTCTTATCCTTGCATTTTGATTTATTTTGCCATATTCATTTTTTATTCGTCCCCTGTTCCTTTCTTGATTTCTGATTTATTTTCTTTATCTTCAATTCTAAGTAGGTTATGGATAAGTCTTCTTTCCCGATATTTTATTCCTGTTCTCTTCAAAATCCTTAATAGTGTTGTCATGAGAAACTATATTTTATTGTGTGAGAATAGTGTGTTCCAGTTCACATTATCAAAGGTTTTCCCTTATCTACGAATGCCATAAACGTAGGCGTGAAGATGGTACCTACCCTTCAGATAGAGATATGACAGAAGTGAGTTGACTTGCGCACGTGTGAGAGTGACACAGATAGGAGAGGTATGAGGAAGAGAGTCAGCAGACAGAGAGAGAGAGAGAGAGAGAGAGAGAGATCACAGCACCGCATCGACAACTCGAGCTGACGCCGCACGCTTACTCCAGCACATTTGAAGGTTTTAAGCGTGTTAAGCAGCATGAGCACGGCCTGGATAACCAAGCTAAACCAAATTTCACTGATAATTTACAATAAACTGCATTGTTCTGAGAACATTCTGGTATACAAATCAAACCTCTATTCAATAACCCAATATTCATGTACTCTGTGTAACGCTAACTTTCGATTGCAAATGAAGAAATTCATTTTTCAAAAATATCCAAAGAATATATATTAAAAAAAAACAGTTTCTCCACGTAATTAACACTTTCGTGCAAATTGATATTTATTTCTTAAAAATGCCAATAGACTTGAAGAAATGATTGTGCGGCGAATTCTTGTGTTGAAGCTGATGACGTCACCTGTTGAAGCATTACACCGATAAACTCTGCAATCATATTGGCTAACAGGATTGTTACGTGACATATTTTTCTTGAACGTTTCATGACCCTCAGAGCGACACTAATCTACCTGAATTTAGTTTCTGTACGCCTGCATAACAGGATGTTGAAATGGTTTCCCAGCCTGCGATACGTTTCCCTGGACTCGCCTCATTTGCATAAGACATTTCCTCCCTTCTCTGAAAACACAGTCAGGTACACGGCGAAAACATCAGCGCAATTATGCGGGAACCTCAGCAATGAGTCACTCGAAGCCTGAAACGACAAACCATCCACTACTGGTAATTGCTTAATCTGAAAAACATCGGACGAACAAAGACACAACACAGTCCAAACCAACCTCAACCAAACCCGGTCAATAATTGGTTGCTTCACTCAATCAGGGGAAAAAATCATTTTTTTAGTGTATTCCTTTATGTTTCGGCAGTCCGTAACTAGACTTTAAAAATTTTTCATTGTGTCCGGTTAAAAATTGGCGGCCATTTTTGATGCACACCGTCCGCGTGTGATTTTCCTAATTACTCATCAGTGTGTTGAGTACATCCTGGTCTAAAAATCAAGCCATCCCATTTACTTACCCGATGTTATTATTTCACGTACTCTGTGTAATAACAAAGTTATCGATTGCAAATGAAGAAAATACAGTTTTTCTATACGAAAAGAAGGAATAATTAAATAATTATTCTGACAATTAAATGTACAACAAATGACTTAATCAGCCGTTATTACAGTATTTTTTTTAATTTTAAATGTGAAATATTACGTCGTTCCGTCTCTCCTTCGAGGCTTCTTCAGGTAAAAATTTAGCTGTACTTACACGGAACCTCACTCAATTTCGGCCGAAGGAGTCGTGGGGTGAGGTTCGACGTACCTGAAGAAGTCTCAGATGAGAGACGAAACGTCGTAATATTTCATATTTTATGATAGAAATACTGACAAAATAGAGGGGATAGTTTATGCCTTTAGTTATAAGGTTGTATTTACTGCATGTAAAGTATGAAGGGTAACTAGGATACAACTTACATTTAGAAACTCAGTTAAGGGGAAGTTTGGGTTCCATCATGTCTATTGAAGGAGGAGATAAAAATCTACAATTTGCTCTCATGAAAGGTCTCGACTGTATCAGATTTTTGGATGAAATTCAACTTACAGAATTGACTCAATGTCGATGTCAAAATTGTGGAATAGGGCGAAACCTGCCAGATTTCGGCATCTGTGATTAATAAGTGACCCCCCACTAGCAGACCACGAATTTCTCCTCTACTTCACAATATTTTACGAACTTTCAGTTAATTCTCTAAGATTGAAATTTATGGTGTAGCTTCATACTGTACAGACTTTTCATAGGTGACATTTTAAATGTTTATCTCCCTCCCCCCAACAGACACACTGTAACTCAAAAATAAAAAAAACCTCAACTTTTTAATGGCTGTAACTTGTAAAGGGTATCCTAGTTACCATTCATAGCTTATATAGCAGTAACCAGAACCATATGTAAAATCTCGAAAAGGATCGAGACCCAGAAACTGTTCCTTCATGGAGGAATCACAATATGAAAATTAAAATTTCATTCATTTTACAAGTCCAAACTTTGCGTTTCACGGAGATCATGAAGAAATAATATTAGGTAAGCGGAGGTTTGCTTTTGTAGACCAGAATGTTCCGAAACAACGCAAATGATAGAAAAACCCAGTGATGAGTAATTAAGAAAATTAAGCAAACAGCACGCGGATCGTCTACAGCAAAACTTTCCACCATTTTCAAACATAACTATTTTAAAAAATTCATGAGCAATAACCGAATGAAAAATGAATCTTTTTTTCTCTGAAACCGTCAAGCAACCTCTGCAAACAACATTGGCCGCCATTTTTTAAATCGGTCAGAACGAAATTCAATAAAAATAACTAGTTTAGAAGAAAGTTAACGCACTGCAGCAGCTAATTCCAATCCCCCTCCTTCTCCTGAGCTTGTGAAGTTAACCTCTGCTGTAACATTTGATTATAAAAGGGAGAAAGGAATCAAACACTGCTGAATAAACAACTCTTTTCTGAAGATGGAATCAAAGGCCAGGCAATTGATAATACATTGCTTTCATATATTTCTCAGAGCAAGTGACAAAATTAGCGTTGGGGGGAGGGGGGGGAGACTTGTTCCTAACGAGAGAAAACGATGGTTATTATGTCACACTCCAAATCCGTGCCTATTCTTGTCGTCGAAACAAAATACACTATCGAATAATTACTTTTTGTAACTCTAAATTAAACCTTTTCCTTCCCTTTATAAGCTTGTATGTGAGTCTAACCCAACACGAAGCGTGCTTCTTTTCCTAACCCTTCTTTCAAAAGCCTGCCGCCATTTTTATTACACGTGTTGACGAATCATCCTCCTAGACTTAGTTTTTTGATGTGTGTGTGTTTTACCTCGTGAGCGAGAGCGTGGCGACCGTAGCTGCTACTCGTTGTCGTGTAATGACCGGAGCATGCATCAGCAATGAGGTTTGTTCTCGAAGACGCGCCAAATAGTTCGCTAACTCGCCTTTCCTCGGACGCTCATTGGCGCGCACTAACTGTTCTTAGCGCCAATTATCACGATCTCTCGCCGGGAATCGACCAATTAGAGTCCTTCCCCCGAGTTTTCCGCCGTGGAATCTTTTTCGGACACCAATATATATATTCCATTCATCTTGAAACCATACCGCAGCACCTTTCGGCAATTAAATAAATATTACGTCACTGGTCTCTATTTCGGTTTTAACTTATTCGCAAAGGTTTTTGGTGAAATCCAAGAGATTCTATTGGTCATCCTCTTCCTTGGCTGTGCCATCCTACTCTTGTTGTTACGCTGCCCAAGTAGCAAAATTCCTTAACTTCCTTCCAAATATCCTTCCACAATCTACCAATCTTTGTTATTTCACTGTTTCCCATACTACACTCCATCACCTTGTTTTTCCTCTATTAATTCTTTCTCCAGGACCACGTTCCTGCTATTTATTATGGTTTCCTAGTTTTCTTCTGACTCCCCTAATACTACAATACCATTGGCAAACCTTTGGGTTTTTATTACTTCTCCTTGCAGTATGATTCCCTTCGTCGTCTGTTCTATATACACGTTAAAGAGCATGGATATCCTTGTCTTACTCCTTTCTTGATTTCTGCTTTCTTTCCTTTATCTTCAATTCTAATTACTGCAGACTACCTTCTATAGAGGTTATGGATAACTCTTCTTTCTCGATATTTTATTCCTGACATCTTCAAAATCCTCAGTACTTTGTTCCAATTTACGATATCAAAAGCTTTTTTAAAAAAATCTACATATACCATAAACTTAGGTCTGTTTTTCCTCATCCTGTCTAAAATCTAAAATTAGACGCACAGTTAATATTTATTCTCTTGTCCGTACATTCTTCCTAAAACCACAAATTTATCTCCTATTTGAGGTTCCATCCTCCTATATAATATTTTCGTTAATAGCGACGGGGAAAAGGAATTGGAAAAGGAAGACTGTGGACAGAAATGAATGAAGGCAAGTGATAAAGGAGACCAAGGACTGTAGCGCCGATCATAAAGAAGAAAATGAAGCATAAATATTTTCACCCCCTTATTATCTCTTTTTACCTTTCCTAGATATCTTCAAGGCAGTAGGTGCATGTTAGCTTCCTTTACGGAATCGTGATAGTTTTTAGCTCCCTTTAAGTACATGGACTGGTTTGTTTCGTGTGTGTATTTTGGACTCCTTTAAAGTACAGGGAAAATATTTTTCATTCTCTTGGTGTACCGGGAATATTTTAAAAGTCTGTAAAAGTAGGGTGCTAATTTAATACATGAGTGGAAGCCTTGATTCGTACCGCCTGTCAACATCCTCCTTAATTTGAAGTGGTTATTGGTCCGAAAGGAGTATAGAGTATTCACCGTCTTCACCAAGAACTTCGTCCCGGGTGACGTAAATAAATACCGGAGCAACGCCGGAGAGCCAGCTATAAATGTAATAGCAGACGTGAAGTGAAACGGAGACATAACAGCGAGGACATAATATTAGGCACCTGAATGGTGAATTCCCCTGGCTGACTTTCCTGTAGAAGGAGCGTTCCGTTATGCGTAGGAGCAAACAGAAACGTGTTTGCTGTCCCACAGAATAAAGCTTCAAGGGCACAACTGCCTGGTCTCTCTTCTCCACGGCCTCACCATGCAAAAACTACACGCACACACAAATTATGATGAAGGGCTGCTAACTGTAAATCCAAAAGACAACGCGGCACTAAAACTCTGGCACACAGCAATCTTATATCTCCCAGTTAAAAGAAAACCTAGAGTCTAGATTAATCAAATGGATCATCAATTACTTGTTAGATTACTGAAACATCCCCACCAAATTATGGGGAAAGAAGAGAAAACCGACACAACAACGTTCCTGAGGAATCAATATAATGGCTTTCCCTGACGCCATCTTGATACTACTTGATCCTGAGGTAGGATTCCCGGTGTCAGTACGGTAGTTGACGACTTACTTGTGAGGCTGCGGCGACGACGACGACGACGACGGTCAAGTCCACACTGAAGAAGCCCAGCCCCGAAGGGGGGAAAGAAAAAAAAACGACGCCACAACAGTTCTCGTGTTGAAGCTAATGAATTCCTCACCGGGTAATAATTTTTTATTGAGCCCTGATGTTCTGAATTTCAGAATAAGGAGGCGCGCAGGTCGATACCGTGAGACGACGACGGAACTCACATACTTTTTTGGTCACTCTCTGTGTAAGCGTTGGGAAAAAAAATCCCCCCTCAGCTGAATCTGGTAAACCACGAGTGTCACGACCTATAACGGCACATTACTTGCCCTCACGATACGGTTTACGCACTGTTGCAACGCCCTGTGAACTACGCACGAAGAGCAAACGCCTTGACCCACTTGCGACATTTATCTTCACAAACAGATTTCTTGACAAAGCTCAAGTGAAATACAAAAATATTATTGATCGTAACTAAAAATTCAAAGCCGAAAGTCGGATATAGAAGCATTTTACTTCAAAATAAAAAACGTTTCGTCCCCAGCTTTCTGCGACCTCTTTGGTTCTATACACAATTATGAGCAAAATGAAGCCAAATTTCTGTACGCAGTCAAGTTTAGATTTTTGTACATTTGGTTCCCTTTGGTTCAAAATTTAACATTTGAAGAAATGTTGATCAAATACACTGTATGATAAAATAACTTCTTTAAATGTTGTACATAGAATAAAGATATTTTATGAGACCATTCGGGTTAAACGTCTGATTCTACATTTGAAACAATTACGTGATGAAGTCTCCAAAATTAAGTGCCGAAACGTCGCGTGTAATGATCTGTGTTTGTAATTGAGTCGTAGATTAATTCCAATATTACAGTGAAACAAAACAGACCTTAATTGGTTTACTATTTGCCATTTATAATAATGTATGTCATATAAAAAATGAGAAAAACAATTTAAAAAATAAAGTATATGTAAAACGATAAGGAAATTATACTACATAGAGCATCCAAAATTAAATATTTGAAAGAGATATCAATATCAGTACATAAAATGAAAATAATAATAATGCAGACATCAGAAAATATATGATTTGTAGATAAGAAAAGTTTTAAAAAATAAATAAGAGGAAAACCTAGGTAAATAGAAAAATGTACCACATCTTACAGAGAAAATAAAACACATGCAGACTTGTAAATTTTGATATTTGCACCCACGTCTCCAAGTAATTATTTTATTAAAAGATATTTCCGAAACATTTGTTTGGTTTATTCCTCCATTATACGAATGCAGTACGATAAATAAAACTATTAAACGAGCAACTATAACGTCACCTGAAAAGGAGATATTCCAGAAGAGAAAAAACAGGGCGAACTGAGAGAAGGGAAAGCTGGAGAGAGAGAATGACGTCGACTACCCTTCTTATGCTACTAAAGGGGGGAAACCTGACTTGCTTAATTTTGAAATATTGGGTCCATAACTCATTAATGTATTAAGGGCAGTTAATTACTCGAAAGGGAGGGAAACTGAATTTTCTTCATTGGCAATCGACAACTTTGCGTTACGCCGAGTACAATATTAGGTAATTAAATATAGGTTTTATTTGTAGGCTCGATACAATGGTTTATTTGCAAAGGACAGGACGACTCAGTGAAAGGTAGTTAAGAAAATAATAGAGTGCTGCGAACAGCACCAAAGTGGCCGCCATTTTTTTTAACCAGACACAGTGAACATTAAAAAAACACATTTGAACTACCAAAATGTAAGAGAATGCACTAACCTTTAAGACTTTGTCAAGATACCCCTTGGCAGTGACGTAATCGTCGGGTTAGCGCTACGCTAGTAAATGGTAGCCTGCCACGTTGGTTACTTCCCTCAAGGCAGAAGAAGAAGAAGGAGAAGGAGAAGGAGCTCCCGTCTGACCTTCCATCCTGACTGATGACTGACGGCTGAACGGTTTACGACAAGAGAGAGAGGGACGGTGAGTGGGTGACAGAGTCCATTTGCGTCGTCGTTGATGAGACCTCGGGCCAGGCTAATTATTAGCCGTTTAACTTTGAAGCACGTGTTTGGCCGGCGACAGACGTGAGGCTGATAATTAGTTTAGGAGACTTTACAATACGCAACAGGTCGGTTCCGGTTCTGACGAGAAATAATTGCCAGCTACTCTGCTTCCTCCTCCTGAGAGACGCTTGGCTAAACGCAACGACTGTTTCAACAATCCTTCACGTTGTTGTTGAGGTATTCAGTCTTAAGACTGGTCTGATTCGCAAGCCTTTACATTTCTCCTTCATCCTACCAGGTCTGCTTAGCGTGGCCTCCCTGTTCTGTTATTACCCCAAACACTTCCCCCTAATGCTAATTTTCTCAAAACATGGCCTATTAATCTATCCCTTCTCTTGGTCAAATTCGTCCAAATTGTTCTCTCTTCCCCTATTCTGCTTAGAACTTCCTGGTTAGTTACTTCATCCACCCATCTCATTCTACTATAGCACCACATTTCGAAAGCTTCTATCCTTTTCCTTTATCAAGGCCAGGAAAAGAGCAGAAAGGGTGTCTAGATAACGCGTGAAGGTGAGGTGAGGAGTTGTTTAGCGGCGGCGAGTTATAGTCGTGGAGCTAACGAGCGCGGCCATCTTCACACATCCTGTGCTAACACTTCGAGAAAGTCCACTCAGGTGACTCGCTCTTTTGCCGCCCTACATAACTCAATTATATTACGCTTTGAAATGTTGCACGGCGTCATTTCATTGTCCTTTTTACTTTTTTTAAATAACGGATATTTGGGTACAGAAAAAATATATTGCAAATTCTCCTCTAGAAAGCAAAATTACGTGAAAATTGCAAATAAACGGGACGAAACGGTAACAGGAAACCGTCAAACTAACTGAAAATGGCTACTAATTAAATTTTCCCTCCATGCAAGGGTTATTCAATACGAATCCAGACGCAGCTAGTGGAGCGTCGTCAATAATGATGCTGTGGAAGTGGACTAGACAGTTGAATGATGACGTAGTCCAGGCTTGCCTTTCAACTCAGGCGGCATCTTTCTTTGACGAATACAAGTGCCTCAATGACGGCGGTGACTGTCTGTGACGTGTCAGGTAATGAATGAGTAAAAAAAATATCTGGTCCACATTACCACCAAACTGTAGCTGAATTAAATAAATTACTATTAAATTGTGGCCTTTACTACTCTCTTAAACTGTGCTGACGTTAAGAAGCATAAATATTTTTCGATGCTTGGTTACTCTCAAAATTTGTAACATTCAGTTATAAAAGATAATATTGGAGATTATTTTAAAAAAATGATGTGTACGAAAAGGAACAATCTCTTTCTAGTAAGTGAGTAGATGGTTAAACGAGTGTTCCTGTTCTTCTTGCATGAGAAAATATTAATTATTCTTAAAAAAATAGAATTTACTATGACTAATTATGAATTTTTAATTATGTAATAGGAACCACTTCAGTTTTAAATCAGCCTTCAAATTTAAAAATTCTGTAATAAATGATATTTCTTAATTCAGTTAATTTTCCGAACGGAGATTTCGGCCAACATTGCTATATACATCTATGTATATGTTTATAATTTATTTTCAAATTATATTAAATATATTCGAAAGAAAATTGGATAGAATTTTCTTAAAGTACATAATTTTCAAACTTTAAGCAATATTTTTAAAAACAAAAATAAAAATCCAAATAAATGACCTTTGAACTGAAGGTTTTTATTTAAAAAATACATATAGAGGCCATTTTTATTTTAATATTCGATTAATTTAAAAATATGAACTCTCTAAAAATGCTTATCCTGTTTGACCAAAAATATGGAATTATAAATTAAAAATAATTCAGCCAATTTGTCAGCAAACATTATTGACATTTATTTAATATATCTACGGCGTTTCGACGATATTTGTGGATTTAATTGGGGAATATTTTAAACTTATAAACTCATATACACCTGAGGAAGATCAAAATTTACCTGATGAATATAGACGTGATTTATTACATATCCTATAAATAGATATTGTCTACTGGGAAACTGGGTTGATTTTTTTTTGTATTTATAATTGACCATAATGCCACATTATTTATTTCTACATAGAATTCTTTTTGAGAAATGATTTTTCGGTACGTAGATGAAGCTCCCTGCCAGAGAAAGTTATATTATTTAAGTAATTGTTAATGCGAGTTGGTTTCAGTACCTGTAGGACGGACGAGGAGCCGCCATGACGGCCGCCGTCGCCACGTGCGCGGTGACACTGAGTGAGCGCGCGCGACTCGTCACCCTTCATCAGCATTCCCGTCGCCGCCGTCCACTTCCTCCCACGGGCGGGCCAACCCAGCGACTGTTTTCCCTCTTCCACGCCGCTCGTCGGCGCCAAACAACTTCACAAATGGCGCGACCCCCTTTCTTTCCTCACCCACTCACAACTCACATGGACGGTTTCTACTCCTTCACATTTCTCTTTTCTTCACTCGGCGTCATGTACACGCATTGCACGCTGCCTCCCTAATACACAATAGTTGTGGTATTCAGTCCTAAGACTGGTCTGATCCAACCCTCCATGCTAACCTAGCCTGAACCAGCCACATCCCTCTTCTGTTCATTTCCTTCTTATGCTAAGACACACATGTCTCAAAACGTAGCCTATTGGTTTATCCTTTCAAACTCCTCCGATTGTTCTCTCTTCACCTATTCTGCTTAGAATCTCCTGGTTACTTACCATCTCATTCATCTATAGTACCAAAATTGAAAAGCTTCTATTCTTTTCCTTTCTCAACCTCCTTTCGTCCTCGTCCTCGTCCCATATAACGCCACACTCCAATCCCAACATTTTAATAATAATTTCCTAATAATCACACTAACATTACCCTTAAGTAAATTCCTCTTCCTTGCCTGTGCTATCCTTCTCTAGTTGCTACGCTGCCCAAGTTGCACAATTTCTTAACTTCCTTCAAAATATCCCTTCCCAACGTATTACCCGTTGTTATTTCACTGTTTCCCATACTACACTCCATCACCTCGATTTTCCCTTTATTAATCCTCATGTTGCACTCTCCCTCCAGGAACACGTACATGCCATTTATTATTGTTTCCAAGTCTTCTTATGGCCCCCCAAATAGCACATTATCATCAGCAAACCTTAAGGTTTTTATTTTTACTCCTTGAAGTTTTAACTTCATCTATGTAACACTTTTAGCAACGATTTCCTAATATTCTGATTTATATTACCCGTAAGTAAATTCCTCTTCCTTGCCTGTGCTATCCTACTCCAGTTATTACAGACTGCATCCTTGTATTACCCCTTTCTTTATTTCTGCTGTTTTTCTTGCCCTACAATTCTATTTATTGCTGACTGCCTTTTGTGGTGGTTGATGATAACTCTTCTTTCTCGATATTTTATTCCTGTCGTCTCATATGGGTGCGAATTGTGGACGATAGGGGTTGCAGACAAGAAAAGAATAGAAGCTTTGGAAATGTTGTGCTATAGGACAATGAGATGGTTGGATAGAGTAAGTAACGAGGAAGTTCTAAGCAGAATAGGGGAAGAGAACAATTTTGAGGACTTTAACGAAGAGAAGGGATAGATTAATGGGCCACATTTTGAAACGTGAGGGTTTTGTAAAATTAGGACTAGAGGAAATGAGATGAAGATGGAGGCAAAGCAAGGAATACGCTAAGTAGATTAGGGTGGATGTGGTAGTTATGTATAAATGAAAAGGATTGTGCAGGATAGGTTAGCATGGAGAGTTGCATCAGACCAGTCATAGGACTGAATACCGCAGCAACAACTTTTTGCTGTAAAAAATAAACAGAGAAATTAATATTTGGTATGTAAATAGAGGTATGATTTGTAGATTAGAATCTCCTCGATACAATACAGTTTATTAGCAATGGACAGGACAACGCTGTAAAAGATAGTGCCGCAAACAGCACGCGGTTTGCGACCATAATGGCCGCCATTTTTTAACCGGACACAATGAAGAAGATAAGTTTAGAACTGCCAAAACATAAGGGAATGCAGCAATAAAATATGGATTTTCTTTTTGTGGCTCGGTTCGACGCAGTTGTATTGTATAATTCGTTCCTTCGCTATTGGTTTCTTGTATCAGCAAATTCTTCTTGATCCAAATTAGATGCTACTCACTTGGCTCACATTCACAGTTTTTAGAGAGCTTTAGCGACTACGTGCTCTATTACCCCCAAGTGCTTCCCAATTTTAATTTCGCTACTCCTGTACTGTTCTCTTCAGCACAAGTCAGTTTTTCTTCGGTGTACTCAGCGACCTAAGGTTAAAGACGTGTTTATCTCACCTCGTGCTCATTGATTGGTCGCATTTACGCGTAAAGGTAACGTCGTGTTGCCATTTTCTTTTTATCGACGGCTATTTATTGCAGTAGCGAGAGGGACAGTGCAACCAGCCAGTTATAAAAAGCAACGGCAGCTCCGTTTTATTGGCGTGCGTAAAATGCTAATATTTCAAAACACGGTCACTGCTTCCTTTCCTCGCTCAAACGAATCTACGATCAAAGCAAACCGCGTGATTGGAGGACTTTCCTCGACAATTCTTCCACCTCTCACCCACACTACAACATTCACAACTTGGCCCTTACCTTTCAGCTAACGCAGTGCCCGGGTATTTATTTATAATTCGACAGTAATGTCTTGGTCAACTCATGATTGAACACGCATCGAGACCGACGCAATTAAACACCTTGACGGGCACGCACCGAGGTTAGGGGTAGCAGCAGCGGTGACATCTAACTGGAGGTCCAGCCTCCTCTTCAAGTGTCGGAGTTCCTTCCTCGTGGAATCTACTCCGCGCTGACGTTGGAATTATACCTATGACACACTAAATATAATGTCATTACTACAATGTCAGTTTTGTTTACTCATATTCACATAACATACACACAGTTGCCGTTGCGGCTACCTAACAAGAGAAATAAATTAAATACACACGCACATTCATTCAAACATTCATTCAACATTCAAAAACCGCTGCTGCTGCTTCTTCTACTTCCGCTCCTTCTTTCCTGCAAGGCAATTGGCGAAGGGGTTATAGGGATTTAGGGAATATAGTTAAAATAAATAATTTATTTGAAAATATATTAATTTATAAATTAATAAGTATATATATGTAGAAACTAACCAAGTTAAATACAAGCTGTAAAGGGGCTTAATTACGTCCTCAAAATATCCTGTGTCAATTATTATCCTGATGATTTCATCCTAAAAATTCAGTAATTTCAGAATCAATTAAATTTAGAATGATGCAAATAATTCTGTTCAAAAATCTACTTTAAATGATTACAATATTTTTACTAACATCTTTCTACTAAAATTAAAATGTTATTTAGCACAGAAATTTGCAGTATAATAATTTTTTAGTAATGTATGTATTGTCTTTGGCCTTTTAAACCATTTATCATTTTCTTTAGTTATATAATTTGTTTAACTTAAAAATATTCAATTATTAATTATTTAATAATTATTAAATAAAAATTTTGACCTATTTCAGACTTCATTTTCGATACAATTCAAACACAGCTTTTCGGTACGTATTTGTAGCTTCTTCAGATTTTTATCCTAATTATCAGCATATAGTTTCATTACCAAATACGCAATAACACAAATTTATGATTTAATTATTATATAAATCAGATGTAAATTAACGTCTGTCAGTAATGTGAGGGTCAAATATTAGAAATAAAACACAAATATTGGCCAAAAGTCCGGAATGGAATAATATAATTTGATTAAGTTTCGTCTCCCAACATTAGGGGCTCAAATTGAATTATTCCATTTCTTGGCAATTCTGAGTGCTTTATTTATAAATATGTATTAGATTCATGATTTTAAGACTGTGACGCGTAAACGTCGGTAATGTCTAAACTGGACCGTGTTTATTACAAGAAAATTTATAATGAATTAATAAAACGACGGCCAATAAGTCAGCATATAAATCTATCACTATTTAACTAACACAAATACGAAGTTTCGTCTCTCTCTTCGAGACTTCCTCAGGCATAAAATTTAGCAATTCATGTAATTTACTTATTGTACAAAGCAATCCTGGTGTACGTTTTGCTATGATCAATCCGTTCTAAAGTTTGATAACAATGAAAAATTAATTTTTACTAACTTCCCTGTGTAGTTAATTTATTTTACTGATGCAGTATATTCTTTATAGTTACTATTTAACTATTTGGTAGTTTTGAGCCATGTTATATATATATATATATATATAAGTTAAAAAACTGTAACATAGAACCCGTATTTAATTTCTTGTTATATTGTTTTTGTAGTACGTCTTAGGAAGTCTGAAAAAGGCGACGAAACGTCGTTTTTGAATAAATAGTGATAAATTTACATGCTGACTTATTGGCCGTCTTTTTAATATTTGTAAATTACTATTTAATTATTGCTCGGAGGATTTCATGAACGACGGTTTATAAACATGAATAAATAGTTTAATAATAATTTAGCTCAGATTAGAAGAAAAGGAAAGAATATAATTTTTTAGAAAATAGTGAAAAATAATTTTTATACCACTTCGATTATGAAGACTTTTTAGAAAAGTTTCTATTGATTAGTTTAGTAGCCAAATATTGAAACAACTATCAACAGAACGTATAGTACGTAATATCATTTTCTATGTACATCAAACCAAATTTTTAACAAATATTTACAACTATGATCTTAATAGCGTTTGTCTGAGGATAAAAATTGTTCATAAATACCTCGGTTGTTCAGAATGTTAACAGACTCGCTTACAACTTGTTTAATTTGCCGTTGAAGCAGTTTATTTTCCACTCCGACAGTAGTTGAGAAACTTTTACGTCTCTCTCACATCACGTTTTAGAGCCGCAATAAATTTGTACTTGGCGCAAAGATAATTGAATATAATAATTGGACATTGTCTTTGTTATTCTCTCTGCACACAAAACCGCAGATATGTCTCTGCTTTTGGCTAGGCATCTTCTTATCCCGGGAAAGCTGCAATCTTTTTACCGTGTTATAACGGATACAACAGCATTTTGACGATTGTACGATCCAAAATCACTTCCTCATTTTTAATTGTGCAATTATAAAGCTTCTGTAATCAGCGAGAACAATACTTTTGAGTTTCAGGAACTTTTGATGCATTTTATTCGTTTCATCTCTGGTCTGTAATCAAAGATGCAGGCAACGGTTCATGTTAAATATTGTGGTTAAGTTTCACAAAAATAAAATTAATTCTATATTTACTGGAAAGCGTTTTAAATTCTAAATCAGGATTAAAATTATTTAAATGACGTTTCTACCATCTTTGGGGATTTTCAGTTGGTGTATATTAAACGATAAAGATAAAGAGTAATTTCACTAATTATTAAGCGAATATTCAATGGGAATAAAATTATTGGAATGAATAGCTTTAATGCGCAAAATGTTTGATTACATATAAATGATGGAAAACCGACGAAACCGTTTCAAACGTACGGTAACTCCGGATTAAGAGATTTACTTTATCCAAGTACGGTCATTCATTGAGCCATGAACCACGAATCATTGAAATGTGATGTTTTATTTAATCGGGTGGATGATACAGGAGCGCTTTCTGACTGTGACACGCCCTTCTCTGATTCGGTGAAAATGCTCAGAGAAGAACAAATTAATATCTGTGGAGCGATTAGATTGCACTAACTTTCCCTTATAAGTAATTAAGTCGTTTGACATGCGCAGTGGCGCGGATGACGTCACTGCGCAAGCAACACCACAACTACACTGCGCGGAACGCGAATGACGTCACTACCTACCTTGAAAACTAATCTCACTAATTATTAAGCGAATTTTCAATGAGAGTAAAATCATTTGAATGAATAATACAAGATTATTATTCCTATTTTCAGTTATTTACATATAACAAAACGTGGCCTATTAATCTACCATTTCTTTTAGTCCTCCAAATTGTTCTGTCTTCCCCCGATTCTGCTCAGAACTTCCTGGTTAGTTAACCAGTCCTTAGACTGGTCTGATGAAACCTTCCATGCTAACCTATCTTGCGCAAGACTTTAACTAGCACATCCCACACCCTCCCTCCCTAATCGGCTTAGCGTGTTCCGTCCTTGTCCTCCCTCTTCTGTTCTTACCGCACACACTTCCCTACAATGAAGACCGTCGTGTCTTAAAACGTGACCTATTAATCTATCCCTTCTCTTGGTTAACGTCCTCCATATTCTGTTAAGAAAATTTTCGTTAGTGATTCTATCCTCCCATCTCAAAGGCTTCTATTCTTTTCCTTTCCACAACTCCTATCGTCCACGTTTCGCACCCTTATAACGTCACGCTCATACGAACATTTTTAGCAATGATTTCCTAATATTCACATTTATATTAACGTAAGTAAATTCCTCTTCCTTGCCTGTGCTATCCTACTCTAGTTATTACGTTTCCCAAGTAGTAGAATTCCTTAACTTCCTTCAAAATATCCCTTCCGTAATCTAACAGCCTTTGTTACTCCACTGTTTCCCATACTACACTCCAGTATATTGGTTTTCCTTAATTAATCCTCATAGTGAACTCTTCCTCCAGGACCCCGTTCATGCCATTTATTATGGTTTACAAGTCTTATAGTCTCCCCTCTTACTACAATTTCATCAGCAAAACGCAGGGTTTTTATTTCTTCTCCTTGCAGTATGATTCCTTTTCCATATTCCGCTTTAACTTCTCTTGTTCTATATACAAGTTAAACAGCATGGGCAACAGACTGCATCCTTGCTTACTCTCTTCTTGATCTTCTATTCTAATTACTGCTGCCCATCTTCTGTAGAGGTTATTATCAATATAATTAAAAATATCTCCGGAGCGTGGTGGATATATTTCCGCAACGAGGCCAGAGATTGTATGCGGTCAGCATGCTACAGATGATAAGTGGTCGGAAGTCGTTTGCAGTTTTCCTCAGATAGATAGCCTCTACCTCTAACAACACTCGTCGCCGGTCGTCGACTTCACCATGGAAATGTAATTCTTCTCTCTACAAACATCTGAACAGGTCGCGAAACTTGGGGTCGAAACGCATTATTTAGAATTAAAATTTCGTCTACTTCTTACTTTTCGCCATTATATTTAAAAGAATTTATTGTTTATATGTTATCTAAATTTTCTTCTTGATAAAGCGTCAAATTAGGTTGACCAAATTATCAGATACCAAATTAGGTCAAGCATCAAAGAATTATAAATAAAACAGGGAGTTAAATCTGACTAATTAGAAATAAATTACAGTATAATGGCCAAAAGTAAAAAAATTAAACTATCATTAAACAAAGCGTTTCATTCCCAAGTTTGGCGAACTCTTCAGCTGTATTTAGAAATAAATAGTACTAATAATATAATGACATAGATATAGTTGACTTCCAATAAATAAATTTTGTTACTTTAGTTTAGAATTTACCAATTTTCTTGAAAAAAAAATTCAACCATGATTTGAATTTCAAATGAATTAAACTGTCGTAATTCACTGTAATATAATGTTGTAATGAGGCCAAAAACAAACAAATCAATAAAATAAAACCAACAGTAATTTAATTCAACCACACGTTTCGTTCCTGATCTGGAGCCTCTTCAGGTTGTTATCATCAAGACAGATTTTCATTCCTAAGTTTCTACGAAGTCTTCAGGTTGCCTGACCTGAAGTGGGTCCAGATCAGGAACGAAATGTGTAGTTGTATTAAATTATTGTTGGCTTAATTTTATTATATTAATTTTTGTCTGTTTTTGGCCTCATTAAAACATTAGTTTAAACTTACAGCCGTTAATATCTATTATATTACAGAAATATAATTTAAAAGTGACATTTCATTTACTTCAATTATACTTAATTGTTTTCACACCTGAGGAGGTTCCAAAGGAACGAAACGACGTGTTAATTAATAAATAATGTTCAATTCTGATCAACTTAGGCCGTAATTTTTCGACTACATTATTCGAGCTACAGTCGGGACGGTTATAAAATTAGTTTTAAAAGTGACATCATCAATACAAATGTTATATAAAATTCTTTGACGCTTAACTTAATTTAGCATCTAATGTTTTGTCAACTTAATTTGTGTCGGAAAAAAATAGATTTATTTGTTTTATTGTCAACTATGTCTGGGTCATTAAATATTTTTTGATATCTAAATAAAATATTGAGGCGTTTTTTCCAGCCCTGGTTGTTTCGGTAACAACCCAAAGTTTCTCTGAAGATTTTAATTACTGAACTGACGAATGTTAAAAAATTGGGAACGAAACGTCTTTAATTTTAAGTTAAAATTCTTCTATTTCTGAGTTTTAGCAATTTATTGTATTTTATTTCTAGATACAACTGAAGAGGACCTACATATAGGATTAAAACTTTTTGTTTAGTGATAATTTAAATTTTTAATAAATATTTGACTTTTAACCCCTATACTGTAATTTAATTTGTCCCGATTCTGTGCAGTGTACTTGATGGTAGAAGTATAGTAGACATAAGGAGTACGATAGAACAGGCAAGGAAAGTTTTCGCAACAACAAGAAAAGGAATTTACTTACGGCTAATTTAAGTGTGAATATTAGGAAATCATCACTAAAAAGTTTCATATGGAGCGTGGCGTTATATGGGTTCTAAACGTAGACGGTAAGAGTTGCAGAAAGGAAAAGAATAGAAGCCTTTGAAATGTGGTGCTATAGGAGAATGAGATGGGTGGATGGGGAACTAACCAGGAAGTTCTAAGAAAATAGGGGGAGACAGGACTTTGAAGTAATAGATTAATAGGCCACGTTTTGAGACATGAGGGTCTTGTACAATTAGCATTAGAGGGAAGTGTGTGGGGTAATGGGATGGAATACGCTAAGCAGATTATGGAGGATATGGTAGCTATGTAGATATGTAAAGGCTTGCGCAGGATAGGTTAGCATGGAGGGTGGCATCAGACCAGTCTAAGAACTTGATAATTGACAGATGGCGCCGGAGTATCGCAGGCGACGTCACTGTGCATGGAACTTCAGTCTGTGTAATGATTGGTGTTAAATGTTAGCAACTTCAGCAGTGCTAATATGGATCTTACAATTACGGCGACGTACTCCATTTTTTAAGCAATAATTTTCGTTTTAATTAGTTTATTTTGAAAACCGAACCAGCTTCTTTTTAGTAGAAGCTGCGCAGTGTACTTGGAGGATTGTGTTATCCATTGGAATTACTTGGCACTCGAGGAAGGAATGTTAACGTTTCTGCTCCATATTCAGAGTGCGGACGCTTTTCCTTCCCCCTTCGAATTCCGACGAGGAAACTTTCACTCGGCCAAGTCATAAGTCACCGGACAAGTGACCCAAATACCTGGCTGCCCTCTGCACTGCGTCACAAGGTCCCGTACGCTACTGTTTGTAAATTTAGACCTCGAAGCTCTTTACGATGGAAATAGGATTCATCGATGCGGTCGGTGGCTGACAATATCCTCGGAGAGAAAGTCACAGAGGCTTGGGATAAATCACCTTCCTTCAAACAGCCCTCATGTAAACTCACGTCCGTGAGTGATCCATCTACGAGAAGAGGAAGGAGATTGTATTTCCCATTACCAACCTTACCGCATTAAAGACTCGTCTTTGAATATATTTCGTCCTACCAACTTTAGGGATCTCCTCAGTTAAATAAATTTGGTATGTTGTAGTTTCCTAATACTGTTCTGATGCAACCCCCATGCTAAATTATTCTACATAGCAACCACATCCTCCTTATCTGCTTAGCGTTTCCATCCTCGGTCTCCCTCTTCTGTTGTTACCCCACACACTTTCCTCTAAAGCAAATTTTGCAAGACCGTCATGTCTTAAAACATGGCCTATTAATCTATTCCTTCTCTTGGTCAAGGTTCTCAATATTGTTCGTCTTCCCCTATTATATTTAGAACTTCCTCGTTAGAGATTCTATTCACCCATCTGATTTTCAGCATTCCCCTACAACACCTTCTATTATTTTCCTTTCCGCAACTCCTATCGTCCACGTTTCGCGCCCATATGAAGCCACGCTTCACACGATCATTTTTATTAACTATTTCCTAATATTCACACTTATATTACCCGTAAGTAAAGTCCTCTATCTCGTGAAAGCCTTCCTTGCCTGTACTATCCTACTCTTTATGTATACTATACTTCTACCATCCCTAGTTATTATGTTTCACAACAAGCAGAATTCCTTAACCTCCTTCAAAACATCCCTTCCCAATTTAACACTCTTTGTTAATTCACTGTTTCCCATACTACTCCCCATTACCTTGTAGGTAAATTAATTTTATAAGTCAAAGAATTTAATCTACTTGTAACATATTTATTAATGAAACTATGAAGATAACAATTTAAAAATAGATTTTTTTCTAAAATCTCTTTGAGGAATTTATGATGAAATAATTTCTTCAATTAAATTCACTTATGAGCGAACTGCTCCACATAAAATCAAATGTCAATATTTCAAATTCAAAAGCAGATGAGTAAAATTTGAGTTCAATATATGACTCGTTGGTATTGTGAGTTACTTTTGCCTTCTCGCATCTTTGAAATGTAAACCTTGTAGTTTCGGTTCCAACAATGTGAGCTTTGCGATCCAATTTCTTTCGCCATTGTTTTCATTCGTTTCGGCCCTGAACGTTGCAGCAGAAACATGAAATTTGTAATATTTTAATTGTAAGTACCTACAAAATACCATGTTTATTTATTTGTATTCAGCTATGTAAATTTAATTATATATTTTTTATTGTTGACAGAACTGAGTAGGTCTCTAAAGTTGGGGGACTAAACATTTTAAAATTACATTATTCCATTTCTGACATCTTGCCATTCTGTATATACTATCTATGATATAAAGTCAGAATAATTTAATTAATAAATTTAAAAGTCTCATTAATTCGAATCGCAAAGTCTCGGTACTCAAGAATTTATTTAACCTTCAATACATTGGTTTGTTTGACCGTATAATGTTGACATTGAAGAAAAAATAAAAAAACCTTTAACAGTCGTAGTTTTTTTTAATGCTTATTATAACGGTAGCTATCGGCAGATTAAACTGCAATGTCCATCCTCTTATATGTAAAACAATTCTACTTTAATGTCATTATCAGTACAACGTACTCAACACATGTGAACACAAACATTTTAAATTTTACAAAGTATGCTGTACTGATAATGCTGTTAAAGAAGAATTGTTTTAAATATTATCTCACGTGTTGTGAACACGTACTCTTTAAATTTTACCAAGTACGCTTTACTGACAATGTTGTCAATGTAGAATTTTTAAAAAATATAATAGGATGGATATGGCAGTTTAAACTGCCGAAAGCTACCGTTGTAATATATTTTTTTTAAAAAGCAACTGTGACCGTCAAGGGGTTTTTATTATCTCTTCAACTTTAACCTTCAAAATAATAGTTACTAATGTCTGTAAGTTTAAATAAGGCCAAAAACAGACAAAAATTAGTGCAAAATAACAAACTATAATTTTTGTTTTTGGCATAATTTAAACATATTTTAACCCCGAGAACTTGTGTAGTACAAATCATTTTGGGATGAATTCCTTTAAATAGGACGTTTTCTTTTCTATAAAGGTGTGGGAGGCCTGCTTGTAGACTTTACCCAACTTGCCATCACAAATTCCGAGTTTAATTGGATGTATAAGAACATTGTCTGTATAAAACGTAAATAACATAATAATTAACAACGCATTTAACAGACCATATAATAAAATTATGATCAAAATAATAACTATTGTTCCAATATTAAATTTACTTTAATTAGAAAAATATTGTCGTCTTCATTTCTTTGAAGTCTTTCTTTTCATCAGAAAACATAATTTGTCTTTTAATTGGCACCATACATTCATTTATTCTGTTAGAGTCTTATTTTTTATAACTATCCAATAAATCGGAAAAATACAATGTTTTTTAATTTCCCTTTCAAAACCTTGTTACTGTGCAATACTTCACATCATTCTGAAAATCTTAATTTTGTTTCCAAAATATTGTGTGCGAATTACTATCCAATTTATTGTTATTGTAAAATTGAGTAATATAATTTAATTACATTTATAATAATACACAACAAATCTATTCCATCAAACATCTACTTCAAATAATTACATACATTTACCTTATTATGATAATCTGTAACCTATGCTTAAAATGTTATTTAAAAAAGAAGGCAACGACTGGTGTGATTAATGAAGAAATTACTTGAGGGACAAGTTGAAAGGATAATGTTGAAGAGGATGACAACGGTTGAAAAAAAATATAAAAACTGAGGTTCCTACTGAGGAATGAAGAGAAATGCATTAATTATAATCTGCAGCTTAATGGCTGTTAACCACAAATTGATATTATGTAAATGAACAGCAACTTACTGTTACTATTTTCATTGCTTGATTTTCTTATTCAGCGTTTTCTTCAGCAAACCTCCCATTCATTTTTCATTTGAATCTGAGGAAGGCAACAACGGTTGCAGAAACGTTTTAGCGAGTTATATTATTTATTTTGTAAGAACTAATAAATTTTGCTAATTTATTATTTAATTCGATATTTACGTATGTGTTTAAAAAAAATAAGTAAAAAAAGCTACTTTTCGGATGTGGGCCATTTTTTGTGCGATGACGTCTTTGTTGAATTACAGAGCGAAGAATTGCGTAAGCTGCCGCTGGCCTTCTTTGGCTTGAGTCACAGATAACCTTGTCTGTATTTACAAAGATTTTAATATGTGTATGTAATGTAAATAGTCAGCTGATAACAAAGCTGTGTACAGAAGTTTTTTTATTATAAGAATAATGTAATGTATGATGTACATCTTTTAGAATAATTTTCAGTAATGAAAAAATATGGCAGTACATCATTACGCAGTAAAAGTTCTGCGATAAGGTCGTAAAATTATTAAGCGCCGTGTGAATATATCTTTCTCTAGTTTTCTGAAGAATTTGACATGTTTAGTGTGGATGTGTATAGTTTAAAATGGAAAACAATAACAAGGAATCCTTTAAGTTATTGGATGTGTCCTCTTCTGACAGCCCTTCAGAACCAATTGTCCCAGAAATTGTAGTCAACCCACGGAAGAAAAGACTTAAAAGGTGTGGAAAAAACATTGCTAAGTGATTTTTATAAATACAACATCTTCACATAGTTCGTAAGTTGTGGTTTTAAGGAACGACCAGCTGCTTAAAGTTGCTGTTATTTTCCTTCTCAAAATAATAAGAGAATTTAATTTGCTGATTACTTCTTACCAAACTATTTCAACTGTTTCAAATTTATGTTTCATGTAACTGGCTTGTATTAACTGCCACATTTTTAATATTTTATTTCATACAGTGAACTGTGGAGCCTTTATTACAGCGGCACATCATTACCAAATATTAGGATTATTTTATAATTATATATTTTATAATTAACTAAGTACTAATGAAGTATACGTTTTAATTTTAATACAATAGTCATTCAAAGTATTTTGTAATGGCCAAGGTAATATGTGCAAACTAAAATAGATTGGCACTGTGAAAAAGTTTTGCTGCTGATGCTAATATGTGACTGAAGTCTGAAAATGATTGACCTATGCAGATATAAATTTAATCATTAAACTGTAATTTTCATCTAACAGCACTATTAATAACATTTTGCAATGATTTCAATAATCTGATACACAATTTACAAACAAATTTCTTTTCTAATGATAAACTCTACTTTGGGTTTATTTCTTACATTATCCCCTTATGTTTTCATGCACTTCAGTTTTCTTTTAAGTTTTATCTCTGTCTGCAAAATTGCTAGATGATAAAATAAATGGATAATCCATGGTTAATGAATGTGTTACAAAACAATATTTAAGATTAGTAATTCCTGGGGGTGTTTTCTAAGTCAATGACCAAAAAACATGGAAACTAAATTGTAAATAAATACTATCTCTTAATTGGCAGTGAAGAGTTAATCTGGATTAGAAATTGACAGCTGTATGATGAAATTGATAGAGACATTTTTAGGATATTCTATATTGTTTATGTTAGAGAAGTGTAAGGTAGAGGGGCAATTATTAAAAGTCTCAAGAACCTCATGCCTCTCTAAAATAGATTAATTTTAGTTGGTTGATTTTATTAAGGAGTGTTTGGGATTGTGTGTCTCAGATTTTATTCATTTCTGTTAAGATGGACAGCTTTAATTAATTATTTAAATCTTGGAACTAGTTTTCCTTTCTTATCATGTGTTGCAATATTATCTCTCATCTTAACTAATCTGTAACATGGTCAATGAAATACCTGGAAATAAAGTCTACCTGTGAAATAGTAGATACAGAGACTACTTTTACATTTTTAGACAGTAAATTTACTAAAAAACTAAACTCACTTCTTTAATACAAAATAGATAATATAAATTAGTGGATAATTATTAATGGAAATATTATACTTACCTAATTTCTGATTGTTATGATCAGGTGTTATCATAAGCCTTGCACTATATTTAATTTTTCAGTAAAAAACAATGGCATTTCTACAGATTAAATGTAGCTTCTTGACATTATTATGATAAAAGCATTCTTTGCCATTTTAGTTCTATTGCTAGAATAATGAAATATTCTACTGTTAATACACTTAAGTAAATGTTCTGTACTTTCGCCACATTGTCCTAAAATCTCTTCTGTTTTCACTTCACCCAACATTTTGTTTCTCTTAGGAGGTCACTGGGATGGCAAACGAGGAGTTATTATTTTTATACATCACATTACAAAGATTACTCCATAATATTAAAACATCCTTACCAAATGTTCGCTATGTTTTAATAGTTTTATGAAGCGACGTTCATTGACGTTATAGACTTCTCTTTTTATTTCAGGAGATGTACTAAGTCAGAACAAGTGGCATTAAGTGTACATTTACATATTAAAATATCTTACTCGTGAAAACAGTTCTGCAATCGGTAACATTCTAGCATTCTATTTATAAAATGAGTTTGAAAGAAATATCCGTAAAGTACATAAATTACCATCTTTCTTTTTGGCAAAGGTAAGAAGCAACAGCAGTCCAATTGTGTGTAGTTCAAAAGCGAGTTCTGGTCCTGAATAAGCATGAATGCCTTGAAACATTTACAGTGACTGTGGAACACCGGACCAATATTTTTACAAAAATTACACCATGTTTGGACTGCAGTATATATGTGTAGATTGAAAGTAATTTGATGTTCTGTAGATGCAGTATAATTTGTTCCTCATACCCACCTACCTCATTTTGCACTTTCTGAATTTTGTACAAGTTCTACTCATATACTAGACACGTCAGTCTTCGAGTACACGTGGCCTTATTTCTATTTTCACATGAAGTAAAATTTATATTTATGCTGGCATGGTATCTTATAATGCCTGTAAGTTGTTTATGCTGCTATCTGCAGCACTTTTTGTACATAAAGAAAGAAATACTTTTTTGTGCCTAATATTTTATTTGACAATCCATAAAATGGAATTCAGAACCACTGCCACAATTTAACGCATTCTGGAATGAAAGTAATTTTTTAAATTAAATGTTTCTAATCATTAGTAGTTGTCAGTTGGCTGGTCGATTCATCTTTTAATTTATTTTTGTAAGCTTTATCCTTACTGTAAAATAATAACATTACCTTGTGTAGTGATATTTGTAGTTTAATTCAAAATTTATGTCAACCCATATTTTCTATTGTCATTGACAATCTCACTTTTATAGATCCCCCCTTCCCCACTATTTGAGACTTTTCTTTAATTCAGGTTTTTTTATCCCACTTCTGACCTGTATTTTATGTAATTTAATCTCCATCTCTTCCTTCACCAATTGAACTCAGATTTCATTTGTACTTGGTACAGTCATGTACTGTTAATTTCTAATTCACAGAGGTAAATATTTAGTATGTGCCATTCACAGTCAAAGGTATATATCACTTTGGCATGTAATGATTAAAAAATTATTCTAAGTTTCTAGTGTAATACATTAACCACATTTCACTGTACGACTTACTGAAATTGTTTGATCACATCTCAGAAGTATCATTTGGATTTAATTGCTTGCTGTATGCATCCATTAAAACACACACAGAAAAAAGAAGAATAAAAGTTTTCCTCTAAACAATTATTTAGTTTAAGCTTAAATTGCTCAATATAAAAAGTAATTATCTCTTTTCATCAAAAAGGTAAATAGAGAATGCAATTGCAATATTTTGTTATATTTGTGGGTGAATTTCAGTTGTTTATTCCACTGAACTTTTGATGCGCGAAACAAGATTAGATTCTATGATAAATCTTCTAAAATAAATATGTATATTTTATGTAATTTGACAGTGTTGGCTACGTTTGTAATGTGACTAAATTATCCAATATTTAATGCTTCATATAAAAAAAACAATGTTTAATTTTTTTAAGCTTGAAAACCAGAATTTTTCAAAGAAAATATGTAACACAATAATAGTAATTGGATAATCATTTTTTTAAGTTTGCAAAAAGAAGAAAATTAATGGATTTCTTTCTACTTGTAACACTAAGTATCCGATTTATTTGGGGAAAATTTCCTGTAAATAGGTGTTCTGTTAGGCTTTTAACAGTGCAGTAATAATACATTTTTTCTTATTATATTTGTTCAATTGAAATTTAGTATCCTTTATGGTTTATTATTAGTTTTCTATTATAATGCACCCAAATTGGTGTACAGCATGTGTTTTTAATTTGAGGTATAAACTTGTATTATATTGAACATTGAAAATTATTAAAGGCATTACATTTTAAATGATTAGCTTATTTTTGCATTATTGTGGTTTTTTGTATCCATTTTTAAATTGGCCATTGAACTATTCATCATTACATACATTAAATGTTACTAGAATTTTTCTATTTAAATGTAATATTTAGTATTAATTGAACAAATGTACATGTAAGTAACAATAGTCTGGTTTGTTTAATATCTTTTTTTCCTCAAAGTGTCTCTCTTTGATCACTGAATATTTTGCCACATACATTTAAAGCTAATTTATTGTCATTCCAGCATTTCAATGACATTTCTTATTTTATAGACGTGTGCGAGGCTCCTCCGCCCCATCCCGGAGAAATCAACCGCAGTCCTGCAACTGCAAGGGTCGTACCATCGGCCTGTCCATCACCTCTGTGTTACTTTTATGTTGGTTATTTATTCTCTCTTGGCTTGCCATCGTACTCAATGGAGAACTCAGAAGAGTGGGCGCTAGTGTACAACAAGGTATGTATCAGACTGCCAATATCGATTATTATTACTGTAGATTAAGCTAATTTAGGCTTTCCAGATGGATAGACTGAACAAGAAGTTCTTGGGATTTCACCCGGGTTATGTAATTTGTAAGATACAACGTTTTTAAGGCTAACTTTGCCATTGTCTTCAGGTAACTGATGACGGAGTTAGCCTTCGAAACGTTGTATCTTACAAATGACATAAACTGGGTGAAATCCTGAGAACTTCTTGTTGAGTCGATTAAGCTGTTGTGACACATGAAAGGAATTATTTCATTTTAGATGGTCGGTGTCGTTTTTGCTTTCTATTTGGACTACAAGCATGACTCCAGTTTTAAATAGAGACTGTTATTTAGACTTACTGATGACACACACAACTAAATCACTTATAAATGTGGTAACTCTTATGAATATTGATGACACAAACAAAAAACTATTTCTTCAATGTTTGCTTTAATGTGTTCATGACGTACCCCGACTATCAGTGTTCTCACTTACAGTTATGCAATTATAAAAAGATGTTTGAGGATAAAAATGCAATACGAGTATTGGTAAGAGTTTCTTTTGATTTATGAAAGTTCAATTCTTAACAAAAAATTCTTAAATTAGTCAACTGGTTTTCTTGTGTGGTGTATTGATATTATAGCTCTCCTGAGTATTCTTCAACTGATGAAAGCAGATTACAGAAACATTGTGTTCTATTTAATCTTTAAATTTGGTTTGTTAATTGGTTACTTCATATCCCTTTTATTAATTCGAGTTTCATTTCACATCGGATTTGCCACAAAAATATAAAACAATCCAACTAGTCTCTACAAAAAAAAAATAAATAACTGAGGGAGTCAAGAAGTAAATATGAAGTATTGCTAAATTTTGTGCCTGAGGAAGTCTCAAAATGGAGACCAAACATCGCTTCTGAATAAATAGTGATAAATTTATATTTTAAAGTCAGAAAACTATGGTGTAATAATAGCTTAGTTAAAACCACAATTTCCCAAAAACCTTACCTTAAAATTTTTATGTTAACATGTAATTAAGTTATAAATACCACATACTTTAATAAAATAACCAATAAAATCAGAAAAATAATAATTAATATTTTTGTATGTATATTTTGCTCTTTTCTATACATATTAGTTTTTTTATGTTGTTACATTATCTAAAAAATTCACTTTTTGTCTGTTTCTCTAAAAAATGTATATAAAGATAAATTAAATGGCCTTATATGCAGACAAAACAGAAGATTTAATCAATTACATTTTGTCCTCCAACTTGGGACTTCATTTACCTGATTAAGTCCCAAATATTGCAGAGAAGTTCTGTCTGTATATGTGGCTGTTTAATTTAGTGTTATATAATTTCCAAAATTTTATTAAAATATACTAAATATAGGAATACAGTATGTTAATATAAATTTAATGCACAGCTTACTTCAGACAGAGAGTTGTGACAACTGCTTTTAATGTGTATTTTTCAAAATAGGTTGTTAAGATGAGGGAATAATAAAATTTAAACATTAACCTGAATATTTTCAAGATCAAAAGAAATGTTTTTGAAAAGTTCTGCCATATACATGATGACTGCCTCATACCAAGCGGTGGTCGGTGGCTTGATTCCCAGCATGGTTGATATTTTTCCGTCCTGATCCTTCAATCCTGAATGTTTCATGTATGTTCATAACCTAACTAAACTCATTACCTACAAAATACTACTGATTCTAAACTATTTCATTAATGTGTGGATCTATTTAGGAAAGAAAATTAGTGATTATGTGTTTAAGAAGGGAAACTAATATGACGGAGATCTTGAAATTATTATATAATAAATGTGACAGAGATCTTACAATTTTTACTTTTTTTTGTATCAGAATGCCATGAATTAGGCAATATATGTAGAAGGGAAGATGTTGGTGTGCTTAAATATTGGCACTCACTAAAATTGGTCTCTTAAATTTACAACACATTACACAAGATGTATTTACTGTTGCACCACATTTTCTGTTGGACATTTTACTAATTTTTGAATTTATGCCACATGGAATAAAATACTCCAAATCATTTTTTCTATTATGTTCTGGTCCTTGCAGTCTATGCCACACTTCTTTTCATATTTCAATCAAATTAAATTTGCTGGTATGTGCTGAATTATGCACTCTTGCTCTGTTATTTATTATGACCATAGAGGTAAAGTAATTAATAACAGTCAAATGCTTACATTTTTGCTCATTACTAAGATAAAATAAATATATCTTGTTATGAGAATAATAGTTTTATTATATCATGTATAATTAGATGAATGCAAAGAAGCTTGACCACTTTCTGAGTTTTGGTAAAATTGTTATGAATATTCCATTGTCTGTAATAGAAGGCATTGTGAAAGGAAAAGAATAATACATTGGTTCTATCTTCAGGTACAACACTGGGGGTTAAGAATAATTGTTACTGTTGCTCAAGACCCCAAAAGGGTTCTTTGTGAAATATGAGATTCAGAAGTACCGACACAATCTGACTGAATTGATTGTCTCAGCAGCTATGATTTTTACGCCTCCATTTTTTTAAAGCGAACGGACCGCTTGGAATGTTGCATTATTTTACATTCTTTCACAATTTCCTCTGTCACAGGCATTGGAACCCTCAATTATATAACATAACATAATAGCCATATAATTAGTTAATGTCTCTTTCACTCTGTCAACAATCTTAAAACTGGAATAAGCAAATAAATAAAATAATTCTCACTCACCTTGAAATTTTGGTGGGTAACTCTTGACTATTGAAGTTGTGTATATATGTTGTCAGTGAAATTTATGGAGTGGTCTTGTGAAAAGTCTTAACATTCTTTTACATCATAACCTACTTCAAAAAATGTGAAGACCTTTTTCATATAAAGTTCAGTTACTTAGCATCTAGTTTCTCTGAATTTACAATGATTTTTAAATAAAACAACCTGAAAACACAACACATTCTGACTTCCATGACATTGGCAATACTGGGAAGTAGCAAGTGTTTCTGTTCAATCAATGCCCACAAATAACATTTTTAATATGTAAAATGTGGGTTAAAAATCTCATTTTAAGCTTCTTCTTTCAACGTGAAAGAATTCGGGTTGCAGGAGAAAACTGATAATGAGATGGTTAACTTGAATTATACTTACTTAAAATATTACTCATAATTTCTACTGCAAATGTAAGGAGAGTTTTTTTTTATAATAGACTTAACCAGTGAAATATCTTTTATTAAAAACTGCTGATGTAAATGTAGGTGCTCCAGTTGTTGCAATACCATGCGATTTATCTTCCCTTCAACATCAGTTATTGTAATTTTATCAGAGTCGGCTGAAGATTTGGAGGATTTGTTAAGTGGCATGGAGACCATCTTAAAAACAGTATGAGCAACAATAGAACCAAATATGAAATAATGGAGTGTAGTAAATAAGAAGAGTGGTGATACAAAGGACATTCAGAATTAGGAAATTGTACTTTGATGGAAGTAGATTATATTTGCTATTTGGGCAGTAGAATAACAACCATTGATGGTATGAATAAAAGTTTGTATTGCTCAATCAAGTAAAGCTTTTTCAAAAAAGAAAAAATTCTTTTCATCAAATATTAGACTAGGAAGTCAAACCTAAAAGTTTCTGACTGAAGTGTGTTGATGAATGGGAGTGGAACTTGGACAATAAGCAGTGCAGAACAGAAGAAAATAGAAGCCTTTGAAATGTGGTGCTACAGACGAATGAATAAAAGTCATATGGACAGTCACAAATCAGGAAATTACTGAGTAGAGAACATTTTGAAGGAAATTGAAGGGCTACACTAAAGGACTCATTGTTAACTGTAGAGCGTAGTAGGAATGGAAAATGAAGAAGAATGTTAGGCAAATCAGGTTGGGAGGTGGGCTGAAATAGTTTTGCAGAATTGAAAAGAAACAGCGCACGATAGGTTAGCTGTTATCCAACAGACATATGAATCCCTACAGAAGAAGATCTTTGGTCGTAGCAAATGTATGGAGAGTTTTTCTTTTATTGCATCAATCGTGGAATTTGCAAGAGTCCAATTACAAAATAGAAGATTGAAGTAGAAGACAGTACATAAATCAATTAGCTGACATCGACAAATCAAAATACAGGAAATAGAAGAATTAGTTTCGGGCACTTGGTGAACTGTACACGTAGATTAAAACATGTTGTTTACCATAAACATTGTCATCTAAAGTATACAACACCAATATATCAATTTCAATGGGCCAACTGGACTCTCGGGATGCTGCCCGAGTCTGGTCAAAATTGAGTTGAAAGGAATAATGTCTTTGGTTTACACGGACGAAGATCTTACCCCAAAGTAAGTGATAGCTCTGTTAATGGTTTGTTTCCGATTATGAGTGTTTCGGAACACTACTGGTTTAAAGATCTGACGATGCTGATCCCTGTTTTGGACGCTCGTCAATCGGAGCAGGAGTTGAATCGCGTGGGAAGTCTGCGGAGGATTTGAAATTGAAGCTGTAGAAGTCAGCGTCGGAGGAGTTGGGGGCGGCTTTGTGCAGCCGCGAGGGCGAGGGTGAGGGTGAGGGTGGTTGAATAAGGTCTGCGTCTGCGTGTGAATGCGAGCGGCCCGCCACCTGGCGAGCGGATCGATGCAGCTGCGGGGCGGGCCTGCTCAGTCGCGATGAGGCCGCGAGGGAGGTGAGGTTGCGATGGACTCTGCGGGCCAGACCGTGAGCGTGCCGCTGCGCGCGGGCAAGCGCATGAAGAAGCGCAAGGAGCTGGACGCGCTCGCCTCCGCGGGCAAGAAGCGGCGCCTGCTGCAGTCGGCGTCCAGCGAGGAGCACGAGGACTGGCCGCGGGGACGCCGAGGCCCGTCGCGACGCCCGCTCCTGCGACGCCGCGCCTGCGCAGCGCTGCTCAGGGCCTGCACCGCGACGCTCGTCTTCGCGTGCGTCGTCGCCACCGTCACCGTCATGTGGCTCTTCATCGACATCCGCGACCAGGTGGCGGCGCTGCGCTCGCAGCTCCAACAAGGTAACGCCCCTGCCCGGGCCACCACGCTAGGGGGTTGCCCCAATCACCTACATACCGCGCCGTCGTTCTTGTTTCTTGTAGACAACATTGGATAGACTGAAGTCGACAGGGTGTAACCGAAACTCGATGGCAAAATATCATGAATGGATTCCACAAGAAAGAGAGTGAATTACATTTGCCCAGAAATGCATAATAACAGAATTATTCAAACTTATGAATATTAGTGCGTGCTTTGTTATCTGCACTATAATGCGAGACCCTGTTTACAATTGTTACACGAGGATAAAATTGATTTTGACCTGAATACTTAACAAAAAATGACCAGTCATGTACTAGCTCTCTGAGCAGACTGTCAGGCATACAAGCTACACCAGACGTTTTTGATTGCGATCGAAACTCGTTGCGAAGAAGAGCAGCTGTCTACTCAGTCAAAATGTGGCCACTTTGAACATTTCATCTGATATCAGTTCACTTTATACAAACAAATCAGATACTGCAGAGTACTTGGACAATTGTGACCAGAGTCCAGTTAGCCAGGCATGCACTGATATTTATAAAAGTTCGGCTAACTCAGTTGTTTTGCATTTTTCCGGACCCATTTTGTAATCCACTATTTTCCTCCTCTGAATATGAGCAATCCATTGTTGAATTTTTGCTGTTGAGTTCAGTTACACCCTGTATAATTTATACTGGAGCTTACCTGACTTCAGTGATATAAATGAGTGACAGCCAAATTGTCAGAAATAAATTTGAATGAAAAACTGTATAACATATCAAAAAACCAGATAGTTCCTACTTGGGAACCTGTGTATTTAAATACAAAAAAGGTACAATAGTTTATATTAAGTTTAATTTTATTAATGTGTTTTAATTATTTTATTAAAATATATTCCCGGCCAATTGAATGAATTAAGTGTAACCATAAGAATGATATGCATTCTTAATATCAAAAGCCCTTAGCAGAGTAGCAGCCATTGTGCTGGGGAGACATAGTCAATAGGACAGCTCTGACCTCCCATTTCTTTAGGATGTAGACCAAATAGATGAACATGTAATTAATTTCTTTTTGTGTATTGAAAGTGACAATTCTGTCATAACTTGGTGGATTATACACCCTTGTGGGACACCTTGACTCCTTCCAGGTATCTCCTGTCCTATGCTGACCACTTAAATTGGTCATCAGAACCTTACAAAGGATACCAGGGATTTCTTGCTGGTAAATTAGAATTATGGTCTACATATGGGATCTTGACTCAGTTATAGAGTTGTAAAATCCATTTTTATTTACTTTTATTTCAAGTTTGCCTTTAAAGATATTTATGTTTTCAGTTTTTATAACCAAGGACTTTGTGTACAAAATCCTTAAAGTATTAGAGCTATGAACTTTTCTGATTGCTTGTCCTTATAAATTTATCCTTACGGTGTCAGGCAACAAAGTTCTCTCATTGTGGAAATGTAAATCTCGTTTAAGCTCGATCTAAATTGCCTTAAGAAACCGTACAACTGGAATAAATTCTCTCAATTGAATTCAGCCGCCTGCTGATGTAATGTGAAAACATTGATTTTGTGAAGCTTCTAATCGCTGCTTTTAATCTTAAAATGTTTGCACTGCTGGAACTTGATCTCGGCACTAATGGTCGCTTTATATAGAGTTTCGCTCTTCCCCTTTCGCATCTCTCTCCCTCTCTCTCTTTATGTCTTCTACTCTCTCCTATTGTAAAACGTTCGACCTTTAGGAAGAAAAGCCAGCAATCCGCCTCCGGTTTCTATCAATTCCAGGACGCACCACTCACCTTCACTTGCCACTATCATTTTGCAAGTCCTTAAGGAACTATTTTGAATCTCCACGGACGAGTCGAACAGCGTTGTTCTCAATCTCAGTCGACGAATTTTTTTTCTTCAATCTGGTTGAATGTCTTCAGTGTCGTTTCTTTTGGACAGTTTCGCAGTCGAAGATCTGGCCGTGTTGAAATCAGCTAGGAAGTTGCATTCGGCTGCTGTCAAAGCCTCATATTAATTCATTGGAGGGCGACAGATTCCCCATTCATCCTATCCGGGGTTAATTGGAAAACGCATTCACTGACGTTGTTGCCAGGTGCTCTGGTCAACTGCTCGTATTTAATGGTGCTGCTGCGAAATCTGTCTTTTGTGTGGCACGTTGAAGAAGAGAAGAGCTCATTAGCAGCAGCGAGACTCGCAAAAAGCGACTCGGGGGGTAATTGAGTCGAAAAAAAGAAGTGGCGGAAGGGGAGGGGGGACCAGATTCTCGTCGCTCAAGAGGAACTGAACCAACTCATCTAATGAGCCACAAGGCTCTTTTTGTTGTGATTTAGACGAAGGAAAAAGATCTGCGAATCTTCCTCTTGGAGTTTCTCTTGTATATTAGTGAATAAGTATGCTCTCGGATTTTACTAATTACGCATTGCGGGCTTTTAATAGTCATTTCAACAGAATGAAAATTTTAAAACATGAGCACAAATTAAAAATAAAATAACGTCCACAGTTATTTCATATTAATTTTATCTTGACTATAATAACACAATAAATGAATATATTGGCCAAATTTAAGAAAAAAAGTAACAATGTGATTCATATAATTAGAACAGTACATCACTTGTATAGAACGCAGTTGCAATCTTTTAAGAATCATCACTATTAATATTTAGCAATTATAACTGTTATTTAATAGCTCCACATAATGGTGAGCCTAATTGTGACATGCAATTTTTAAAAATTATTTGATTGTGAAAAGATTTATTCACAATAAACATTTAAATAGAATAAATAATTATGTAATTTGTGCCAAACATTGATAAGTGTTTTTTCACATTGCATGTATCCCTAATATAGGACTTTCATGTGAATTTAAAAAAAAGACAACTTGACCCGAACTTTTTAGTTTAGTTGTCAAGTATTTCTTTATAAATCTCGAATATTCTGATAACTTTGACTGTATACACTTCTTCATATTTTCAATGTTTTAAATGTTATACAGAAGGATTTTTAGTATGTTTTAAAAGCATGCTCTTGTGCTTCCATGACTGTTGTAACTGAAAAATCATAAAGTTCTCTTATTTTCTTCATATTTTCCACCTAATGTAGCCCTAATTTTGGGATGAAACATAGGGATATATCTGTATTTATCACATTGTTAATTATCTTTATGTGGCTGTGTGGCCATTAAATTAAATAGTTGGGTACATCAACCCAATGAGAAATCTTGAATAGAATTGGTGAGTAGAGAACATTATGAAGGACACACAGGTTACATTAAGGACTTGTTAAATTAATATTAGAGATAAGTGAAATGAGTGAGGGGGAAACCAAGCGTAGATTGTAGATCAGGAATTACCTTTTTTGTGTGGATCCATTTTATGTGGCCATAATTAGCAATAATTTTATACTGTACCTATTGGAAATAACTTTTGTGGTGTGTGTTTATCCCTGGAATTACCTTTGTGTGGCTCTCGTTTCTCTACAATCCTCTAACCTTGAGTTATAGTGTGTGACTGATACCCTACCACATTTTCTGTCCAGTTTTCCTTCTCACTATCTGTAAACCGCGTTACTATCACCATAACTGAACTCATAACTTGGCTGCTGCCTAACATAACTCTCTATTAACTTTTCCTTCTTGATGCAATTCTGATCTATTTTACACATTTTTTAGTGTCATCAAATTCTTCCTTTATTGCATGAGAGTGTAAAATGTAATTTAGATGTTCTCTTCCCTTTGATTATTTTAGTGATTTCTTTTACTGATGACTTAAGAACATGAATGCCTTAATAATCAGAAGTGGGATTCATTGCTTATTAAAATTTATTAAGCTAATAACTAATAAATCCTGAACTGATCAATAAGGTTTTAACTTCCCTATCTTATATATTTACAGTAGTTTAATTCCCAATTACCATCTACTGTGACCTAAAGATTGAAAGATTCTGTTTTATTTTATAATGTAAACTTTTAGTTAAAGGGTTTCGATGAATTTGTTGAAACTCTGTCAGCAGTATCATAATGCCACTTGCCAATTTGTCTAAACAAATCGGTTGGGATTAACAAGTTTTTTGTTTCAACAAAGCAGATTCCGGGTCATTTAAAGCCCTCCCCCTTGGCACAAAGTAATTGTGCTGGGCCCTTCTTGGAATGTTGCAGTAGAAGGTGGCACGCCGAGATCTTTCTTGGGAAGAAGCTCGAATTTCTTACCGTGGATTTCCTTAAATGTAACAAACCCACATACGTTTAAACAGTTTATATGATGCAAAATTTAAGTATTCATTGAAGAAAACAATTACTCATCGTCCAAACAATTGAATATTTAAAGAAAATAAAAATATCCGACAGCTCTCCTTCACCATACAATGGTAAGCGGAAACGGGACGCATGCAGACTCCACTCTCGTTGCCCTCAGAAGCTGGATTCCACATGCAGCGGTGACCTTTGGAGTACGGTTCACATTGCATAGATAAATACCCCGCTTGGCAGGGTTGCAGACAGACGGACTCTAAATGAAAACTCCCCGAGCGAGTAGCAGGAACTGCGCCGTGAAAGAAGAGGGATCGTATCGACCGAATTGGTACACCCTTTTCTACTCGTGAACACAGTTGTGTACCATATGGAGTTAATTTCATAAATCTGGCATCAGTTCAGGCCACAACAGTGACAGATTGATGGAAAACTGAAAATATGGCTTGAATCAGAATTTTCAATAAAAAGTATTATTGCAATTAAGAAATGGTTTAAAAGAGACAAAAGAATGGTTGAAGAAAATTGGATCATACTCATTTCAATTTTATTGTATTAAATAAAACACACGAGCTGAAGTGCAAGACTGCGAATCCTTACAAGCTATTGAACTTGGTTTATTATTTAACTGTTTGAGAAGTCAGCTGAGACTGATGGCTGATTGGTGAGAATTCGGGGTCCACAATCATCAGTCTGGCGTCAGTTAAATCCGAATTGACAGAATTTATAGAAGTATTAAAATAACCAACCATCCATTCATCCACCCTATGAGTTCGTCAGTATTGGCATTTGACAATTTTCTTCTTTCATCAGCGCAGAATCACATGATTGAACCCCGCGACATTAGATCCTTTAATTTCTACCAGGTGTATTGCCCACAACACTAACCCCTACTTTCCCTTTCACTCGGCGAGTCTGTGAAGTAGCGACTCACGTTTCCTCGCTCGGCTCGTCTTCCAGTTTGTTCCTGTTTTTATTAGTAGTATTTTTTCTAAAAATCCTCTGTTGAGTCAATGTTAGTTTTCGCACTTCTTGGCGGCCTCGTTTACGTCAGCTCTCGGCAGAGCACTTACGTCATTCGGTGGCAAATTCTCTCTGACAAACTGGCCAAGAGGGAGAGGACAAAAAATAATAAACGTGTGGATGGTTCTTCTGATTTTTTAGTACGCTTCTGTGCCAGCTTCAATAGAATAAATTAATTTGCCATAGATCCTCGTAAAGAAGCAACGCATCAATGATGTGGAAAGAGTCAGAGATATTAATTGCTGTGTCGGTAACTTATTTTACGTAACAAACATTGATAATAATATGTCATAATATCCTGATATTTCCTTTATTAAAATATTTCAGTAATGAAAGACTAACGTGAGTTGATGCTAATTATTTACACCAAATGTTCAAGATGGTACAATTACATGAGTTTAATTTTCGAAAAGCTCATTTACATAGTAAAAGGTGATAGTGGCTCGGTAAGAAAAGAACTAATTTCAGTTTTAAAGGAATGATGATTGCTTTTTAATCATTTGATGTTATATGGATATTTTTTTTAAAGTTGATATTCCTGGTATATTTCACTCCATTTTATACAACCGACAGAGACTTGTAATTCTTATGTAAATTAAATACAATAAAAGACCAGAAGTCATGGAAGAATTTTAATTCAAAATAGACATTTCGTCCCCAACTTTTGAGAACCTCTTAAGTTTAATTAAAACCTTAACAAAAAGATCTGGGTTACAACCGCAACTTCCAGGGCTGAAATTTGGGACAAAGCTTATTGTTATGAATTTAAATTCTTCTATTACTTTTGGCGATTTATTGTGTTTTATTTATAATATTAAGTCATATTAATTTCTTTATTTTGTTGAACTCTGCAGTGAATATAGGTTAGTGAAGACCCGCGATCAAGATACTGCAGTTAAATCTCATTTCATTGTTCTGTCAGAGAAAAGTCAGCGTCGGCACCGAAGACTCGTGATCTGGCGGGAGAAGAGTTTGTAAAACTGGTGCCAACTCGAGGAGCCGCGACCTTTCTAAGGATGCTCAAGCTGTCTCTTTTGGACAATGGGTGGTGGGTGACCTTTGGGTATGATGGGTATGGGTGTTCATGACGTTTCATCAACGGTCGTCGCAGACTGAGAAACAGAATAGTGACCGGAATGATTTAAAAATAAGATGACTCGCGAAAGGATCCACGGAGAGGAGAGAAACTGAAAGGTAGAAGATTTGGTCCAACGTTTGTTATAACAGTAAAGCCAATGAAACCTCACAAGGGATGGCGTTGCTTTTCTCCTCCCTTTTGTTCGTCTGCGTTGCGTGGGTGGACGGATGGAACGTGCCTCGAGAGCCTTCTTCACGAAAAATCACTTGGCGGCGCCGCAGTCTCTCTCTCTGTCTCGTTTAAAGTAGAGCGCGCTGAAGACGTGGCGCACGCACTCTGCTACTCTGTTTATGGCCTGGTCAGTGTGTCGATGCGGTCGATTAAACGAGCGTTCATGTCACTTAGGACTGTTTGCTCTTTAACGCGCTGGACATGCAGCCTTGGCCTTATCTCCCACGTCCCTTCCCTTCTCTGGACCAGAGATAACACGAAAGCTCTCTCAGCTACCTTGCAGCTATTTTTAACAACATTCCTCACGTCTCCAGTAGCTGTCGTTCTCGTTGATATGCTAGAAAAAACAAAAACGGACTGTTTTCAACTTTATTAACTGACAAATATCGAGGAACGCCGGAGGAATGAAGCTCCCTCAAGGTTCCGTTTTGGGGCTGTGTCCCTCACTCTCCTTAAATCCACGGAAATGATTTATTCACCGCGGCTTCACTTTTTTGTTGTTGCTAGGAACGCAACTTGAAGCTGAAATGGAGAGAGGGACTAGAAGTGTTATGAGTCAAACAGCCTAAGCGTGAACGTGTAGTAGATTCTCAAGATACGAAAACTTGCGTCACTAAGAACGAAAACGGGACTGATGAAACTACAGAAAAGAATTATCTAATCTCGGATATGAACTTATTTGAACTCACAGGAAACGTTATGACATATAGCTTCTGTTAATAAATTAAAATAAAACGATAGCAGTGAATAAATATTTTTAATGGACGTTTGAATGTTATTCAGACAGTGGGAAAACCACAAAACTGAATATCAGACTTACTAAATTTATAGTTTTTGGAGAAAATATTATTTTTTAGGTGTACTGTAACAATGATTCTTATTGGTGTTTTGTGAACGTTGCAACAGATGAATAATCCTAATCCAGCTATCGTCGTTACTGGTAGATAATGGAAGACTTATCTTTCTTGTCTTGCGAAATTACAAGTGCTCTGGTAATTGCGTAGATATTCTTGTCCGGATTCCCACTGCCTGTATTGGTTTAAGTTCAGGGAAGTTTCAAGAATAACAGGAATTGAAGCTAAATTCTTTGCGAGGGGAAATATTAAGACTTATTAATATTGCATTAGTCCTTGGTTGGGGAAGAAGGGTATTCTTACATTGTGTCAAGCATAAAAATAATATAAGATACAACTAACTACCAATACGTAAATAGAGTATATAGTAACTGAAAACACGACATGGTCACTAAGAAGGATTACGACTAATATAAGTACGAATATTAGGAAATGATTATTAAAAATGTTGGTATTGAGTGTGGCGCTACATTGGTGTGAAACGTGAAGAATACGAGTGCGCGAAAAAAAAAGGAAAAAATTGTTTCAAAATGTGGTGCTACAGGAGAATCAAATGGGTGGGTAGGGTAACTAACGAGGAAGGTCTGAGCAGAATAGGGGAAGAGAGAACAATTTGGAGTACTTTGACCATGAGATAGGATAAACAATTCTTGGGTTTCCACCCGGGTTAAATGGATTTTAAGCCACGACGTTTCGATGGCGTACTCTGCCATCGTTCTCAAGTGAAAGTGCCGTCCTGTGGTTTGTGCGTCGACTTTATAGTCCATGCCTAGGTGGCATGGCACGTGTCCTTTCCTGATTGGTTCTTGGTCTCAGTAGGTAACGCCCTGCCTTCTCTGCTGGCTCAGGGACTCTGGTCGATTTCAAGCAATCGCTTGTTGATGGCGTAATTATGGTACTTGGACTTTGTTTGTCTGTCCTCTCTTCCAAATTTCTTCAGTACCGGATCCCAGGCTTTACTGAGTTGAAAGCCTTGGTCCCGGTTCATTAGGTTGCAATTGGCGGTTTTTATCGCTACCGCCTCTATTAGTACGCTATCCCAGTAGTTACCACATTTATGCAAGACTTTTGTTTCATGGAAAAGCATCTTGTGCCCCGTGTGAATGGTATGTTCAGCGATCGCAGACTTAGAGGGTTGCTTGAGGCGGATATTTCTTTCATGTTCTTTTCCTCTCTCCTCTATGGTCCTGACCGTCTCACCAATATAATTGAGACCACATTCACACGGGATTTGGTAGACCCCAGGAGTTCTAAGGCCTACTTTGTCTTTAATCGGTCGTAGAAGGTCACGAATTTTGTTCTGGGTATAGAAGAATGTTTTATAATTGTATTTAGACAGCATTCTGCTAATTTTCCTGTCACGTTCCCAACATAAGGAAGGAAAGCAGTGTTGGTCTTCCGTGAGTTATTCATGTTCCTTTCCTTTTCTTTATTGCTAAGAGCCTTAGTAATTTGTTTTTCTGAGTAACCGTTTTCCCGGAAAATCCTTTTAAGGTTCTTGATCTCTGCAGCAAGACTTTGACGATCGGAAATAGCCTGGGCTCGGTGAACAAGAGTTTTCAATACAGAGACTTTCTGCGCCGGTGGGTGGAAACTCATAGCATTTAGGTATAAGTCCGTGTTCGTGGACTTCCTATAAACACTATGACCTAATGTGCCGTCATGTTTCCTTTTAATAAGAATGTCCAAAAAGGGAAGCTTTCCCTCCTTTTCTACTTCCATGGTAAATTTGATGTTGGGATGTATCCCATTTAGGTGGCAGAGGAAGTCTTGTAGTTGTTGAGAACCATGTGGCCAAATAACGAAAGTATCGTCGACGAAACGATAAAAACAAGTTGGTTTCATCGGCGCAGATTCTAGAGCCTTATCTTCAAAATACTCCGTGTAATAGTTAGCGATGGCTGGAGACAAAGGGGAACCCATCGCAACACCATCCACTTGTTCATAGTATTGGCCAGAATACTGAAAGTAAGTTGTGGTTAAGACGTGATTAAATAGTGCGATAAGTTCTGGTGGAAAGTGTCTGGAAAGAAGTCCCAAGGTGTCGGTAACTGGTACTTTCGTGAATAATGAAACCACGTCAAAGCTCACCATAAGGTCTTGGGGACTGACGGTCAAGGTTTTAAGCGTGGTGATAAATTCTGTAGAGTTCTTCACGTGGTGTGGACATTTTCCTACTAATGGACTCAGTTTCTTCGTTAGAAATTTCGAGAGCTTGTATGTAGCCGAACCGATTGCACTAACAATCGGACGAAGAGGAGCCCCTTCTTTGTGTATTTTCGGCAATCCATTCTCGGAGGTGCAGCAGCTCTTGGCCTAAGTCCTTTCTTTTCCTCTTTTGGAATGTCCGATGAATTTAGTAGAGCCAATGTTCTACGAACACTAGATGTAGTAGGATCTTTTTGCAGTCGGTGGTAGGCATTATCTTGAAGTAGTGTCATCATTTTGTGGTTGTAAGCCAATCAGGAAAGGACACGCGCCATGCCACCTAGGCATGGACTATAAAGTCGACGCACAAACCACAGGACGGCACTTTCACTTGAGAACGATGGCAGAGTACGCCATCGAAACGTCGTGGCTTAAACTCCATTTAACCCGGGTGGAAACCCAAGAATTGTTTATTCAGAATATACACCGGGAAAACCTTCGATCTTAATGAGATAGGCCACGTTTTGAGACGTGAGGGTCTAGTAAAATTAGTGTGTGGGGTAAGAACAAGAGGGAGGCCAAGGATGGAAAACGCTAAACAGATTAGGAAGAATGTGGGATATGGTAGCTATGTTGATGTGAGAGGCTTTCGGAGGATAGGGTTGCATCGGACAACAATCGAAAATTCTATTGTGTAGTCAGTTGTGGCGACCTTGCATGTAAATGAAAGCTATCGCTGCTGCCGTTTGATGGCCTGGACGGTGCTCGAGTATTTGTAATAAATGGATCAATCACGGCCTTGGTAGGTGAAGGCAGGTGCTCCAGGGTTGGGCTATTGATCCGCCTCTCCTCTCCTCTCCAGCCCACGAGGACCTCACGCCATTCATTGCTGGGCTGAAGTGGCCACGAGTCCCGTCAGTGACGTGAAACTATAGGAAATGAAACTTCTAGCCGAGAATGATATCTGATTAAACGTTGATGGGTACAGATAATGTCTTGTAATGAATTGACTAAAGCGTGACCAGGGGCTGGTTGCTGCAACTGACTACCAAGATTAGAGTCGCCTACTTCATTTAGTAATTAATATAATTCAGAATCGTTTAAGTTATTTAAAATTTTAAAATAACGGGATGCTGTTTAAAACATTTACGAATTTTTTTAATTACCGAATTACCTGTACATGATTTATGACTTTTGACAGACTTTGCTTCCTTAGAGTTAATTAGTAACAATGGTCCGGTCGGCACATGTTTATGCCTTCTCAGGTTTTCTTCTTATAGAGGGAATATTTACAAATGATTAAAATCCCCAATTGTGATAATGTTGAAGTGAATCCGCTAACATAACATAATAGCGACATTCCTTCAGTGAAGCAATGCTTTGAGGATATGGAATGTGTCAAATAATTTTGCATAAATTTCTTACCTTATTAACAGAATAGTTTACAGATTTGTGTGTTATTAAGATGTGATATTGACTTTGTGAGTTCCTGTTTAAATAACGGCGAGTGTTTTATCCCATCAGTTACACAGACGTACATGTCGCGTCGCCCTTCCTTCCTTAAGTCCTTCCCTGTTCCAGAGATCGAATATCTTGTCTGTCCTTCGCCGCTGTGGGGTTTCACCCCTCAACCCTCCTCCTCTGTGGCTTACTTTTTAAAAACCTTTAAAATACTTGTGTATTTAGTGCGTGATTGTTGCAGCCCTAGGCGGCATGTATTCACTTGAAGGTCTAGTTTTCGCTAATGGATTCGACCTTGTGTGCGTGGAGTAGGAACACGGAAACGCCGTCGAGTGACTGCTAAGGGGGGAGGGGGATGAATGACGGTGGCGGTGCTGGGCGGCTTCCTCGCTTCCGACGGCTACCGGCCGGAAGGGGTAGTTATTATTAGACCAGGCCCCCGGCTACGGCGGTGGTTACCATGGCAACCGTGTTCGTCCCTTCCTTATACGTTTGGTGGAAGTTTCTTTTTCCGAGAGGGAAAATAAACTGTCAAGCTTCGGCCTATTAATTGACGGAGCGCGGCACTTGAGGGTTCATGCACCCCCACCCGAGTCTTCTCATATATTTTTTAATCAAATTTAATTAATTCGGATTTGTTCAGGACAAAAACTTGTGCTTCAGGAAGTAATTACCGGGAGATTATCTCTATAAGAAAATTCCCTGTGTGTGTCCATCCTTGTATGTTCCGCATACAAATCTCTACGAGTGGACCAATTTCGACCAAATTTGGTACACGTGTTCTATGCGAACCGAAAATCAGCACAGTAAGGGTAAGACTGCTAACCCTTAGGGGCGGGGATGGAAATTTTCAAAAGCCGACTATATTTTCATCAAATAAATACATCTCTGGATCAATTAATTTGGTCGTGTGTCCTTCCGATACTGCTAGCGTATAATTTCAACCCCATCCATAATCGAAGGGGAGTATTCTTATAGATGGGGCATCAGAAAAAAATCGAATTTGGCTATAAACCGATGTAATGTGAGTCTCTGAGTTTAATTTTGACATTAAAAATGCAAGTTAGGTTATAGTTCATCCCCTAAGCGGGATTGGAAGGGGGTAAAACAAACTTTCGCCTACTGTTTTTAACGAATGGTACAATTTCTAGCACATGCTGAACACACGCTTTAGGCGAGCGGGATATCAACACTGTTATGAAAATTGAAAGACAACAGTCAAGTTTGGTGTCGACGTCGCTGCTATGCGAGTCTTTTACTTCGATTCCGACATTTATCTTGCGATTTAAATTTGATGTTCATCCCCTAAGACGGCGTAAAACACACTTCTGCGTAAGTTTAATCTCAGTGATTATCAGTGTATGTATGTGTGTGTGTGTGTGTGTGGGGGGGGTAAATTAATTTGTTTAAATTGGAGCAATTTCAATCGAACTTAGTTAATGTTACTTGGGTCCAGTTTGAACACTTGATGGGTAAACTAACCCGTAGCTCCTTCAGGGGTGAGGCATCTCTTCCTGTCTTATGGTTGCGAAGCTATTAATACCATCTTAAAATACGGGACGTAATTATTATTTTTTCTTAAGAAACGGTGATTGTTTCTTACTTTATTCGGTTACCGGAAATACTTTGTACGCTCTTAGATTACTGGGGGCAAGTTTTATTTCTTCAATGTACCTGTAGTATTTTCGTCCTCTTATAAATTACTAAGAAAATAGTTTTAGCCCTCCTATGCACCAGGTGTTTTTGGTACCATATTTGATGTTCGTATTGTGACCCTATCGATGCCCGTTTAATTATGTGTTAAATAATGTACCTGGTTAACATAATTAAATACTTGGGCAACGCCGGGTCCCCAGATTACGAATAAAAACAGTAATTAAATAAAATGGACAACTAAAATTCAATTGCAAAACAATTTGTTTAAAGGATTTATATATAATATTTTTATTTTAATGATTTCATCATGGAATGTGAGGTTACTTATAAGATGCTATATTGAGATCATTTACGTATGCCATTTTATTTATCCTTAAATAATGTATAAATGTAGATCCACTACGTCTTTGATGGAGTTTTCTTGAGCAACTACGAAATTAATTCATGTAAACATTTCCTGAGAGAAAGGGACAGATGTTTTTTTAACTTGTGAAGTCACTGACAGGAATAATTCCTGAGATAAGCAACATACTTCTACCGAAGTAGACCATACATCAGAATGTAAGGAATTTTACTATATATATATAGTGAGAGCGGAGTGGAGGCGAAGTTGAAGGATGGTTTCAACCACGTCAGGAAGATGAAGTAGTGAATTGGGATTTATATTTCCTTGGAACCAGTTTCGAGACACCTGCAGATCTGATGAAATGTTGCGCAACGCTCTAGAGTAACACGAGCAAAATAAGTGTGCGGTTGTTGCGAAAGCGAGCCGCGTTCTTGTGTTACATCGTAGTCAGACACATGTCAAATTATTAGATGTGGCTTTTACAAAGAACTGTCAAGTTGACAGCGTCACCAGTCATCCTTCATCCATCCCCCACACGTGCCCTATCTAGGGCCCTACCCCACGACCCTTTTTTGTGCAGCGGGGATTTTCAGGGGGACCCACATTCACACGATTCCTCTTCAGACAGACAGACAGAGATACCTTCAACTTTGTACTTTTCCACTACAGCCTCAGGATGGCAAAAACAACAAGGCTGATAACTGGACCTCCTGTGTAAATCTATTACATCCTACCTACCTGAATTTGAGAGATTATTTAATCTATAGACATAGAATTTGAGAAATAACAAATGTGGCAGCTTTTATACAGTATTTATTAAAGTTCTTTATTACTACAACGTTTCGTCCAGATTTTTTGAATTGACATACTGCACATACATTTATTTATTAAAGTTCTCTACTACTACAACGTAACTTTTGAATTCATATAAAGATATCTATTTTTAACAATTTACAAAGAGGAAAAACACGTTTCCGTACTTATTTGTACCTTTTTCAGGTTATTATCCTGTGGACAAACATTGATAAAGCATGTGTTAACATGAAAACCCCAAACATTTTGTAGTAGTAATATATAACTAAACAAAAAGAGGTACACAAATGAGAACACTCACGTTATAATCGATACATCAATTGTCACATTTTAAATACAACAATATTTATGAACATATAATTTAAAAATAAAAATGAAGTCTAAAATTGGTCGAAGATTTGTTTCGATATTTTAGTGATGAAAATTTTACTGATAAATAAATAAATTAATTAATAATTATTCACAAATGGCTAAACAAAATGTTTCATCTGTAAGTTTACAGACACCTTCAAGTTTGATGTCATGTGCTTACTTTTTAAAACATAAAAGATCAGGAGAATGTGATGGATCCAGTAACAAACTAGTAAAAAATTCAGTCATATGGCGAATGGTTACTGAGGAAATGGTTCATAAAATATTTTAACGTTGTTAGTATTTGGAATTACCGCCTCCTGTCAAATCAATTTAATGAGTGATAAACTCCTCTCCAGTGGGTTCAGTCAAAGAGACCTTCTAGCTTCAAACGTTTAGGGTTGTGTACGTCTGAAGCCCTGCATTGTATCAACTTGAAGTTCTCGATGAAGCCTGATCTGACTGCTGCAAATTTTTTCTCTCTCCATAAAAACACATCAGTATCACTCACCCCTCCCATCCTCTGGCTTCGTTACAGTAAAAAATTATGATGTCAAGACAACTCCTAAAGAAGAGCCTTCAATTTAATGCAACCAAGTCCGAACACTCCTACTCCATTCAGCCTACTCTGGAGAAAGCGGTCGAGACCTTTGTGTCCTACTTTTTTTTAAAAAAAGTAGCTTCTTATTTTAAATTGCTTTTTTGTTTTCATTTTCCAGTCGCTGCCGGCAACCAAGATGTACCAGAAGCCCTCCAGAAGTGCCATTCATTATCTAAATCGCTACAGCAGAACCAGACAGCATTACATAACCGCATTTTATTTCTCACCGCACAACTGGGCAACTTCAGTTCACAGGTGTGTAAAACAACTTAACACAACAAACACATGTCAATGTGACTTTTTTCTGTTATTACACTGATTGACCTTACCTGTTGTGCTGCAAAGACTCATTTAAGAGAATTAACAATTTTAACTCATCTAGTCGTGTGTTCGTCTTTCCAGCTAACATTGGTTCAGACCGGTCTGCACTCTGTAGAAAACCAACTCAAAGACGCTCCTCAGCTCGTGAACATCCCACAGACTGTGAAGGAACTCTCCTCCAGCATCGCAACGTTTGGCAGCCAGATTCAAGACTTGTCGAGCAAAGTCGATAGTCTGAAGTCACAGAACAAGAAGAACCAGGAGACAACAGATGTGTTGGTTCAAAACATGACAACAATTAAGGTATGTTGAATGTTTTACTGTAAACTGCAGAAAATGTAGTCACTGCACATTGAAACTAGTAACAATATATATTTTTTCAAGGTGGCACAATCAAATTCTACTCTTGTTGATTGTAACTGCAAAGTAATTTGTTTGGAATTTTTAAAAAAAAATGTACATACAATTGCAAACATTACTAAAAAGTGCAACAGCCAGAAAAATCAGAAAATGCTTATTTAACTAGATGCTTTTTTCATAGGTAAAAGAAAATCTAACGTAGAGATTAGCATCTGTGGAAATATAAAATTGACCTTATGAGGAGACGTGTAATCGCCATTAGATTAAAAATGCTAACCCACATTGAAAGGTCTAGAATTTTTTAAATTTACTTTTGTTATGGTATCTTGTTAAAGATCTCTGCTTGTAATGTCATGCTTCTTATTTTTGAAATCAAATCACTTGGATCCTTTTATTTGGGATTTCTTCAGATGTTACACTTAAAATATTAAAAATCAATTGTTTATTAATTATACTAAATTTTTCCTGGCAAAAATTTCTTTCTGGCAAATAATGTGTTTAACATATTTATGTTTAAAATATTCAGATTTATGTGATTTAGGGTGTTGTTATTTTCTCTTTGTTAAATATGTGCAAAAAGTTTGAGCATTTGTTCATTTTCTAGGGCACAGTGGATTTGCTTCTCAACACTGCACACCAACCACAGCAGTCCAGCCAAGACATCAGCAAGGAGAAGGAAGAGATACGCAAACAGCTGACTCAACTGTACCAGAACATCACCAAAATCAACGAAACTCTCAACGAAAAGCTGCAGTGGATCACTGACGATGAAAGCAAAGACCATGTAAGCAATAACCTGTATTATGTCAATTCTAAAAAAATACTTGTGGTGCCTGAGTTCTCTATTTCCCTTTAATAATATAGTGTGTCAACCCAACATCTTTTAGACTGGGACTATGTGTTATATTGAATTATTTAAATTTTAAAATTATTTCAGTATTTGTTTCATGTTCATTCTTCTATTCTATAAATAGTTTCACATTCATTCCAATAAAAAGACCTTGGCATCAATTTGTCATTCTAGTTTAAGATGAATTGCCTCTATAAATGGTGCATCTTTTTGTTCAGCTTTCTTTTACCAATCATAAAATGCTTCTGTATTCTCCAAAATTATTCCTAATTTATTTCTTCCAAACAATCTTTACTTCACACTATCTCTATTTACATTTATCTTGCATTAACATTGTTAAGTTGTAATTAATTTTCTGGCAAGTTTTAGTTATTTTTTTAGTAAGACAGTGAAACTTATCTGCATCAAAAAATACAGTTTTTTTAAAAAAAACTAATTGTTTTTCATACTGAAACTTGTCTACAAATTATTATGTTTTTATTATTATTAATTTATTATGTTTAATTTATTTGTATTATAATTTAAATATTTATCCCATTTTTTGTATAATTTGCTGTTCAGGTCAAGTTAAATGTTAAAATTAAATTTTTTTAATTTTGGTTATGAAACTGTATAAAATACCTTCCTATATTAATTTAATGAAAAATAAAAGTTTTATTTAAATAGTTTAATTTTATGGCCTTGATTAAATAAATTTTGTCCACCTTAAAAATTTTAGATGGATTTTGGATTATCAGAATTTTTTGTTTTTGGTTTGAACAAAACATTACAACAGTTTGAACTAAATCATTGCTTTGTATATGTTGCTTGCAGAAAGCCATCGAAGAATTGAAAGACTTGGGCCAGAATGTAACTGCCAGAGTGACGACTTTGGAAGGAGGTTGTGCCAAACTCTCTGTACAGTCGTTGATTATGAACAATGTCGCCAATGTCACAGACACCGTAAGTACTCTTTAAATTCTTATTTAGTTGATCCATTAATGACAGGACCTTTGAACCTTTCTTTTTATTTCACCTGGAGGCTTAAAGTGAAAAGTAAGAAAATATAATGAAGATATATAGATTGTTAAACCAGTTATCTAATAAAATGTTATTTTATTACTCATTATAAAATTGTAAAAAGTCATATCTATTCTGTATTTAAATAATAGTCATGTATTCGGTATTTAAGATGTACATTAAATGTTTTGATATATTTAGTGGTCAGGAATTTGTTTGTACAAATTTCATTTTGTTGCAGTCTTCCATGTCCTTGAGAGCTTGAAACTATGTATTCTTTTTATTAACTTAACAAGATGAATGCAAATTTATACTAAAGGTTTTATTTGTGCGGTGTTTAATATGTTTCAAAATTGTACTTATATAATTTATCGAACAATGTCTTCTCCTTTTTTTTGCAGATGAACCAATTGGAAAGACAGATTCATGAATTTGATTCACAATTAACCCAGCTGAGATTGCAGAATTCTCAGTTTGTGACTAATACGAGTGAAATGTCTGCCATAGTTAACAGTCTACAACTGAGACTAAATCAGTTGACTACTCTGATTACTACGTCTTCTCCCCAGGACTCCATTCAGCAACAAGGTGCTTAAATCTAATGGCTTATTTTACTTTTGTACTTAGATTTTTAAATCACTCATCTCTCTCATCATATCTATCCGTGGTAAGTTTTATGTTTGATCCATTTCTGTCATTATTATTCGAATAATACTATTTTTTCTGCTACAAGTTTGCAACAAAAAGAGCAACATGATATATATCCTCTCTCTCAGGGAGATTATTTTGGCAAAATTTAATTTAATGGCTCATAAACATTATTTTCTTCCTGAAAGATTATTTAATTTTTGGCATATATGTGATTGTTTAAAACATAGTTGTAGATATCCCACTGATGCTGCTCATAACCTTTGTCCTCATCTACCATTCTTCTTGGTGATAGTTTGCCTACAATTTCCACTCACTTGAACCTCTTAAAAGTCACTTCACCCTTTCTTCTTAAAAAAATCTATACTCTGCTTTTATTACCATTAACACTTAACCTAATACTAACACTGGCAATTATTCAGATATTTCTTCAATTGATTTTTTTCCCTGCCATTGTGTGTTGCTGATAATTAATACATGTTATAATTATATTTCATCTGCTCACCAAGGACTCTTGGAACGTACTCTCTTTAATCTGCCATACAGATGTTTAAAAACAACTGACTCCAATTTGATAACTCTGCACCTTCTCTCTCTAGACAATAGTTCTGAGTCATCCCTGCTGCAATGCCCATCTCAAAGTTGTAATAATGTACGTCCAAACTATAAATTTCAACTGTTGTCATTACTTACAAGGACGCTTTGTTTTCAGGTCAAGGCAGCACGCCAGGAGCTCTCTAACATCACAGCCTTTGCTGGTACACTTTATGACTTGTCACTTAACCTCCATTATAAATGTAAATGTACAAAAAAAAGGTGTGTTTCTAGATATTGGAAACTAATTTTGTGATACATTTTGGAATACAAACTTTTGTACTTCTTGATATAAAAATATCTGTATTTAAAGTGTATTTTCAGGATTGTTGTTTGAATGTATTGTTTCCTTCATTTCAAAGGTGTGCAATCTAAGAGATTTCAGAACTATGACAAACGGAATAAATAAATAAAATATCTTATTATCAACACTATATTTTTACAAAATAAGGATATCGAATTATAGTGTAGTGTTAGGAAATACCAATTTCTTTTTAAAAATCCTTTTATTGTTGTCAATTTGTGTGTAGCAGACACAGTCCCTTTTTGGCATTGTTCTCAATTTATTAGGAATATTGCCATTTTGGTATGGCTTGCTATCTTATTTATTACACGGCTAGTTTTTTCATCAAGTGCATAAATTTATTGTTATTAGAAGAAGTGTAAATACGACATATTAATCACAAGTACTTTTTAAATTCTACCATAATTAATTATAGTAAAATAGCTAATCATTTGCATAGCCCTTCATTTTCTGAATTTTTGGACTTTTTACTACAAACTTTTAAAAACAATTATATTTGAATATATATTTCTGTCCTAACAAAACATAAATGTTGATGAAAAGTTTTCAATAGTAACTGTTTCAAGCTCCTATATTTTTAGCCGAATGGGTTTGTTCTCAATAAGCACAAAACATCTTCAAAAAACGTAATACATTTATTCTGACTAGCTTGAAATTAAAAGTGAGGTTTCCTCAGATATATTATGTCAGAAACTTGTATTCTCAATAAAGGAAAGGGGGGAGGGGGTTCACTGATGAAGCCAACACCTCACGTTTATTTCCATCAGAATTAATTAAAATGCCTGCCATTTTCTTTTCACATATTTACGACCCGGTGATATTTGTTAAACACTTGATTTTTCCGTTTACAGTTATCGGCATATATTTGCTACCTTCTTGGACTTTTTAATATTTATAAAATTTATCACCATATTCACAACCATGTGTCAACGTTCTCAAAGCTCATTTGCTGGCTGTGAATTTGAATCCATATATTTCAATGAACAACTGAGTTGGTAACTATAATCGTCCTTGTACATGTACTAAAACATCATTTTTCAGCTCCTTATCAGTCTCCTATTCAATTATGTAACTGGATCGTTCGAGTTCGGTCGAAATTAAGGGTTGTACAGAAGTAAAATCCTTTTGTGGCAGCTTTTATGGCCTGGATCTCGGAACAGAGGATCATGTCTGTCAGATTCCACTGTTGTCGGGGTATAATGAAAAATATTTAAATTTCTTTTATGTATTGTAGTTTGTAATCATTGGTTAATTTTTTAAAGTTTGATTATATTGTATTTAATCAATTGTTTGTAGCATCTTAGTTTTAGTATTTAATTGCTATTTTACAGCTCTACCTTATAAAAACCAGTTCATGTACCTTTGTAGAATGTTTGGGCCACATTTTTAATGAGCAATAAAATGTCAACATCCTTTGACCTACAGAGTAATTCACAGACATAGAATATATGACAGTAAAGTTAATTATTGAACTTTTGGCTTCAAAATAATATGTTAGATAAAAATATACTGTATAGCAACAGTAAAGATTCAAAGGTAGAGAGACTGCTTTTAGTTGGTCTGAATAATTTATGTAGGAATACATGTTTAACTCAATATAATTTATATCAATATTTACAGGAATCATTTTAAAGCTAATAGATTCGTTACAGAACCGATATCTCGATACGGACTACTTTCGAATAGCTGTTCCGTGTACATGTTTTCTCCTCGTTGAATGTCTAACGGTGTAAATTTGATTTTATCGTGTAGTTGTGTTGAGTGTCTTAGCATTTGCACACCTTACAGTATTAAAGAGTGCACACGGTTGTAAATAATGTCGAAAGAATGATAGAGAGAGTGAAATATTAGAACCTGATACACACTTTTTACAATCCGTACTCTGAGCAAGACTGTGATGTCAAAATAAAAATATTGAAAGGCACTAGTTAGTTTATAATTGATATGTAATATACGACAGTACACAAACGACCCGAGATCCGTGCCCCTGTGCAGTTAACTTAGTGCGAGACCAAAATTTGTAACCTGGAACGTTGCAGAAAAACCAAGTTAAATTTAGAACTTGTTCTTTCTTCAAAAGGCCATATTATTTCAATTGTTAATTCATGGCTTTCTAAGGAATAAACTGAAGCTGAGCATTGCCATTTGTACTGTATTTGTTACTTGTAAAAAAATATTTATGAAGTGAAAATGGAAGAAATGTTTGTAATTTTAAAATTAATTTCCAATAAATATATGTCAAATATTTAAAAATCTTGTTTATGTTTTACTGTCCTGTTTTTACTATGTAATGCCTAGCGGTTTTAAATAAATTTAGTTGGTCGACTAGTAAGTATAAATATTAAAGATGATTATGACTGGCAAGATTGAAAGTGTCAAACGAAAATGAATATTTTGAAAACATTTTCTATTGCAAGAGGCTTCTGATGATTGAATTTCCACTTCTTCTTCTTTTTTTTTGGCGGGGGGGGGGGGGGTTAACAGGCTACATGAGGGTGATCCTGAAACAAGCAACTCCCCTTTAATAGCATAGGAAGGGAAATGAAAAAGGGGGTTGTGGAAGGTAGAGCAAGGTAGCCTAGGGTTAACTAGGGCCTCCAGGCTATGGTTTAAGGATCCTACCCGGTGTTTCACCTAAAGAGATGCAGGGAAAACCCTAGAAAACCTGCATCAGGTAGGTCGGGCATTGGGTACTATTCTCACACCCTTCCGAATGGCGGGAGACAAGTTTGCTGTGGGGTAGCAGCATTCCCTTCTCTGTGTCCACCAGTTTTAGGAGGCAGTTGACCGACTGATCCAATGGGATCAGAAGACAACTCTTGCCATATGCCCAAGGTCTTTGACCCCCAGTACATATACCTCCTAAGATAGGTGAAGGTGTCTCGGCATATGAGAACTTTGATAAAAAAATACTTATAGAGAGTATGAGGCATTCACGACATGATCAGGTGAGCCCCGCAGTCACTCTGAATTTCCACTTCTGCTTCTTTTTTCTAATTTCATTATTTTGCTAAAATGACTACAAGAAAAATTCTTCCACCTTATTTTATTTGCATCAAATGATTATTATAGAATTTGTACTGTATATAGTGTATACTGTAAATAGTGAATCAATTAAGGTCTGTTTTCAAAGACAAATTAAGAACAAGTTTCTTACAGGTACAGGTTATATTTAATTATTATTACTCTCCAATTGTGTAAGGCTAACAATTGATTATTAAGGATTTTGAAGAGGACTAGAATAAAATATCAAGTAGGAAGAGTTATCCATACAGATGGCTGTCAGCAGTAAGTAGAATTGAAGGACAAGAAAAGAAAGGAGGAAGACAATAACCTTAACTTAACTTATATATGGAGGAGACAAAGAAGAAAGTGAAAACAGAATATGGAAAATGAATTAAAGTGCAAGGAGAAGAAATAAAAACCCTACACTTTGCCGATGATATTGTAGAATTATTGGGGGAGGCAGAAGAAGGCTTGGAAACCATAATAAGGGGCATGAATGTGGTCCTGGAGGAAGAGTTCAGTACGAGGATTAATACAGGGGAAACCAAAACAAAGGGTGTTAGATTGGGAAGGTATTTTGGTGGAAATTAAGGAATTCTGCTACTTGGGGAGGATAATAACTAGAGTAGGACAGGACATGCAAGGGAAAGGAATTTATTGATGAGTAATATAAGTGTGAATATTAGGAAATATTGGTATGGGGTACGATGTCATATGGGTGCAGAATGTGGAATGGTAGGAGTTGCAGACAGGAAGAGAATAGAAGTTTTTGAATTGTGGTGCTATAGGAGAATGAGATGGGTGGATAGAATGAGGAAGTTCTAAGCAGAATAGGGGAAGAGTGAACAATATGGAGGATTTTGAAGGAATAGATTAATAGACCACATCTTGAGACACAAGGCTCTTGTAAAATTTGCATTAGAGGGAAGTGAACAGATGATGGAGGAAAAGGATGGAAATACTAAGAAGATTAGTGAGGATGTGGTAGTTATGCGGAAAAAAGGGTTGTACATGATAGGTTAGCATGTAGGGTTGCCGCAGACCAGTCTCAGGACTGAATACTAGAAGAACAATAGTTGATGGAAAGTATTGAGGCCAGAAGACAATGAATTGAAAAGGTGGTTAGCGTTCAATACGCACATTGAGAAGCCGCTAATGTTTATTTTATTCCTTAAACATTTGCACTGAGCAACGGTTTTCCGAGCCTGTGGACTTTGGCCTGATTGGGATCTTCCTTTGCAGTGACTCAGCCGCCGGGTCTTCGTCACTCACTCGCTGCACCACCTGGAGCGATTCTTCACGTGTAAGTCCACTTCATTCATTTAATCCTGTCATTCGCCGCTCAGTGTTTGGAGACGGGGAATTCAACCCAAGTAGGGAAGGAATAACCGGGAAACGGAAGATGTTTTGCCGCTAATAATGATGCTTATAAGACACGTCATTTTTCAGTGATATATATTATAAGGTATATGCAAGTAATCTATCCGAATGTATCTATTGCCTTTAGAACAATTAATGCCAAATGTTAGCGGCCCGGGTTCGAATCTTGACTTGGGCGATTTTGTTGTCTTAGGAATCATAATTGATCGTGCACAGTCGCTAAATAACCAAGCAGTTGCTGCGACTAAACACAAATTTTTTTTAAAAAGTCAAATGATCGCACGAACTTCAGTGGAACCACTTTAAAATCTTAAATACAAATGAAACTAGAAATTAAAAAATACAAGGGAGGGTTGTGACGGTCTACATCCAATATTAATAAAAAAACAAAATGCATTTCACGTCATTTCAAATCATTACAGATAAAAAAATTAATAGCGGTAATCATTCAAATACTTCATTCAATATATAGGGGATATGATTCAAGAGTGGTGGTGAATTACAAGTTTGTTGGCGGCACTTATGCGATATAACGTAATACGCTCACTCCCCCCTCCCTCCTCATCCTACCCTTTTCCTTGTCACAAACGATAAAGTATTAACACATTAATTTATTTAGAAAATAAAACAATTTGGATGAAAATGTTAACAGAATATTTGTGCGTTCGATCAGCAAATTCAGTTATTGACTGATTTCATTTATAATTTAATATTCACCCTGAAGAGTTTGAAATGGAAGGAAACGCAACATTGTGTAACTATTTCGTACTAGTTCCCATTACATTTATTTCTACTTTTAGCGTCTTTATCTAATTTTATTTCAAAATAGTCATTTTTCTTTCACTTTCTAAAAAAGGGTCATCACCAAAAATAAAAACGTAAAATCTTAAATTTGAAATAAAATGGTGAGCTTAATCTGTTTTAATTTGAAAAAATAAAGTATCTTAAGCTAGGTTTACACGGGCAGTGATGTTCGTCGAAGTTGGGTTGGCTGTGCACTGCCTACCGTTTACATATTGGGCAGATAACTGCCCACTTCTTCACTGACAATTCTGTGCTAGTGCTGCCCTCACTACAGAACGGGCAGAGAACTCTGATGCATGTTTATACTTCTCTGCCATTTCTTGGCAACTACGTCAGGTTGGAATGTTGATGATGCATAGTGTCAATATATTGTTTATATCAAGTTGAATATTTTCCCCTTTGTGTTTTTGCGTACACATAATGTCCATAAACAGGAACTAATCACTTTGTATTTGTGATAGAATAGACGTAACGAGGAAGAGTTCCTGAAAAAGTCAAATTCAGTATCACGCTCCTGTACTATAGATACATAAAAATTAAAACAGTTGTTTAGTAATATTGCTTTATATTATTACTACAGAAATCAAGCAATAATAAAAACAGCACATGTACTTTGAAGCTGGTTTTCAGTGTTTAATTGGGTCGATTTCTATTACTTGTTTTATTCCCCTTAAAGTTGTCAATTACTGAACAGAACGAAATGAATTATTTTTCATTACGTTTGACAGTAGTATGTTTATAGCTATACATCATTCTTTTGCGTATTTTTTTTCCAGTTAAAGTTTGTGCCGTTGGAGGCTGGACAATAAATATTTTTGGAAAGTTAACCTAAAAATTTATAGGCGATTATGTGCAACAATCGAACTCTATCCTAAATTATTTCTGAACCAAAATTCTGGTCGCTGTTCACGACAAATATTCACTTACTCCTATCGCACACTATACCAAACTGCACGCGTATTGAAAATGCAAAATACAAATTGTTTACCATCGCGCAATCGATAGTCAACCCTGCCTCACCGTTCACAATCGATAATTGACAACCGTAACTGCCACTAACTGGCCTCCCATGAGGGCAGCGTCTAGGTCGGTGGAAGGGGAACGTCAGTCATGACTGACATACTGTTGACACGCTCCAAGAAAAGTGAGGCAGTGCTCTCGTGTCAGCGATGTATAGGCAGTTGTCAGTGCAGCACTGACGTATGTTGACACGCCACTGACATCACTGCCCCTCGTTTTCTGGCAGTCATATAATTCAACGAAAGTTTAGAATTTCCCAATTTCTTTGAATTTTTGAGCCATGTTTTGAATTTCTAGCGAATGTAATTGACGAATGAAGTATAATTTTTATTGAATAAGAACTTTTATTGTCCCATAAATTATTTATTTCGCTATTGAATTTTAAGATTTAAAGCGATAAATAAACTGATTGATATAAATTCAAAGTTATTATTATTGTAAATAGACCAATGATATTATTTAACGTTATATCCATGTCTATTGTTGAAGCGTCTAAATGAGAAACTGTGTAGTTTTTTTTTACGAAAAGTAAACATTAAAATACTTATAAAATATGTATCTTTCGTTGTGAAGCTCAAAATATTGTCCTTAAAGTTTGCTTTTGAGTGACAAAAAAGTGGTAGTTAACTGAACTCGTCAGGTTTTTGTTCTGTAATTCTGATTGTGCAATAGTGCGTCATTTGTGTATGACTTTCCTCCTGCGTGTGCAGAGGTTTGCTTTCCCCAATCGGCTTGTGCAAGCTGAGCCGATCTGTGTGTGTGTTATCTCCTAGTCATGTGGTCCTGACAGTTGCCGTAATCGTCACGATCCTGCTAATGTCACCTGAGGACAACAGCCACGGGGAAGGCCCTGATGCAGTCAAACAAACTATTATCATCTGCTGCTGCTCTGCGGAGGAACTGGATCTGAAAGATGCGATTCGTGTGATGCTGTAAACCTACTATAATTTAGGTAACTAGGTCGCGTTGATAGTAGCTATTGTTTTACGTAACTTATTGTGACCGATGGACCAGACTTTCGTGTGCAAAACGAGTCGTGCGCCTAGTTATCCCGTTTAATCTCCGGTGTTAGGTGGGAGTTTTACGTCGACATTGATTTTAGGTTATGTTAATATCGACATTCGTTGTGCATTTGCTGCACTAATGGATTAACTGTCAGGTTAGCAATTTCATTTGTGGGCGTATTGCCCACAATTATTGCGTTCAACAATAAATTATTTGTATTCTCCCTATGCTTGCAAAAATAATTCGCAATTTTTTGCTCTTAGGTACAAGATCCATATTGTGCCCAAATTTCTGATAATTTGTTAATTACATTAGTACAAATTTATATTAAACATTCAATTCTGCAGTCGGTCAATCCTGTTAACGTTTACATATACACTCTAGAAATAGACACTAATTAAGTAATTGTGGTTATGTAGGATGTCATTTTGTTTTGGAGTTTAAATATTTTGCTTTTTTCTGATGTTGTAACGGCTGTTTATATTATAAGTTGATATTAAAGAATGGAGCTAAAGAGGAAAGTTATCCCCGAAACTTAATACGTCATGATTAAGCCCCTCCCGACCTGAGTACGACACACCCCCTACTAACGGTGACTTTATTCTATACAATTAAATGTGTCATATATTTCTCTCAGGAGCTTTTGGCTCAATAAGTCATATTCATCTCCAACGTTATTACATTTAAAACATATTATCTTGATCAGTCACACAATCAGTCCTCTGGCTTGCTATCTATCACGTTTCAATGGTTATGCTGTTGAAACGTGATAGATTGCAAGCCAGAGGACTGATTGTGTGATGAATCAAGATAATATGTTTTAAATGTAATAACATACAAGATAAACCCTCAGATGAAGTTGGTTATATGAAATAATGTCAATAAACAAAGACTGAATTTGGGTATCCATTCTTTAATATTTTGCTTTATTATGTATTTGATACTTGCATTATTTGGTTACTAAAAAGTGAGAAGTTTGGAAGAACGTAACTTTAGTTTTATATGAATTTGTGATTATATTTGAGGTAACAGGAGGGGTAATCTCAAATATGGACCCTTTTCTGAAAAAAAATTTGTAAAACAAATGCTTTCGCTTCAGTCTGTGGGGTGGTTGTGATGTTTAACTATCTAAATTTTCAGTTATTCAGAGGCAGGCTAAGACTAATTTAGTAGCAGCAGTGATATAATATCTCCTTTCAGTGCTGCTTGTTTTATTCCCCGAGGTGTTTGTATCAGCAGAGGTTTTCTGATAGGACCTCTAGTCATTTCTGCAACTCTTGGAAGATCACAATTTTTTATTTTTCATATTCTGCTATAAATTCCATGCCCTATTGAGAAGACACAAAATTGACATTTGTTTAATTTAAACTCTGCCCGTTTCATCCAACTTGACCATTAATTTTTTGTTTGTTTCAGGCTAAGAGATATGCATAATGGAGAACGAGGCCAGAAGACTCAGTAGTGATGATTATTCAGACATAATCAGACCGCTGCCTCTGAAGCTCCGACTGGCTTACGGGGTGGGACACGTGCTCAACGATGTGTGCGCATCCATGTGGTTTACTTACCTTTTGGTATTCTTCCACTTAGTTCTGAAGTTTAATAGTACTTTGTCGGGAGTGATTTTGTTGGTGGGGCAAGTAGCTGATGCCTTGGCCACACCTTTCGTGGGTTACCAATCGGATTTGGATGACGATTACTGGCTGTGTAAATATGGCAGACGAAAGACTTGGCATTTGATTGGTAAGTTACACGAGATTCAGGGTTTTATGTTAATTTTGTAACACTTGAGAATAGTCTGTTTTTGTCATAATGTGATCTATTTATTTTTCTTGCATATGTGGAACAGTTTTGTTGCTAAAATATGATTAGAAATACAGCGATTGATTTGATTGCACTTAGTTTATGTTGAATATGAAAACCCTTAACACTAATTTGCTCCTGTTCAAGTAATTAGTGATTTATATGAAATTAAAATGACAGTTCATATGTATTTTTGTGAAATAACTGTGACATATTAATACAAATGTGATTGCAAATGCTTGCAAAATAACTTAATAACTGTATATTCATTTTCAACTTTCAATTTGTTATACATTGTAAGTCAATCATTTTTTTTATCTTTTCCAGGGACCTTGTGTGTACTTGGAAGTTTTCCATTTATTTTTTCTCCCTGTATAAACTGTGAGAACAGTGACCATTGGGCTCAGTTGATTTACTACTCAGCATTTGTAATAATATTCCAGTTAGGCTGGGCTTCTGTACAAATATCACACTTGTCTCTCATCCCTGATTTGACTCCAAGTGAACATGAGCGCACAGAACTTACTGCTATCAGGTAATTTTTATCTTTAATGTGTGAACTTCAATTATGATTTTTTTTGTACATTTTTGGCTCCTAAGTTATTCTGGTTTCAAAAAGTGTTTTTTGTAATTGTACTGAACAGAAGGATTATGTATGTAATTTCTGCTTTATTATGTCTTATTTTATTTTGTTTGCTACGAGTGGTAGAAAATATTTGAATTTATGATTCTTCGTCTGCATTTGCAAATTTTTACACGCATTTAAAGTGCAAGAGGTAAATGAAGGTCCTTGTACAATTATTTTTCTCCGGTCTTGAAGTTTCGCAATAACTGAGTTTTGAAACTTGAAGATATTTGAAATTGTCAATATTAAGATTACTTTCCTTTTTTTTATATAGGTATAGCTTTACGGTTTGCTCAAATGTGGGTGTGTATGTAATAACCTGGGCTTTGCTACATTTTACAAGTGGGGAGTCAAATACTCAAATTGGTCCTGAAGATGCTTACAAATTTCAGGTAACTTAACTTGTAATAAAATAATAAAATGTGTTGGGATAAATGATTTTGAAAAATGCAGCTTTATTGAATGATTTTAATGTTGTTGTTGCCTCTTAGTGAATAAGGAAAATTTATTTTGAATAGCAATAATTTACATTTATTTTGTCCTTATATTTTCTTGCAGAAAGTTGCTCTCATTGGACTCAGCATTGGCGCTCTGGCATCTCTGGTTTTCCACTTGACCGTCAAGGAGGCGGCTCCTCTCGACAACGGTTTTGTGGAGAGGATGGGGGGGAGACGGACGGCCGGCTATGTGCTCAGGGATGTGATGCTGTATCAGGTCGCCGCCGTGTACATGTCTACCAGATTATTTGCCAATTTGAGTCAGGTTTACATCCCGCTGTACTTGCACGAATCCCTGAATATGCAGGCAGAGAGTTTGGCTGTGATACCCCTCGTCATGTTGCTCTCTAGCTTCGGTGTCTCTTTCTTCATCAAGTTCCTAAACAAAAAATTTGGGAGGAAGGTAATTTCTGTTTTCTACGTATCCTATGTAGTTATTCAAAAGTATGATTCTTCTTTGTGAATTTCCTCTGTTGATTCTTTAGTTCAATATTTTTAAAATTTTGATATTATTTATTATGTGCTGTAAGTTGGAGAAACTTTTGAGAAAAATGCTTCAATTTCATATTTTACTAAGTAAACACTTCCATTTTGTGTTTGAAATTGTTACAGTAAGGTTACTTTTGTTCGTAGGTAGCGTACCTGCTCGGGGCAGTTTGTGGAATCTTGGCTTGTCTTTGGATCAAATTAGGACAAGGAGACACTTATACAAAATATGAAATTTATGGAGTCGCTATATTGCTGGGTTTGTCATAAATATTTTGCAAGGAATTTTATCTTAACAAATTAAAAGTAATAGCTTCTTCAGCTTTTCTCCCAGTGAACTTGGCAGAATGAGAATTTCAGTTTTTCTTTCTCTGTACAGGTGCAGGCAGCTCCGTTATGCTCGTCACTAGTCTCGGCATAACGGCAGACTTAATTGGTCCTAATACTGAAAGTGGGGCCTTTGTGTATGGAGCCATGAGTTTCACAGACAAACTAGCAAATGGCGCAGCAGTGCTCCTAATTCAGTACCTGTGAGTGCAGTGATAACTACCATTACTTACCATTAAATACACTGTGGTCATTTATAAAAATAATTTTTCCTAACTTTGTTATTTTTAAAATCTTCCCTTTTCTTGAAGAATACTATGCTCCTCACAATTTTCCTTCATTTTGTCCATGTTAATTTGTTTTATTTTGCCTGCAACACTCCTGTGTACCTTGTATTTATATTTTTATGCATGGCATTGCTCTTCCTAACTTAATTCAATGTTTACTTTACAATGAACACTCCTACATGTGACATTTCTGTTTCATTTATGTCATGAAAATTCTTCAATATCTATTACAAAATGTAAGGTATTGTCGCATTCAACAGGAAGCGCGCGTCCTCGGGTCCCGGCTACTACGGCGACATTTTGTCCTTCGTTTGTGGGGGAGCGGCAATCCTGGGGCTTGTGTCGTTGACCACTTTAGTTCAACTCAACTGTGGGAAGACTAAAAGAGGTAAAATTATTTATTATTTTTGGCTGTGGTTCATTTAAGTATGTGACTGTTAATGCCACCTGTTGGCAACAGATGCCAATACTTGCCCCAATGTTCTATGATAAAGAATTACAATATTCATACCACGACATTTAATACGTGTGAAGGCTGTGTAAGTACAAGAATTAAATGCAGATAGCACGTCTTGTTGGAGACCTCAGAATTTTGAAAAGAATCTTTAAACATTCCCAACTTTAGAAGTGGACAAGTTGATATTGCGGTGGAGTCCTGAGGACGCTCCGTCAGCTTAGTTGACAATTCAAGCACTATTAACAATTTGTTACAAGATTTGATTGTGATGATACATAATATCGCTTGTGTGGTTTCAGCTGGACCGTACGGGGCCCTTGACGCACAAGATGAAAACGTAAGCGGTGTATTCAATCCTAGTATTCAAGACGACAATCAAACTGGCCTTATTTCATAGCCTGTATTTTGCCCTCATTCACTCGATAATTGTCTGTGATATTAAATTAAGTCATTTGCGCAATACTCGACACTTTGCCGTACCTTATTTGTTGGTGCTGAATGATGCTGGAGCGGTGTGAGAGGGCCTTACTGTAATATCAGACGCAACTTTTGTCTTATTCAGAAGTTTGCTTTTGTTAATTGACCAATGAATTTTTGTAAATTTGACTACAGACAGTTCTCGGAAATTTATGTCCTTCCTTAAGTTGCTGAGAACAAATTCTTTGCTTTTTCTTACACTGTAAACCATATCATTTGTAGTTAACGTCCACAACAAACATTTCATTTAACTTTTTTTGCTAATAATGAACCCCCACAGTGTTTATGTTTGAGACAACATGAAAACTGGCCAATGTTCAATGACTACCTGAAAATGTCAGCTAATCAAGTAATAACGGCTTAAAATTATTACGTACAAATATATTTTAATGTACCTTTATACAGTTACAAATTATATATTTGTTATATAGATGTATGAAAATTTATTACTGTTGAACGTTTTTAGTTACAATATTTATTGTGTGTGAGCTATTGTGTATCGTGTAATTTATTACTATGAAGAACGTGATCGATGACATATTTTTGTCACTCTCTCAGTTGTGGAAAAGTAAATTTCTGAATCACTCTAATAATTTGAACTGAATCATTTTTGAACAATGACTAGAAAATAATTTTATTGCATTAACGGGACGAACTCTCTAATTGTAATATGAATTGTTTATAATTATTCCACTGTATGTGTGTGTGTTACTTTTGTAAAGTGTGAGAGCACAAAATATTTCTTTTTCTTATTATTATTGAATTATACATGTTGATTTAGCAAACTGAATTTCCTTCTTATACTCTGACTTTAGGTCATCAGCATTAGTTTGATCAGACTGTTTTAGTAAATAAATTACTTACGGTCACTGGTATACAAAATAATTTAATTTAAACAGAAGCTTTTGGCATACAGTTGGCCCAATATTTACTAAAAGAGTTGCATTGCTGTGTACGAGGTACCTTGTGGATTTATGAAATTGACATCACATTGTTAACAAGTTATACAATTTAAGATGTATGATTCAAGAAACTGCTTTTTCTCAAAAAAATTAAAGTTTCCAACTTACTGTTCTATTACAAAAAGGGAATAAATATTTTGAAAATAATTGAAGGGAAAATGCAGAACAAAACCATCTTGGGAATAAGAAAAACTGTCACCTCGAGGGGAAAGCAGAGAAGCCACAACTTAACAACTGTCAAACCGAGAACTCTCTTGACCAGCGGCAACTCGTGAGTTTGTAAACTTACATGCTACATTACTGCAAGAAATTTATTTTACGAGGATAATTGCATAATATATTAGTAATAATACAACAGCTACAGGGTTGATAATACTCGTAATGTGTGACATTTCTTATTTAGTCTAAATAATCTATAATAGGGCGCATTATTAAAACTGAACAAATCTAAAATCAAATTGGTACAAATTCCTAGCACAAAAGTATTTTGTCTTCATGCATATTAGAGTAAAGAAAGCTAATTTTAGGAAGAAGCCACTTATTACGGCATCATGGGGTAATTTTCTCAGAGTTATGAATGTCTTAAAAAATGCAACCCCTTAAATGTTAATTATTTTAAATTACCTTCGACTAATTCAAATATACCCCAAGTCCATAATTTGTAAACATTTAAAAACTGTAGCCTGCTGAGGCCGCGACGCCTCACTCCGGCGCTGTGTTCCTTGTAGCTTATGTAATACTTTGTGGGGGTGAAATATTATACTGTGCGTTTCACACTTCAGACAGTTATGTCGAGCTACAATGCAGCATAGCACAAAAGTCCTTTGCGGGAGGGATTGTGCCGGTGGGCGGGCAGTTTAAAGTCCCAATCACAAAATAATATTGGCATAAAGGTTCTCAAAATTACGAAACAGATAATTATTCTTAAATTAATTACTGTGCTGTAGCTCGGGAGCACATACGCACCAGCCGCCACAGCTCTCGACCTCGAGCTGAAATTCTTAACCATTTCTTTATACAAAATATAATTTCTTCATCCACACTCTTGTGTTGTCCTCCATTATAGACAATGGCAGCATCTCTACCTAATAATGTGGGCCAGGAAAATAAATAAATACCCCTTCCAATTCTAAATTATTATTATTATTAATTACATGGCTATAAGAATATCATTATGATACTTGTGGACCGCCAAGCAGGCAATCTTTGGTACATTTTAAAAACAATTTGACAGACATTGAACACTTTTGTATTATGTAACCTGTTTCATATAATAAGAAATTATTCACACTGATATATGGTCGCTTTAGATAATTACATGAAGATGTGATGCACAATAAGAATTTTAAATTGACATTTAAAACTGTTCTTCTGTGATTAATGATAACCTGATGTAATTATTGAAAATTCCTCTTCGTCAGTTACTTTGCGACAGACAGACGGACACGACACACGCTCACGAACTCTGAGGTGGCGAAAGGGAATTTGCGCTTTGAGATGAGCGAGGACTGGTGCAAGTGAACGGTTGAAAATATCGGATCGGTAAAGGATAGGGTTTGTGAATTGTTCATATCTTAACTTATCAGTTCCCTGAAACAGAGGCTTATCAGATCTCTTAAAAAAAAATTTCACACTAATTTACAATTACATTTTTGGGGACGTCCTCGACAAAACGACGACACGTTTGATCGACGGTCTCCTCCCCGGGTAAAGTGGGGGGGGGGGGACGTACACACAGCCACATGTGACACACAGAATTTTTACGGTGGAGCACTTTTACGGTTTGAAGTCGTCGTCTTCGTCCTTTTTGTGGTGTATTTCTACGAAGAACACGTAAACCAGGGCGCCCAGGATTCCACCCACACACGGACCCACGATGGGAACCCAGAAGTAGTTCTTGTACCTGCAGAAGAAGGAAGGATGTTAAAAGTCCCCAATTGGAGGAAATCACAATATTATTATTTTAGAAACGTTCTGCCATACCTACCACCAAAAATATCTTTTGTACTGCATAGTTTGATTTTATACTTGGTCCAAATGTTTACTTCTATTTTGGGAAAACTTGTGTGGAATACTGTGTATTTGTGTAGTCTTCAATTGGGCAGTTTGTCCAATGCCAGGCACACAAAGTTACAGTAAATGATTTTGAAATAATTGAATATAATTATTTTAATTAAATAAAGAGACTTCATCTGTGCACAGTTTCCAGTTATAAAATGGCACAAAATAATAATAGTTAATGAGGGTCCGTTTTGAAGAAGGTCGTATTTAAACTTGACAGTAGAAGATTTAGACGCTTGTCGTCAACTTGGAGGATGTACAAGTACTCTGAAGTTGGGCACGGTTTCTGTCACCAAAACAGTGTGTGTGAAAACGAGGATCGGCCTGGGAAATTAACTGTTCGGAACCTTAGTGAAGGAACACAGGATTTCTCAACAGAGAAGGGGAAGAAATGTCTCCGTAGGTACGGTTGAGAGCAGGCAGTGAAGTCAACTGGCAGAGGGTGACCAACACTATACAAGCAGACATTGTTGAAACATGCATGTGTTACACTACTATACGTATATATATATTCCACTTACATGAAGACGCTGGAGTCCCAGCCGGCGATGGTGACGAAGACCCTCGGGGAAAGGTCTCTGGCCGGGTTGATGGCGTAGCCGCAGTTGGTGCCGAGGCTCATCCCTATGGCCATCACGACGAAACCAACGTACAGCGGGATCAGGTTCTTGGGAACGCTCATGTTCTTCGAGTCCGTGATGGCACACACCAACAGCAGCAGGGTGAATGTCCCCAAGACCTTGACGCAGAAAGGAATATTTTCTGAGCTAACGCCACAGCGACAACATGGGTGTTGTTCTCGAGAAGACGAGCCTCTCCTGCCTGGGCTCTTCCGGTAACGTGTCATCGTGCCGCATTACCTGGTCCACGAAGCAGCCGATGATGCTGACGTTGCTGTTGGGGAAGGTGGTGAATATCCCGGCAGTGGCGATGTCCCTGGCGAGGTGCAGGTCTTCCACCTCCATCTCCACGTTGGCCGGCAGCTTGTAGGCGCAGATAAGATCTGAGGAGGAGAACAACAACGACAGGGGTTGGCGTTGGCGTCTGGAGCCGAGGCCTCGCCGAGGAGGACGACACTTACCGTTGTAGACGAGGAAGGTGAGGACGGCCGAGAGGAACCCTCCAATGAACTGGCCGGCCACGTAGTGGGGGACAGCCTTGAGAGGGTGCTTACCAATCACCGCCATAGCCAGAGTCACGGCGGGGTTCAGGTGGGCGCCTGAAACACAACAACACTCGAGGCCGTCTCCACACAAAGACAGTGGAAGGAAAACATTGGCAACTTCCTCAACATAGAATAAGTAACTAATGTTGGTGAACGAAGAAATCAATTTATTAACATTTTAAGTTTTTTTTCTGTTTATGATTCGTATAGAGTCAAGTGATGAAAGTAGGAGACCTGTACACGAGGGAAAATTTTATGAAGCCAATAATATGGATGGCTAACAAAGTGAAACTGTAACAAATAAAATTAAGGATATGTTTCAATGGGCCAGTCTTGGAGCATGGCGAAGAGAGATCCATACCATGGACAAGGATCAAGTGAGGTAGTAGAAGAGCACATGTAACTAAACACTGTTTGAAGAGGCATGTCCCACAGGCATTGATTTGTTCGCTGTCAGTTATTCCAGATGTTGCTGTTTAATTAATAGCCATTATTCTTCTTCCTCTTAACTAGAAATTGCCTGTATTATTCCATGGAGGAAAGTCTCTGGGTCCTTGTCTACATCGTCGCACATCTGATGGCGGTGGTAACCGTACCCTGTCTCATCTGTCGTCCTCGCTCACCTTCCTGAGCCTCTTGCTCCGAGCTCGAGGTCTGTGGTTCGTGAGTCATCGCCACCGCGCGACTTTCTCCCCGTTCCTCTCTCTATTTACTTTCCATCATCGTGGCAGTTGCAGCTGCAAGTCTCCTCCGCCTCGTCGTCATTATCTCAGGAATGCTGGAGCTCGGGGGCGTCTGATTACGAACTTCTACGCGATCTCTCTCCACCAGCCAGCTTCCTCAGCCGAAACTATCCGCAGACGTTGTTCACCGCGTGCGTGGTACGGAAGGAGAAACAAAAACAAGTAAAGAGCTTGACAGAGATGAGGAGGAATAGGGACGCCAAAAATGGAACACTAAAATGATGTAAATCTGTGCAAGATCTAACTCCGCCAGTTCTGAAATTGGGAGAAAGTAGGGACGCCAAAAATGTACCCTGTGGAGCGTCAACTCTCGCAGCGCCGAGGACGCCGAAACGAGGAGCTCCATGTGATGACATCACTGACAGGAAGTTTCTCTCCCCCTTACTCACTGGAAGAAGATTTAACGGAAAGAAATGCGCAACGTTCGGTCCGCTGTATCTTCAGCAACTAGATTCGAGAGTATGTTAATAGCAATAGACAGCTGATAGAAATCTCTAAGGGGAAAAAAATTCAATAACAAGAAAATGGGAACTGGTGAAAAACAAAAATTTGATCTTAGCATAAGGGAAGAAAATAATAAAAAAATCCAACGGCATAGAGGAAAGGAACAATTACTGCAACACTTCGGGAAACAGTGTAAAGTCTCTCACAGCAGAGGCGTAACATTCCAGTTTGGTGCTCCACAAGGTTGCGCTCCGGTATCCTTTCGCAGTGTCTCAAAATTCACAAATATTCTTCATCTGGAGGGTCGATTTATTCATTTATGCAATACATTAACCATCTCTGGCAGCGTGCATACATTGGGGACCCAGAAGAATATTTCGGCATTTTGAGAGACGGCGAAAGAACGGACCTCAGAGGTCAGCTGATGACGTCACCACGTGGGGGGCGTGAGCAGGAGAGGAGAGAGGGCGTTCAGATAAGGACGGTCCTCCACGAGTTGACTTTGTGTTTAATCTGTCGGCCGCCGACTCGAGTGTTCAAAATCAGAGGTAATTCTCTCTCTCTCTCTCTCTCTTTGATAAATGGCGCGGCTCTTCAAATATTGATGGACTTCACACAGCACGAAAGGTCAATTCCAATTCTCGCCGCGTCCATCTTCGTCGCCGTCCAGACGCTAACTGCGGCGGGTGGAGCTCGAAAGGTTAAAAGTCAGCTTCCAAGTCACGATGAGGGCGGATTTGAAATTTAAATGGCGGCGGCTGTTATTTGTTGGCTGATTTCAAGAAGAAGGAGGAGACAGTCTTTCCACTATTCACTCGCCACGTGGACGCCATCTACAGCGGACTGCGAAACGACGACCCGGAAATTAATCATCAATCCGCTACCTGCCGCAATTACTCTTAAGTAAAATTTCTTTTAAAATTAATAGATAATTTATTTTTTGGTTCCTCTGAAACCCCTATTTTCCAAAGAATAATACAGACATGATTGAATGAAAATGAAATATTGTAAAGTGATGAGGCTTACCCGAGGGCTTGCCGGCGATCATGACGCCCATGGCGACGGCGATGCCGTAGGCGAGGTTGATGGACAAGGTCGTGCCTGAGGCTCCGTAGGTCAGGACGTTCTGCGCCACGCTGCTGTTGCCCACGAACTGCGACAACAAACAGCCAAGGTGATGCATCAGACCATGTTGAATAGGACTAATATATATATAACAGTACAGTAGTTGGTAGTAACCCCCCCCCCCCCTGAGAATGAAGATGGCGTACTACGAGGAGGAAGGAAGCTGGAGACGTTATCAGCGGCCATGCGGAAGTCTCCAGCTTCCCGTCGAGGATCGCTTCCAGATGCTGGCAAGCTGCAGCGGCCGAGGTAAGAACTAACTTAATCTCTCGTGATCGACGAGTGTCGTGACAAGTTTCTTTTTTTTTAATAATAAGCCGGTTCCCCGGGTTGATTTTATATTTATTTAAAATAATAAGACTAAATTTAATATTGTCTATGAATTGTCGTATCCTCGGCTATAAGTTACCGTAATAAATGAAGTACGTGCGACAGAAACGGACCCGAGACTCCGTACAAGATTTAATCGCGGGGAAATTGTGGGGCGTGTAGCAGACAACTACGCGCGCTTGGATGTCCCGAGACATCACATCGTTTCTGAAACGCTATGGGGAAATGACGTCGTGAGGTCTGATGGGAAACGTCGAGGTTCAGGACACTTTCTCTCTAACTGCGGCCGTGAGACGCCTCAGCCCTTAATACGTCACTTCCGACTAGAGATCCAAATTCTCTGGCGCCTCCTGTTTTAACATTTTCCCCCACCCTGCGCAGTCCACCTTCTCTTCCTCTCTCAGGAGAGTTCCGACTCCTCCTGGGTTCTTTATTTTCCTTCGCCCAATCTCCGTCGGTCCACTCGCTCAGCTCAACTGGCGCCACTGTCCATCTTCTCGCGTCCCTTCACTACGCTAATAAACCAGGAAAACATCCTTTCAGGTAGATTCTTTTTCCTCTCTGTGAAACTGCATGCTCTCTCTCTCTCTCTCTCTCGCAGAATCTCCAGAGATTCAGGAGGCTGAAGATGGTGAAGTGACATCCAAAGATCACTGTTACGAAAACGAAGATAACTCAACCAGAAAACAATTTAAAGTTGTTGTCGCTAACATTTCCGCGACTCACGATCTTTATTACATCACATTATTCGATCACACAGACAGAGAGAGAGAGAGAAGAGAGAGACCCAGCATAAGGCAACTCGAGTCTCTCTCTCGTCCACTCTATTATATTATTCTCAAATAATCTCGCCATTACACGGGCTTTTGAAACATTACCTTAATCTCAAAGATATTGTCTTGGATGAGTAGTAGTAGAAGAAGAAGAAGTAATTACCCGCGATAACGAACTCTCCAAACTGTTATCAGATCTGAGGAATTGGATACGAAAACACGATTCCCAAAAGATAACAAACTGATAAATGATATTTTTTTTTTACAAAGACAGAAGAGTTGTTGCCAGGTGAAGGAGAGCTGAATGTGGAAGACGAGAGATTCTCCTCCGTTTGAAATTGAAATCGTCTACAGCTTGAGGTAGACGAGATCAGTGGTTAGGACGGAAACAGGAGCCGACAAAATCTCCCGACGTAGGGTTGGCCGTAGGAAGTCCTCAATTTAATTTTCGGACAGACCCGGGGTTATTTAGATGACGATGCCTGAAGAAATCATCAAGGTAGATAATTTCTTTTATGATGGAAAAGTCTAGTAGCAGTGCAACTAGAAGAAGAACAGGAATAAGCAGAGGTGGACAAGGGGAACGAAAATAAGGCGTGGGATATGTTGACGGAAAATGAGACGGAGAAGAAGGAGGAGATGTATATGGAGAAGAAGCGAAAGATGTAGGACATGGGGCGGAGGAGGAGGAGAAACAACAACAAGAAGGACTACGTAATGGATAAGGAGTAGAAGAAGAATGACATGATGGTGGAGAAGAGAAAAATGTAAAAGAACAAGGGGAAGAAAGAGCACAAGAAGAAGCATATTCACATGGAAAAAGGCGAGGAAGATGTCGAAAAACAATGGGGATAAGGAGTAGAATCGGGGAATAGAGGAGGAGAGCAAGAACGCTACGGAGACGGAGTAGGAGAAGAAGGAAATGGATAGTGAACAGAATAATACGTAGTAGGAATAGGTTATGGAGACGCAGAAAAAATACGGAGAAAAAGGAGTAGGATATTCAGAACAAGAATAAGGAGAAGAAATCAAGAAGGAGCGTATGCGGATGGAGTAGTAGGAGGAGACGGAGTAGCAGGAGAAGACAAATAAAACATATACTGTCTGAAACCGATGAGAAAAAAAATATTAAATTTTTATTTCAAGTGGGGAACAGAAAATAAATACTTCCAATGGAAGCCCATGTTGTCAATGGCTGTGAAACGAGTCTAAAGGATCGTGATGATGAAAAAATTTTCGACTGGACCCGGGAAAGCGAATTGAGGAGTTCTGCAACAGCGGTGCTCTTACCACCTGAGCTACTTTGTAGGGTTCAGTAAATTAAAAAAAAACCTTTAAGGCTGCGTCAGAGCCAGAGTTTGCGCTTTAAAGGACTGTAAATCGAGATGAGGATAAGCGCCCAGGTCCTCGGGAGCTCCCCCCTCCAGGGTCCCCTTTGAACCAATTACGTTGATTGCCTTAACAGTTTATTAATTTCTGCCTGGACTAATTGCTGTGTTGTTGGTTCATCCTCTTCACCCTGCAGCGCCTGGAATAACAACAAACAACCGGACGATGTTCCTCTTGTGTCGTCATCACGTAAAACGACGATTTATTTCTTGTAGATACGATAAGGCAGGTCAGAGGTCCTTCATCCCTCTCCTCCTCCTCCTCCTCGTCACCGTCGTCCGCATTTAATATCAATCCTCGGAACTAAAAGTCGCGGAGAAATCAAGTTTATCGAGAGAGATTGATGCAGGGTTTGTGGACGGTTTCAAGGATTCGGTTTTGCTTGGTTTGGACTAGTTGAATTGTAGTTGGCAGCGTGTTTAGGACCACATGTGGCGGATTAGGGAGAGGAAAATAAGCCTTTTGGTGGAAATGGAGACTGGTGCGTTTCTGTCAACGGAGCAGATAGAGTAATTAAATTTTAGTGTAAATTTCGGATGGGAGGTGCTGAGGCGGGGCTTTCCAGGAAAGTTTGGAGTCTAGAATTAGTGCGAGGTAAGTGATGGAATATGTTTTTGTTTTTTAATTAGGATATGAGAGTCAAAAAGATAGAATGATTGAGTAAGAGGATGTTTGGTTTTGAGAGTAAATGAAACTTACGATTTATTTTAGAAAAGATACCACGGTGGGAATTATATCAGACTAGACCGAGGGGAGGGAGAGAATAGAGAGAAAAATAGAGAGAAGAAAAAAGAGAAAAGTACGAGAAGAGAAGAGAGGAGAGAGAGAAGACAGAGCGGAGACAGAGAAGGGAAGAGGAAACAGAGAAGAGATATAACGGAAGACCGAATGGAGGAGAGAATAGAGAGAAGGGAGACAAAATGGAGAAAAGAGTACGAGAAGAAGGAGAGAGAGAAGAGAAGACAAAGAATAGAGAGAAGGGAAGAGAGAGAAAGGGGGGTAGACCTTGGCGGGTTTTGCGGACGTCCACACACATACACGTATAATATGTTTTATTATTATGGCCGGTGGCAATTGATGAGTGATGTGTGACGGGCGTCACTTCCTGTGGACGAGACGGATGTCTATTATGGACTCAGCAGTTCTGTGACGTCACCGCACCTCTGCCCTTTCCTGACGCCGCATTTTTATTGACGAGGTTCAATTTCCAAAGACACTGACAAATGTGCGTGAGAGCGGAACGTGGATGGAAAGCATGGGGAATCGTCCCCGTCTTCTCATCCTTGTCCACCAAAAACGCTGCGGCTCTCAGCTTCTGCTCTTGTTATTGCTCACTCTTCTCCCTGCCTTCATTTCGTCCGTAGGCGAGTCACGTGACACGCTCAAGTAAAGCGAAACGGAAGACTCGAATGGAAGATATCACAACTGTTGACGACGAATAACCAAATTCTGAACATGATTTTGAAACTTGAATCTTGGAAGACTTGTGGTTCTGAAGTAATCAGAAGACACAGAGAGAGGGGGAGGGGGGAGAGAGAGAGAGAGAGCCGCGCATCCAAGACAAAAAAGAAATGGAAAGTGACGGTTGAGGAATCTCCAAATCTGGAGCCTCGTCTGTCTAATACTGACTGACACTGATTGGTATTTCAGGATATATGTAATCTTCCAATCTTAATACCTTTTATCTTTCACATCTCCTCCTTTCCTTAATCTGTGACTATCGTATTTCAACATGACTGACTCCACACTCGACCTTGCTAATTCAATTAACGAGTCTTTTTCGTAATAATTAAATGCAATTAATTAACAACATAGTTTTCTGACTTTTACAATAAATAAAAAGACGGCCAATAATAAGTCAGCATATAGATTTATCGCTGTTTATTCAAAATCGACGTTTCGTCTCCTTCTTTGAGACATCCTCAGGCGTACTACAACCATAACGTTACAAGAAATTAAATACGGGGATTCTAATTTATACATATGAAAAATCATGAATTTTGCATTGATCATATCAGCATAAAAATTTATGAAGAATTGCTAAATTTGTAAGTTTTGAACCACTATTTTTTTATATATAAATTTAAAAATTGTAACATAGAACCCCGTATTTAATTTCCTGTTTGTGGTACGCCCGAGGAAGTCTCAAAGAAGGGAGACGAAACGTCGGTTTTCAATAAACAGCGATAAATTTTCATGCTGATTTACTATTGGTCGTCTTTTAATTTATGGTAAATCAATTAACATTCAATTACAGACGTCGAATCGACCGGTTCGTCGCCATATTTGCGCACAACCTCAAGGAAAAGTCACTGCAAGAAAATTATTATTATGATAATAATTTTTCCTTTTTTTGTATGTCACACGACCAAAACTATATTTTAATTTTGATTTCAAAATTTATTAACAAGCAGCTTTCGGCATTGCACATAATCATCTACAGAATAAAATACAGTTCTTTGAAACATTACAAAAAATATATAGTAATTGTTTAAAATTATAACATAAAACAACTTGTTTGTTTTTTCTAATGATTTAATGTTTAAAAATATTATGGGAGCCAAGAAATATGGAATTATTGAGCAAGGGGATGTTTGGTTTTAGGGTAAATGAAACTTATGATTTATTTTAGTTTTTTAAAAAAATGGAATGTTATGTTTAATTGTCTCCACACGAAATGGCAATCTGGAGGAGAAAAGATACCACGGCCGAAGGAAGGGAGGGAGGGGGGAGAGAGAAGAGGATTTTTGATTAAATCATTAGAAAAAAACATGTTATGTCAATTTTAAACAATTTCCATAACAATTTTGTAATGTTTCAAAAAATTGTATTTTATTTTGTAGACGATTGTGTGATGCCGAAAGCTGCTGCTTAAAAAAATTTGAAATCAAAATTAAAAGTATAGTTTTTGTCATTTAAGTGACTCATAAAAATAAGGAAAAATTACTATCATAAAAAGTAAAAATCAGTCTTGTAATGAAATTTAATAGGTTCCTAGATGGAAAAAATGTTATTAAAATTTCAGAATCCTCCAGAGTAATTATTTCCTACAAATTTCTGCGCCATTTTACTATTTATAAGAGACACACGATGAGTAAATTTTATCTGAATCCTCCTTAAAATTGAAGAGAAAGTTGCAGAAATCTAATACATTCTAGTAGTAAGATTACCTGAGGAAGATGCCAAATGTGGTGACGAAACGCAGGATTAACTAAATAAAAACTTTGTATCTCGGCGTCAATTCATTGCATTCAATTAAATCAATTATTCACAATTATCTGTTTCCGCCCTGTTAATTATCACTCAACTCGTTATAAATAAACGATATTTAATAGTTGGAGTAAATGTCCAAAGATTTAAGCTGATAGTCAAAGATTATAAACAGATAAATATCTACGTATCAGAGATTACAATATAGTAAATATTTCTTTATAACCGAAGACCACTGCACAGAGCTCGTATATCTGTACAATTTGATAGTACGATTTGTCGATTTCGACCCCAGCGACCGATAACATCGACTCTATTCTCTGTTTCTTTTTTTATTGTCTCTGCACGTGGTGCGTGTGAACATTCCCTTCACCTCATCACGCCACCAACAAGAATTATCGGTGAATTAATTATATCTGCAGTGAAATCTGCACGAATGCGTTTGTGACCTCGGGACAGGGTTTTACCCATTGGTTGTCCACATCCACAACCAACGAGAAGGCCCCCGGAGGTCTCCTGCTATTAAGTTGATCTTTCCTCCCTCGATATTCGCAGCTCTTCATCCTCCATATCCCATGGATCATCCATGAGGACACTTCCACGTCTCACCTCCAAACCACCTTCCCCTTCCTTGTCCTTGTTCTTCTATTCTATTCCTTTTTATATAAATATAAGCGAAATTTCCGTGGAAAACACGCTGAGTAAGAATAACTTGTCTTGACGCTGAGCGCGGTAGTGTGTGTAACTGAGTGGCAGAATAGTAAACCAGCGTGGCTGATAAGACAACAACGATGCAATGTGCCTATTATCACCCCACCTCTCTCTCTTTCTCTCACTCACACACCCATACTCATACACACTCATAATCGTTCCCTATTTACCGCATCATCATACCATAATATTAAGTGTGTGTACCTGAACCGTTGAATAGTAAACCAGCGAGTCACGGTGCTCCGTGGCTTTCCTCGCATCTCTCTCTCACACACACACTCTTATCTATTGCCCCCGATAATAATAATAATAACAATAATAAAAGAATGTGTACATTGACCGTGAAATAGTAAACCAGCGAGTTTGACAGGTAACAACAGTGCCACGTGGCTTTTATCACATCATCACGCTACAAATTATCTGTAGTGTGTGCCTTCATCGCCCATGTAGCCTATCGGCAATACATGCAGAACGTGTCTCATCCTAATATATACATATACATGAGTGAGATGTCGAGGTTAAAGAATGAGAATGGCCGAGCCTGATGTTATCTTCTACGCTGTGTGGTTAATTCCAACAAGGCCAAGAGCATAAACCGCAAGGAATAATTACAGAAATCGAAAAAGGAAGCCACTTTAAAATTCAAATTTCTTCCCTCACCCCTCTCCTCTCTCTCTCTCTCTCTCTCTCTCTCTCTCTCTCTCTCTCTCACTTACTCACTCACTCTATCTCACTCTCTCACACTCAGTGTGCGCGCGCGTGTATTAGCAAACATGAGATTCGATCTTGGCCGTGGCCATTAGAATTTCAGATCGAAAAATTTTATTGAGGCCACAAAAAAATAATAGAAACGAAGCTTGGACGACGGGAGAGGGAGAGAGAGAATAATATTGGGTCCACGCGAAGCCTTTATCTCAAGGTAAACCCGGGAAACGACAAGAGAGCAACTTCCCTCATCAGAGCTGTTTAATTGCAAATTAACTTTGAGGTAGGAAGGCGCGTGCGCGGTGGAGCGGGAAACGAGGAGAAAATAGAAAGCCCCACTACACAGACCAACTTCGTTACATATTAAAGATGTAATTTACTATGTTTGTTATTATTATTTGTAACTATTTTGAGCTTATTTTGTGCAAATCCACCGAGTATAACTCAGTTGCAGTATCAATGAATTCATTCACTAATATTAAAAAACAGCGAGGGTCCGATAACAAAGCCTTGAGGAACTCCCGACGTTACACACATGGCTGCCTCAATCCGAAAATTGTGTCTTCTTGGTAGACTCTAGCAGATGTTTGTGGAGTCCTGTTGGAGTTGTAAAGCGGTTTACAGCGGCGCACTTTATGGCGTCAGATAATCCGACAGACAGACAATAGGGCTCGAGTTTTTTTTCCCCTCTCTTTTTCCCAGGAGGAGAGGAAAATAATGATAAGAAGAAGAAAAAAAAAGCCCCGAGTCACGCGTGGTTCCGAAGTCCCACAATGGAGCTGACCGCTCACTTCCGTCCCTCGCCTTCCATTTCGTCATGGGACAGAATCTCGTCTCTCTCTCGTGTGTATCTGTTTTATTTTTACGAAGCGATCCGCGGGGGTTGAAGGAAATTGCCTGTCTGCAGATCGATTGTGCCACTTATACGGACGGCGGCCAGCAACATTCGCGTTTAAGGTCACGGTCGTACGTACTCCATCGCGTTTCCTTCTTCCTCCTCAGAAAAAAATCTGTCCTCGGCTCCCACTTGGAGAAATTCCTCGACCCTTCCGCGCCATCGGTGACAAATCACACTCCTCAAACATTTCAAATCTATCATCCTCCAAGGCATTCACAAAATACCGTCCCGGTTAAGAAAAACGCTGACCCCGAATACTATATTCGCGAAATCAGATAACTCAAAAGAAAAGTCAGGAAAATTACATACCATCAAAAAGTAAAATTAATAGAGTTAAGAAACTAAACAAAGAACAGTCTAAGATAGTGGAAATGCTTCAAATGAAGCTCGGTAAAGCCATATAGCTAATTTTAGAAGAAAGACAAGAATGGAAAAAATGTCAACTGGACCGGGGACTCGAACCAGCGATATCCGGGCAGGCACTCCACCAACTGAGCTAATCCGAGTCGACGTCCGAGGACCGATTCAACATCTCAGTCCATTATTCCGTTGTTCGCGGACGACTGCATAATTTATAAAATTATAGAGAATATAGACGACGAATTTGTTCTTCAGTCACATTTACACAAGATACATCAACGGACAGAAATTAATGAGATGAGAATAAATCCTTCTAAGAGTTAAACAATTATTTTTACTAAAGAGAAAAATGGTCATCCCCGGGGAATATGAAATAGGGAACGTGTAAATATCTAGGCGTAATTTTTAATAAGAAATTCAGCTGGGGCGAACACGAAAATGAGGGATGGAGGTCGTTAGACTTCATAAATAGGATATTGAAGAAAAGTACGAGACAGTTAAACCCATGATATAACACGGTACGGGATCCGTACAGACATCAACGCGCTGGATAAAATTCTGAAACGGGCTGGAATGGGTTTTATATGGGGACGAAACTAAATGCGAAACATTCGGTGATAGGAGGAGGAAAAAGGCTAGACTTGGGAAACTCTACAAAGCTTACACGGTCTGGTGAGAAATAAGGGAGCGGCTAACTATACCTAAATTTTTCTCTGAAAACAACCATAATTACAAAAGAAGGGAAAGTGACCAAAGAACGGATGTGGGCAAATATTCCTTCGTAAACAGGGCGATAAGAGACTGCAAGGGCACTAGAGGCTTTCCCCAATGATAAAAATGTTTTCAAAAAGAAGTTAGAAACACTGAAAGGTTAGCTGCTTATTTTGTAAAAAACAATTTATTATTTTAAAATTGTGTTATCAATTTTTTTCTGTAATTTATATTTGTTCATTTAGTTTATCAACAATTTATCTTTGTACTTTAATTTTATCAAGAAACTGCCACCGGGAAAATGCCAGACCACCTCCGCTAATAATAATACAGCACCGACGATCATTTCAGGGGGCGTATGTGAACATACAGAGATTGGCGTGCTTCAAGGTACCCTTCCCGTGCCCTTCGTTGTTTGTATTTCCTCATAACATTATTTCACATAGGACGATTTGGGAAATTGGGAAACCAAAAAACTTACGAAACTGGGAACTCTTAAACGTTTTGTCACAGAATAACAGCTTCATAAACGGTCTGCCTCGTGTCCGTAATTCTTATTTTCGCAGTCGTCAATAATAGCTGGTAATTTTTACTTGTTTACTTTCGTTTTTTTTAGCCCAACACCGCATTTGCTACAAGTTCACTGGACACTGGCGGTCCGCAAGGTTGTATTTTAGTCACTTTTCACTGTCTTTTAAACCCACATAAGTCATTTATGAGACAATGTGGAGGCGGGATGTAACTGTTAACAGATGTGACGTGAATAGCGTAACTGTTTTCAATTATGGCATGTACGTGGTCCTGGAGGAAGAGTTCAATATGAAGATTGATAGAGGGGAAACCAAGGTAATGGAGTGTAGTATGGGAAACAGTGGAATAACAAAGGCTGTCAGGTTGAGAAGAGATATTTTGAAGGAAGCTGAGGAATTCTGCTACTAGAGTAGGATAGCAGAGGCAAGGAAGAGGAATTTATTTACGGCTAATATAAGTGTGACTATTAGGAAATCGTTGCTAAAAATGTTGGTATGGAATTGTAGCGTTATATGGGTGCGAAACGTGGATGATAGGAGTTGAGGAAAGGAAGAGAATAGAATCATTTGAAATGTGGTGCTAGAGGAGAATGAGATGGGTGGATAGGATAACTAACGAGTAAGTTCTAGACACAATAGGGGATGAACGAACAATATGGAGTACGTTGGCCAAGAGAAGAAAATGTATTAATAGGTCACGTTTAAAGAAACAAAGGTCTTGTAAAATTAGCATAAGGAGGAATTTTGTGGTGGGGCAGAACTGAAGAGGGAGGCAAAGGATGGAATATGCTAAGCAGATTAGGGAGGATGTGGGATGTTCGAGTTATGAGGAAATGAAAAGGATTGCAGAAGATAGGTTGGCATGGAGGGTTGTATCAGACCAGTCTTAGGGCTGAATACCACCACAACAACAATACACACGTATATATATATATATATATATATATATATATATATATATATATATAGTGCTGCTTAAAAGAAAAATGAATTTTCCCCCTTGTGACGCGGAAAACCTCTAGCAATCTGATGTCCTGGAGCGATTAAGGACTGTTTGTTCGGTTTCCCTCTGTTGTTGTTGTTGTTGTCGTGTGCTGAGAGAGGCAACACGCTGTCGCTTGAGCTGTCGCGGCCAGTGCCAGGGACGAGGAGCTCCAACGACCCCGAGACACGCCATCTCTGTCATCGTTTCCCGCTCTGACCCAATTTTCCCCCCGTGGCGCTTAATAGGACACGCAGTTTTCCCTCTCGCCTCCGTGCCTAATCACCTGAGACCAGCCAGCTTCGATTGGAGAACCAGAAATGGAAGGGGACTGGTAACTGATGAACCGGGATCGAGAACTTTTGAAATCGTCCAGATGAAAAATAACCTGATAAAGTTGGCACAGGACTATTTTTAATTTTCACACCGCGGGGGAAAGTTGGTGTTCAACAAGGCTCCACCTTGGTAGTCCTTCGCTGTCCAACCACTCACAACCTAGAGGTATCACAGGTTTACGAACAAATCTTGAGTTTTTTTTATTTATATACAAAAACTATTATCTTATAGATTATCAGTTAGGCCAATATCGATACAGTATATACAATATAAAAAATCATGAAAATAAAATGTGGTATATAATTGACATGGTTGCGTGAGTATAGCTTAATCCGTTTGATTAACCTACTTTTGCCGACCAGGTTAGGTTTAATTGCGAGTATCTGAGATACGTGGGTGTGTGAGGATTGACAAGCAGTGAACTGATTTTTGGAGGATTAATGAGGATGTGGCATGATGGTAGTAGACTGAGTTAGGGTGTGCCTGAATGATCAGGGGGAAATCTTTATGTGAAACAGAGGATGGGCCCAAAGTTGCACCTTAAGGAACGCCGCCAGTCCATGGGACAGACAGTCTAACTCCTGCTTGAGGTCGCCGCCGCGTCATTATCTTGAGCGGAGCCTGGGAACGCGAGGGATGAAACCCACCTGATGCAAGGCACAAGAGTGGGGAGGGGGGCATTTCTTTTTAGAGGGAGAGTAATCGCTGATTTCCGTGCGGGACATTGAGGTCAATGCCCTTCTCCTCCTCCTCCTGCTGTGGTACGTACGACGTGACGGGCCATTAGAGAGGGAGAGGGAGAGAGAGAATCCTCAAGGTCGGCCAGGTTATTGATCATTCATGCTTCCGTGACCGGAGAAATCCGGCGGATGTCACCAAACCTGCCCTCAGCCCGTCGTTAACCGTAAAATAACGAGGCTAATGGATGACTTCCATTCCCGCCCGTCTAACATGTTATAAACGTCTGACACTTATTCAACTAGCGTCACAAGTCATAAATAACCCTTGACGTCATCGTCCAACTTCAAGACGGACAGAGGTGAGACACACACGAGAGAAAAGGGAACCGTATGCACGAAAATACGTCACAGAAGTGTAGAAAAGTTCAAACTAAACAGGAAGAAAGAAAATAAGAATGAAATGCTCAGAAAATATTAACAGTTAAATATAAGGAAAAAACAAGAAAGGAAAGGAAGGGATCGGAGGAACGAAAATAAAAATTAATTAGAGAGAAAATGACAAGAGATAAATATAAAAAATAAATAACAAATAAAAAAGGGTTTAGAAGAACGGAAATAAGAATGAGTTACAGAGAAAATATCAATAGATGAATAGAAAAAAATAGCAAAGGAAAAGAAGAGACGGGATTGGAAGACCTACAGATGATAAGATGACCTTCCCGTCAACTCGGTCACCACAGCAACGCCGTAGAAAACATATCATTTTTCTCTTCCCCCTAAACCGAGTTTTCTGATTAATCAAATTCTGTTTAATTCCTCCTTAACACGTCTATGACAGCAACTAGCAGATATTCTATTTTTAATTATAGTTTGGGAAAAACGAAATGCTAATAAAATATTAACAGAATCTTCATACAAAGGAAGAGTTGTTGAAAGGAAGACTTGGTTGACGTTGAGTCATGGCCAGACACTAAGGAAAAGCAAGTGACTCGACTGGTTCGTGAGAATAGTAAGGGTCAATCAGCTAGAAGGAATAAACCGGAGTACTCGTAACTTGGCCAATCACCGATCTTTACTTACTGGGAGGAGAGATGGATTGCTTCAGGTGACGTCACTCGCGTCTTTTCCTCCCTCCCCCTTGCTTGCTTTCATAATTAGGTTAATTGATTGCCTGAGTGCCCCGTGCCTCTGGCTAATTTAGGTGGTAATTGAGACTAATTGGCCACCACTTTACGTATTCCATCTTCCTTTTATCGTTGGAGACAATTAACAAGCCGAAAAAAAACCTAATCCTTGTTTCTTCTTTCCTACGTCGAACACCCCCTTCCCCCATGAGAAGGTAAACAAGTATCGTGACGTTTCGACCGATTCCCCTGGTCTTTTTCAACAGATGTCTGATGTTTTAGTGACTTTAGGATTTTTGTGAGATAGTAAACACGCGTTTCTCACGAGGATGATCCATCAAGCGAGCAATGGTCAAGTTTGTCTCGATGGCTAATTCCCATCTCTCGGCGTGTGTGGCTCCAAGCAATCTACATTAATTAACGGCAGACCAGGAGGATAAACATGGCAACCTCCTCTCCTCTCACGAACCAGAAACACGAATATAAATTAACAAGCTTCGGTACACTCCGCTTAAGTAACAGTCGTACATTCATAAAAAAACGACAAAGGATTAACGAGACATAATGTAAAGTTGGGGAAAAAACCTGATCCATGCGTTGTGACGCGAGGAATTTCACAAGGGTCAGTATTCGGGCCACTATTAATATCAGAGGATCAAAAAAATCAGGGGCCTCAATTTTTATGGTGGTCGATTTTAATATTTTAAAGGATTACGAACCAGGAATAGCCAAAACTTCGTATGTTAACGGTGTGACGCGAGAAGTCCCACAAGGTTCAGTAGTCGGCACTTTATCACCTCTAGTATTAATACAACGTATTACCAGTATTCGGGCCACTATTAATATCAGAGGATCAAAAAAAAAGAGGCCTCAATTTTTATGGTGGTCTATTTTATTATTTTAAGGGGCCAAAACTTCGTATTTTAACTGTGACGCGAAGATTTCTACAAGGTTTACCTCTAATACTAGTATAGCTTATTACTAGAAAAACAATTTTACACAAATATAAACTATAACAGAGATAGAGAATAAAAAAGAAAACTTCGGTTCTAGGCGAAGAGTGCCTCAAGGGTTAATAATAGGCCCCTCTATTCTACGTTTATATTCTCTTTTGGGGGGAGGGTGGAAGAAGCTGGCCCAGGAAAATCAGATAAGTTTGAGACGGGGCGACTGTATTACTTACATGACAGTAAATGAGAAAATAGATGCGGGAAAATTGCGACTAGAACCATTTATAAAGAGAGTGCCGCAAGGTACCGTAATATGTCCTTATGTTATTTATAATATTAACAAATAAATTGGCCAAAGACTTTTGCTGTGGTGTCCCAGCAATCTTTTTTTTATTGTTTCTCCTTACATAAATCATTGATTTATGTTTCGAGGTTTCTATTACTCTTAATTGTTTCCACTAGTCTCACCCAATTAGTACACCTTTATCTGGAAATAAGAGTATTTCTACTGATTTATGTAGTACGGTTCCTTTGAGTCCCAAATGCAGTAACGCATTTACTTCACCCATTTAAATGACTGTAACATTTATACAGAAATATTTAATTAAACGCTGGACCAAGGATAAGAGAGTGTGAAATGGTTCTATAATACTCTATAATATTATTTATTTCTTTGATACAAAATTTTCTTTAAATGTAATGCTGAGGACCATGGAGAATGTGGCTCCCAACGTGGATCATCCAACTCTCGTCAGTTTCTTGCAGCGAAAATTTTCCACGTGCCACCGTAATTATCTTATCGATTTTATCATAATTTGCATTTCTGCGATTTTTATTGTTGTCGGGAATTAAGATCCGTCGACAATCGATTATGCACGCGGTCGAGATTAAACCGCCAGAGTCATGACAAGGGATTAATAATCAAGTCGCCGTGGAAAGTTTCCTCGTGTTGTTTGCGACGCAACAGTGAGAGAAATCGACGATAATCGTTCCTCCGCGGCTTTCTTTCTCCCCGTCGATTCTCTTTGGAACAGTGGTTCCGTTCCCCGGCTTTCAGCGATGACACTTTTCTATAATCGTCAGATCCTCGGAACCTGACCCATTACTGTCCCAGGAGAAAAATTCTTTTATATTTTGACCTCTAATTACCTACTTTAAAATTTAATGCTTTTGTTGTGGTCCCAAGACTGTTCCTATACAACCATCAATGCTAAGCTATCCTCCGAAAGCCTTTTCATTTCCGCATAACTAGCACCCCCACCAACATTCTTCATAATCTGCTTGGCGTATTCCATCCTTGGCCTCCCTCTTTTCTTCTTACCCCACACACTTCCTCTAATGCTAATTTTACAAGACCCTCATGTCTTAAAACGTGGCCTATTAGTCTATTCCTTCAAAGTCCTTCATATTGTTCGCTCTTCCCCTATTATGTTAAGATCTTCCTGGTTAGTGATTCTATCCACCCCATCTCATTCTCCTACAGCACCACATTTCAAGGGCTTCTATTCTTTTCCTTTCCACAACTCCTATCGTCCACGTTTCGCAACGATTTCCTAATATTCATACTTATATTACCCGTAAGTAAAGTCCTCTTCCTTGCCTGTTGCTATCCTACTCAAGTTATTACGCTTTCCAAGTAACAGAATTCCTTAACTTCCGTCATAATATCCCTTCCCAAGCTAACATAACAGCCTTTGTCATTCCACTGTTTCCCATACTACACTCCATCACCTCGGTTTTGCCTCTATTAATCCTCATATCGAACTCTTTCTCCGTGGCCACATTCATGCAATTTATTATCGTTTCCAAGTCTTCTTCTGACTCCCCTAATACTACAATATCATCGTCAAAGCGTAGGGTTTTTATTTATTCTCATTGCAGTATGATTCCTTTTCCATATATAGTTTTAACTTTCTTCTTCGCTTGTTCTATATGTAAGTTAAACAGCATGGCGACAGACTTGTCTTACTCCTTTCTTGATTTCTGCTTTCTTTTCTTGATCTTTTAATTTCTAATTACTGCTGCCTATCGTCTGTACAGGCTATGTATAAGTAACCTTTCTAGATATTTTATTCCAGTGCTCTTCAAAATCCTTAATAGTGTTTTCTAGTTCACATAATCAAACGTTTTTTCTAAATGTACAAAGGTCATGAACGTAGGTCTGTTTTTTCTTATCCTGCCTTCCAAAATTAGTCGCAAAGTCAATATTGTTTGTCTTGTCCCTTACATTCTTCCAAAGTTTAAGGGCAAACCCTCAGAAAATCTGCATCAGGTAGGTCGGGCTATAACCCGGAATTGAACCCACAAGCTGCAAAGCCTCCAACTTGAACTTGTGTTGCAGAATCATTAAAAATTTTGTCAACGTTCTCCTGGTGTTGTTCTGCTATTGTTCTCTTTCTCCCCCCCTCCTGTTCATGTCACATTTCTGATTCCTTACGTTTCGGCCCGTTGTCGTCGAGTGGAGTCTGGCTTTTGATGCCGCAGTAATTGTGATACACCGAAGTCTATTTCAGTTACAGACCTGGTTGGCTCTCTTCAATGGTCTCTCTCTCTCTCTCTCTCTCTCTCTCTCTCTCTCTCTCTCTCTCTCTCTCTCTCTCTCTCTCTGTTTGTGTGTATGTGTGTGCAAAGTGCTCCCAGTATTATTCATGGGGACCGCGCAGGGAGGGGGGAAAAAAGAGCCTCTCGCAGGATCGATGCACGACCGTCGTAAATACCCAGCCTCAAGTCTCTCTCTCTCGCGTCTGGCTTCCGCTTCTCTCAAGGAGCACCTGATAGGACTCGGTAATTCAGTTTCCGTTCTGGCGCGAGGTTCCTCGACGGTAACGATGTTTCTCCGTGTATGGAGGCTCGGTTGCCACGTGGCAAAGCTCCCCACTGTTTCAACCGTTGTGATTGGTTGAAACTTCACGACACCGTCACCGGACTCCTTATTTAAGTGGGACTGTTGTCAAACCTGGAGGGAAAGTTTCCCCCGGGCCCATCTCAACTGTCTTATCGCCTTGCATCATTGTTGTTGACCTTTCCCACGCAATATTCTGTTTCTGCCAGTGCACGGGAGTGAAGTCCGCCGATAACGGATTAAGAACGGGATCGGGATTAAGCCGCAGTCTTAACAACAAATTTGTCTCGTCCGTGGAAACTTTCCGATGACTTTCCGGGAATATTTGTTTGCTACACGGTGACACGTAGCAATCAGTTCCTGCGAGATGAGAGACATGAGGACGACTTGTAACACTCACACAGGGTGAACAACTACTTGTACAATTTAAAATAACAGACAATTAATTTCTTTTCTTAAATTTTGACCTCTATTTGTCAGTTGCTGTTGTAATTACTCCTAAGACTGGTCTGAAACAACTCTCGATGCTAAACTAATCTGCGCAAGTATTTTCATTTCTACGTATGTACCACATCCTCCGTTTGCTTAGCGCATTCCACCTTTTATCTCCCTCTAATGTGAATGTTACAAGACCCTCGTGTCTTAAACCACGGCCTATTAATCTATCCCTTCTTTTCTCTTATTCTCCTTATAACTTCCTGGTTAGTTACCCTATCCACGCATCTCCTTCTCCTACAGCACCACATTTCGAATGCTTCTATCCTCTTCCTTTCCGCAACTCCTTTCGTCCACGTATCGCACCCATATAAGTAATTATTCCCTAATATTCACACCTATATTAGCTGTAAGTAAATTCCTCTTCCTTGCCATTGCTATCCTACTCTAGTTATTATTATGTCCACGCAACTTCCTTCCGAATCTAACAGCATTTGTTATACCAATGTTTCCCTATACCACACTCCACCACCTTGATTTTCCCTCTATTAATCCCCATGCTGTGCTCTTTATCCAGGATTATCATTATTTTCCAATTCTTCTTTTCACGGTGACACGTAGTAATCAGTTCCTGCGAGATGAGAGACATGAGGACGACTTGTAACACTCACACAGGGTGAACAACTACTTGTAAAATTTAAAATAACAGACATTTAATTTATTTTCTTACATTTTGACCTCTTTATACCAATATATTTTCATCAAACTTTAGGGTTTTTATTTTTTCTCCTTTCAGTATGATTCAGTTTTAACTTCTTCATCTACGTAACGCCACGCTACAAATGAACATTTTTAGCAACGATTTACTATTATTCACACTTATTTTAGCCATAAGTAAATTCCTGTTCCTTGCCTGTTGCTATCTCCTACTCTAGTTATTACGCTGTCATAGTAGCAGAATTCCTTAAATTCTGTCAAAATATCCATTCGCAATCTAACAGCCTTTGTTATTCCACTGTTTCGCATACTACACTCCATCACCTTGGTTTTCTCCTCTATAATCTATTATTAACATTTCAAATTATTGTAGCCAACACGCGAGCGCCATTGTGTAATAACTACATTCCTTGGAAACGGGAGGAAGGTTAATTGTAATAATAATTTTTTTTTGGGGGGGGGGGGTTAAACAGGCTACATGAGGGTGATCCTGAAACAGGCACCTCTCCTTTAATAGCATAGGAAGGGAATCAAATATTTAATTTATAATTAAGCATGTAATTTTTTTCTGCACATGGAGTAAATTACCTTGGGGGAGATATTTAGGGTGTATACACTTAGATGCCATCTGTAATTGTCCTAATAATATGGCCGTCTTAATCTGGTATTAAAATTTGTCTCGGAAAAAAATGGTATCAGTCTCGAGTCTGGTGACGAAACGTCGAAGCAACTAAATAACAACTTTTTGTATCCGGTTTGTGAATTTTATTCCGTTTAATTAATGCGGGAAACAGACGTTAATTGATTTTTACTTTTACTAATAATTTTCTTATTCAAACACACACGGAGAGAGGGAAAAAGGAAGGGGAGGGAGAATGGGAGAGAAGGTTGAATTACAGGTGCGTTTGCTGAGTATTCCAATATAGGTAAAGGACAAACACGACCTGACGTGGAATATGGATGAAGAGTGTCTAGGGAGGAGTCTGTTTGGAGTTTTGGACCATTGACCGTGCCATAGTTTAAACACACACCCACATACGACTCAGTGCAGCAAGGGTGTTTCGTAAACCTCTTCCACGTGGGATCGCTAACGAGGAACCGATAGTAATTGAGAAAGCTAAAGGTCGTCATAAAGATTACGGGAAACGGGCGCCAGGCAGCAAAAGAAAGCGTTTATCACTTATCAATGTGGACACGGGAGATAAAATAAGGCCAGAAAGTCAATCCTCCATGGGAAACGTCCGCTTAATCTCTTTACCGTTCCTTCCTGGTCTAATAGATTGTAATTGGTAGGCATTTCGAAAGGCTGGAGGAAGCGAAACAGGAAAGACATCCTCCCGAGGCTACCATTGCCGTCACATCGAACTCTTTCTTCCTTCGCTTCTCTTTACCTTTTGCAACCCTCAAGGATTTACTGCGTTCGGATGATGACGAGAGAGAGGCCCTGTGAGTGAGGCTGAAGGCTGCTACGAACACGGGGGTTGTAAAGGAATGGGAAGAGGCTCGCGCGCGAGAGGGAGAGAGAGTGAGAGGGAGGGACGGGTGAGGGAGAAAAGAGAGGAGCCAAAACCCCTGGACGCAGGCTGAGATGCCAAAGAAGAAGAAGGAGGACGAGATTTATTCGTTTTCATCGAGGCCCGGTTCTACCTGCGTGTGAAATAGCTGTGACTGAGATACACCGTGATGCATGCGACACGAACGTAATATAAACATGGAGGAAAACCGATCCATTACCGCTGTGATAGTAAGCACATGGTGACGTAACAGACGTCTGGCTTGTCCTCATAGTCCGCCGTTTCGTTACTTCCTACGAATCTTGGATCGTCACGATATTGCGCGGGGGGGGGGGGGAATAAATAACCACCGAACTTAAAATACGACATTTCATAAATCGCTAGGCCGCTGTGACGTCATCAAAATTGTCATTAAATTCATACGAGTGCGTAGTAATAGGACTGTCTGTTCAGGCCGTGACTGATGCGCCGATCTGCCCAAAAGCCACAATTTGAACAAATCATTTTAATTTATGTACTGAAAGTGGAACACGCGACGGAGAAAGTTAAAAATGAATATGGAAAGGGAATCAATGTAAGGAGAAAAAATAAAAACCCTAAGGTTTGGAGTGTGCAGTTATATGGGTGCGAAACGTGGACGATCGGAGCTCCGGAAAAGAAAAGAATAGAAGCCCTTGAAACGTGGTGCTACAGGAGAATGAGATGGATAGATAGGGTAACTAACGAGGAAGTTCTACACAGAATAGGGGAAAAGCGAACAATATGGAAGACGTTGACCAAAAGAAGGGATAGATTAATAGACCACGTTTTAATACATGAGGGTCTTGTAAAATTAGCATTAGACCGAAGTGTGTGGGATAAGAACAGAAGAGGGAGGACGAAGATGGAATACGCCAAGCATATTGGGTAGGATGTGAGTTGTGCTAGTTATGAGGTAATGAAAAGGCTTGCACAAGATAGGTTAGCATGGAGGGTTGCATCAGACCAGTCTTAGGACTGAATACCACAACAACAAGGTTTGCTGATGATATTTTGGTATTAGGGGAGACAGAAGAAGACTAGGAAAGCATAATTAAAGGGGAAAACATGGTCCTGGAGAAAGAGTACAACGTGAGGACTAATAGACGGAAACCCACGATAAAGGAGTGTAGAATGGGGCACAATGGAATAACAAAGATTGTTAGATTGGGAAGGGATATTTTGAAGTAAGTTAAGGAAATCTGCTACTTGGGCAGCGTAATAACTAGAGTAGGATAGCACAGGCAGGGAAGAGGAATTTACTTAGGCCTAATATAAGTATGAATATTAGGAAATCTTGGTGTGGGTGCGAAACGTGGGCGATAGGAGTTGCAGACCGAATGAGAAGAGAATCTTCCGAAATATGGTGCTATAGGAGAATGATATGGGGGAATAGGATGGGGTAACTAAGCAGGAATTTCTAAGCAGAATAGAGGAAGAGAGAACAATTTGAAGGTATTTGAAAGGATATATTAAGAGGCATGATGGTCTTAAATTAGCATTAGAGGGAAGTGTGTGGGGTAAGAGATGTAGGCCGAGGATGGAATACGTTAAGTAGATTACGGATGATGTGGTAGCTATGTAGAAATGAAAAGCCATGAGCCGGATACCACAACAAACAACAAAACAATCTTAGAAAGAAGCATCAGTCGCAGTAGAATTTTTATCCTTTAATGAATCCAGGAAAATAATTAGATACATATTTCAGAAACACAGTTAGCCCTGTAGACCGGATGTGGATGTTTCTTCCCCCCAGTGGGTGAAAATTGTCTCACGCAGGATTCCAACCTGGATAAGTTCGTGGAAAAGAAGCCACGTTTCGACGACTGCCCTCACGTTGTCGTCATCAACTTCCCCGGTAGTGCCATGGTAAATGCACCACGTTTTCCACGAACTTATCCGAGAGTTATTTTTTATCAATATTTCCAGTCCGATAAAAATTAGATGAGCGACGTTTCTTTTTCAACCAGTCAGGACGCTTGAAATGACACTAACTTGAGGTCACGCTTTTCTTTTTACTACTCAACGAAAGTAAAGGAACATATATATATATATATTCCTTTCTTTATATTTATATCAAGTCTCAGTGGCATTACAAAGATAAAAATTAACCACTTAATTAAATTAAAATATATAAGAAGAAGACTTTATAATAATTTAATTGATCTTTCTTTTTAAATATGTTACAAATCTCGTAACTTACTAAAATGGACTAAAAACATTTATTTGTGTTCAGTGCAAAAAAAAAACAAAGATGTTAGGTGCTTCTTCACAGCCTTTGTATAGCCTTTTATTCGACGAGTTTTTTTAAAATTATAACTAATCTCTGCTTCGAATGCATTTCAAAGAGCATTACATTCAATAAAAAGCATTACAAGAGAAGAGAAGGTCTCGTACTTATTTGTATATTACTTTGAATTTTTAAACATATATAATTAAATAATGTTTTCTACCAATTTCAGACTTTATTCTTAGTACTAATTTTACAAACAAGAACTACGCACGTTTCGGTACATATTTGTACCTTCTTCAAGATTTTCATCCTAATTATCACCGTAAGGTTTCAACTGAATTGTTATGTTTTTCTAAATATCATCTTATCGTGATAACTAGGATAAAAACATGAAGAAAATACAAATACGTACCGAAACGTTGTTTCTTTTTCTTTAAATTTATTGAGAATAAATGGCATTAACGTGGTCCTGGAGGAAGAATTCAACATGAGGATTAATAGAGGGAAAACCAACGTGATGGAAGCAGTGAAATAGCAAAGACTGGTAGATTGGGAACTAAATTACTTAACCAGAGTAGCACAGCCAATAAAGGTTTACGGTTAATACAAGTATGAATATTAGGAAATGTTGGTACGAAGGGTTGTGGTATATGGGTGCGAATCGTGGACGGTAGGAGTTATAGAGAGGAAAAGAATAGAAGCTTTCGAAACTTGGTGCTATAGGAGAATGAGATGTGTTGATAGGATAGGGTAACTAACCAGGAAATTTTAAGGAGAATAAGAGAAGAGAGAACAGTTTGGAGGACTTTGAAGGGATTGATTAAGGGGCCACGTTTTGAGACATGAGGGTTCTTAGCATCAGAGGGTAGTTTGTAAGGGTAAGAGGGAGGTAAAGAATGGAATACAATAAGCAGTATAGGGAGGTTGAGGGATGTGGTACCTACGTAGAAATGAAAAGGCTTGGGCAGAATATGTTAGCACGGAGGTTTTGCATCAGCCCTGTCTTAGGACTGAATACTATAATATTAAGAATAAAGTCTGATATTGGTAAAAAATTATATACATATTACGTAATCAGATGGAAAAATAAAAGTTTATATAAATATATATCAAATTATGGAAGCAAACGTTTAGCAAAGATATGGTAAGATAAAAATATGTTCAGTAAAAACATTATATGAATAGAAACTTTGGTTTTAATTAAGTTCCAATTTTGATAAAATCCTCAATTATACTTTATTAATTTTTCTTATTAAAATTAAGACTGTTTTAAACCCAAAAATATTTTTTCTCCATTTCCGTAATGTTAAATTACAATCAGTCATTTAAAGTAATAAGTTCCTTGAAAAAAAATGAAAAGATATTACACACTTTTTGACAGGTTTCTTCGATTTCTTTTGAATTTATATTAAATATGTGGCAAACGCATTTCAAAGACCGAAAAAAGAGAAAAGGGGGTCAGGAACTTCTTTTCGAAAATACGATATCACTGCCTAAGGCAAAGACATTCCAGAGATATGCTGAAAAAGCATTTATTTATGCTCAAAACGTATTATACGCTGCTTGTTTTTATTTCAATTTCGTGTTAATAAAATTATTTTATGTGGAAATTAACTACGATAAACGTTTTTTCAAAGATACAAGTACAGTTCAGTTAAGATATTACGAGACAGTTAGGTTACGCGCAAAGTTATACTTCTCTGAAAATTCAAAAATAAAAATATGTATGTGAAGTGTGGATGTACACTCTAAAGAAATAAACGGAAGAAAACATCCTGTAAGTATGACAGCATTTAAAGTGCTCTAGTTTCGGATTCAAAATATTCTGACGGCGATATTTGGGTTTTGATGAAATTAATTGCACAGATTGTAATAAAGAGGTCTATATCGGTTCCGCCTTAAATCAAACTCTTGTTTTTCTATGTTTTCTAAGAAAAGAAATTTGCTACGTACAAGGGAAAACAACAACAATGTACCCACCACTAAGACGCAGGTCCCGATGATTTCAGCGAAAAACTCGCGGAGCCATTTCCTCTCGGTGCCGAGCTTCTCGGAAACCTTCTCGAGATCCATGGAGCACGACGACGGGGGCAGCGGCGGGGGCGGGGGGAGGCGGCGGCGGCGGCGTCACGACGACTGAACTCTTTTCACGCCGGCTGCTGCTGCTGGTGGGAGGAGATTGCCGAGTGGTCCACCGTCGGCGGGAAACTGTTCGAAACTGTCAAGTTTCTGTTGAGCGCTGTGCTATCTGGCGTCCCCATTTGCAACTATCTAGGAAAGTCGCGGCGCATGCGCAGTGAGGCCAACAATGTCACCCGGCCGACGGACGGAACCGGAAACGGCGTTACCGCAACAATCAAATCAGCGTCTGTAATCCAGAACAACGCACCGGAGGAATATCAAAACTGTTTCATCATTTACATAAAATTCAATTGTGGGTCGTTAACAGTGAAATGTCAAGGCTGATAGGATCACTATCAAATAATTGAAATATTCGTTTGAGTATTATGTGTTGATAAACTTTGGACGTCTGAATAAGTACGTACCGAAATCATAACTAATTATCACTAAACTCGTTGGCACACTATTTATTTATATATGTTGGTGCACGCGGGAGGTTATTAGTATGAGATGACGTCACGCTACGTCACTGCTCTACTAACGTAACATATTATTTATATATGTAGGTCGAACTGCGCCAAGTGCTACAGCACAGGTTTGCTTGACCATCGCAGGAAAGGAAATCTAATTTCGTTTCTGCATTCCCTTATCCTTTGATAGTCGAAAACCTTTTAATTTTTCCCTGTGTCCGGTTGAAAATGGCGGCCGAAGTTGTTGCGCAGCGCGTTCTCTTTGCAGGTATTCCTCATCACTGGCTTGTGTTGAGTACATTCTCCTCTACTTATAATATTACTACATATATGTCTTCTTTTCTAGTGACGATTGATTGTAATTTTCTCCGTATTTTCTCCTTAGTGGCTGTTGCAGTTTTGAAGCTGTGCTGAATCACAAGGGAAGAGAAAGAGAGAGAGAGTCAGCTTGCCTGAAAACCGATCTCTTTGATAAAGTAAGCAAAAGCTGCTGCCTACTATTGCGAAACGAGACACACAAAAAAGAGGACGAAATCAAAAGAGATACGACGTGAAAGAAATCGTTTTTGAGCGAAGCCAAAACAGGAAGTCAATTAGTTACCAAAGAAAATGCAGGTTCTCTTCCAGTAGAAGAATTTAAGTATCAAAACGTAAGAGCAAGTCTCGAAATAAAACTCAATCTAATATGACACTTTACGAGTTAATGATGTGCGGCAATTCCAGTAAGAGGAAATTGTTACATGAGTTGCAGTAAATCAGTTAACTTCTGTTTTTACAATAGTTAAATGAAATAAATTAATGACGTTTCTTCGCCATATTTGGGACTTCTTCGGCTCTTAAATGTTCATAAAGGAAGGGAAGACTACTTACTGTATGAAAAGTTTCTGTCGAAACTGCCCTTGTAGGCAGTAAATTTTAGATTTTTATACGTTTGGCTCTCTTCCTTTTCCTTAATTTAACGCCTGAGGAACTCCCAAATATTATGTCATATATGCCAGCATAAAGTATTTAATTATTATAAATACAACGTTTCATCCATCTTTGTGGATTTCTTCGGATAAAATTTTATATTGGTAAAACTAATTGGGCTGAAATTGTCACTTGGAGAAGTTTATCACAATGGAATTAGTTTGTCCAAAATGAAATTGAAAAATTCTTAATAATACGAAACGTTTCGTTCCACATGTTGAGGAACGTCTTCAGTTGTACCTGAAGAATTATTACATAAATGCGGGCACGACTTCACGCTGTCTTTGGTAACTGATGGCCGTGTTTACAGTAATTTATTCATGTGATAAAAGTATAGTTGATGTGTGTCGAGGGAGCCGAGGTTGTGGACGTCATCGCAGCCGGGCACTCAAGATACACGATATGTATGCAAAGTAATTATTATATATAAATCAGGCGCCTCTCTCTCTCTTCTCTCGCTTCACTCTCTTCTCTCCTTTATGTTTCACCCTTCACTCCCTTCTCTCTACCATCCTCTCTCCTCTCTCTTTTCTCTCTACTCTCTCTCTTTTCTCTCTCCCTGCTTGTATGTAAAATAGTTTTTTTAAACAATATGTTAACGACTCGATTAACAGACAGTACAATAGATCGCCTCCGATTTTTTTGCATAAATTGTTAATAGGTACTCGTAAAATTCTTCTTCTCTGTAAAATTTATTTTCCTAACCCACTTATGTTGCCATTTTATCTTTGCATGATCTCTTATGACAAATTGGACAATGTAACGAATGTTTTCAATAATTACCGTCCCAATATTAAATGTAGTTTAGAATAAGAAAAAATAATAAAATTTCTTGATGTGTGCATTTTTGTCATAAACATAATTTATCTTTTAATCGGGAACTTACGTCCACTTATTGTGGAAGAATTTCAAATTTACCTCCTAAATAAACATAAAACAGCAATAGTCTGATAGTTCTCATTATTCTGATAATCTTAATTGTTTCTGCCAGTTATTAACCTATTCAGTATATTGAAAAATTAAGTAATTAAAAATAAAACACTATTTAATCATTTTTGTTATATTTTAATTGTAAGTATATTATTTAGTTATTTATATAATATAATTAATTATATAACTTTTTTGGTAGAAAGAACTGATGAGGTTCCGAAAGTTGGAAGACTAAACATTTTCAAATTAAATTATTCCGTTTCCGATTTTTTAACCATTCTTTGTGTTTTACTTATAATAGTAAGTCAGCTTAATTTAATTATAATCTTACAATTAATTACATATTTAAAAAATAGACCAAACTAATCTTGTCCATCATAATAATTACATTGTTTTATGATATTATTCTCATCATGTAGCCACTGAATTTAAAGGTTTTTTTTTTCAAAAAGACCCAACATTTTTGTAATTTTCAAATCTAGTAATTGTTAGTCTCACTTTGTTAAGAACATGAAGCTGTTGTCAATCAGTTCAATTCACTGTATGATGGTTTATTAAATAAGTCTTTGTTAGTCACATCTTGTGTGGGTTATTCTTTGTTTTGTACTATCTTTGTTCATGATATTTCAGTCTGGTTTAAAACATTCACAAGGACCACAAGGACTGCTCGGAACGTCTAAACTTTTTTCTTTTTTAAAAAAATTATATCGTAATGTGTATTATACGTGTCGTTAATTCTTATGTTATCTGAAGTTTTAATCAGTCGTTAATTCTTCTCATGTTGTTGTCGTTGTCTTTTACTTTTCCTTCCTTCTTTACTTGTTGTTTGGGTCGGTTTTATTTTATGGGATTGCCTCCGTAGACTTGACACGTGTGGGAGAGACATTGAGTCAGCAAGTGGGATGAAGAAACTTCCTATAACGGCCAGTGGCACAATCGCTCTCATTTCATACGTCTCCAGTACTGCACCAGGATCCTCCGTCACCTTCCATCGCGAAAGTGTCTCCGAGGGGGAAACCTCACACAGGTTAAAAGCCATCATCAACGTTTCGCTGAGGGACGGGAATGTGTTGCCATATTCAGTCTCATGCAAGCCTTTTCATTTCCCCATAACTAGCACATCCCACATCCTCCATAATCTGCTTAGTGTATTCTATCTTTTGCCTCCCTCTTCTGTTCTTACCACGCACTCTTCCCTCTAATGCTAATTTTACAAGAGTCTCATGTCTTAAAACGTGGCCTATTGATTCACTCTATCCCTTCTCTGGGCCATCGTCATCCATATTGTCCGCTCTTCCCCCTATTCTGGTTAGAACTTCCTCGATAGCGATTTTATCCACCCGTCTCATTCTCCTATAGCACCACATTTCCCCCTTATGCTAAGACCCTCATGTCTCAAAACATGGCCTATTAATCTAAGTCTTCCACATTGTTCTCTTACTCTGCTGAGAACTTCCTGGGTAGTTACCCTATCCATCCATCACCACCTCATTTCGTATGCTTCTATTCTTTTCTTGTCTGCAACTCCTATCGTCCACGTTTCATATCCATATGAACATTTTTTGGTAACGATTTCCTAATATTGACACTTATGTTAGCCGTATGTAAATTCCTCTTCCTGGCCTATGTTGTCCTACTCTGGTTATTACGCTTCCCAAGTAGCAGAATTCCTTTACCTTCTGTCAAAATATCCCTTCCTAATCTAACAGCCTTTTTTATTCCACGATTTCCCATACTACACTCGGTTTTCCCTCTATTAATCCTCATGTTGAACTCTTCCTCCAGGATCACGTTCATGCCATTTATTATGGTTTCCAAGTCTTCTTCTGACTCCCCTAATACTACTATATCATCGAAAAAGCGTATGGTTTTATTTGTTTTCCTTGCAGTATGATCCCATTTCTATATTCCATTTTAACTTTCTTCATCGGCAGGAATATGTGAAAATTATTATTTTTTAAAATTCAAAGCCCTATTTTCTGCAGAGAACTCCCACATGGGGAGTAGCGTCGACGTTTCGACGACCATCAGCTCCGTCGTCATCCTGTAATTCGGCTGAAACGTCGCCGTCCGTCCTTTCTCAACTGGAATAACCAGCTACTGCGATGAGCTAACTGCGAGGCTATGAAGAAAGCTTCGACGACTCGAGCAGTAATCTTCAAGAACCACAGAAATTCTTGTAATAACGGAACGGCCGTGTCCAGTTACTTGTGACGTCAACAAGCTATGCTGGAAATTGCAACATTGCCCTCGATACCCTGGCAAAGTCGTGGAAAGTCAGAAACTTGGGCGATTTGCAAATATATTATGCTGAGATAATTTTTTTTTGCACGAGGTTAGCTGATAAGTCACTCTCTAATGCAACCAACCAGAATTGTTGGGCTGGAAAAGGAAAGGCGTTACCTATAATTCTTTATACCTACCTACCTCCTAGAAAATAAACCGGAGAGAGAAGTGTATGTGTGTGTAAAATTACTGTTGGAAAGAAAGAGGACGATGGCTGTCAGTGAGAGATTCATCAACCAGGGAGGAAAAATAAATAGAATATTACATTAAATCTGACTTAATATTATAGATAGCATACAAATATTGGTCAGAAATAAATTAATTTAATTTGAATATGTAAAAAAATTCCGTCCAGTTTCAGACTTTATTTTTAACAATTTCCAAAGAGGAAAAACACAACGTTTCGGTACTTATTTGTTCCTTCTTCAGGTTATTATCCTGTGGAGAAACATTAATAAAACACGTGTTAATATGAAAACCCCAAAATTTTTATATATTTTGTAGTAGTAATATATAACTAAACAATAAGAGGTACACAAATGAGAACACTCATTGATTATTAGGTGAGTGTTCTCATTTGTGTGCCTCTTTTTCTTTACTACTACAAAATATGTAAAATGTTTGGGGTTTTCATGTTAACACGTGGTTTATCAATGTTTCTCCACAGGATAATAACCTTAAGAAGGTGCTTATTTTCTCTTCCACAAGGAAATATTCAACAAATCTTTTGTTATTCTGTGAATAAAGATCAGTTTACTTTCTCTTTCATTGTTTTAAGATACATTTTCTATTTCAGTTCCGGTTTAACAAACCAGAAAATTGTCCAAGAAATGATTATTTTTTTATAATTGAGTTATTAATTACTAATCAATACAGATGATAAGCATTATTTTCACGGAATGTCAGAGACAGCTTATTATTATTTAAAGCCAGAGACCCAAAGATCTTTATGATAGTAATCGCTAATCTATGGCTGGAATAGCTTTAAGCATAATGTTATTGCAAATCATTTCTGCCTCGATAGATCGATAAGGTAAACAATGTGAGTACAATGCCCCGTTAACTGAAAACTGTTTCTCTTTTTATATATATAGGTATAAAAGAGGATTGTGTCACAGTGATGAATTAGTGCTAATATCGCAAAGAAGAAAAAAACAATAATCAACGTGCAATTTCTAGAGACAATATTCAAGTTTGGAAGGGATCCGGGGAAAGTGTTCACGACAATGCGGATTTTACGTACGTATTTAATTTTTTTTAAAGATTTCTAAAGACGATCACGCCGCCGCGCCGTGGACGACGTAATCTCGCCAAGAAATGACAGGGAAGCCCGCAATAGCTCAAAGAGAATCGATATGCTGATAACTTGAAAGGATTCTTGGATTATTTCCTCCAAGTGTTGGCAGTTGTGTCTGATCTTCCGTGTGGTAAAGTAAGCGCCTAAAGAAATAATGCTCTTGCTTCTTCCCTACTCAGTAGTCTAAGACAAAGACGCAGAAGTCTGTCTTTTTTCTTCTTCGGTTCTTTTAGTATTTTATTGTTGAGAATTTTAAAAGTCGAGTCTGTAGTGTTGCTGTCGACAGAGGAAAAAAAGCTGCCACGATAAATGGTGATTATATTGTTCTTAATTTCCTTCACAGTACTTCGAAAAACGAACTGATGAAAATAATCGGTATACGAATTTATTTATTTTGTATATGTATGTGCATTTAAAGGTTAATGGGGGTCGCGTTTAAATTTGGAACTATTTTTAAAACTCCGCCATTACCAGACAGTGTTTTGTTTACTTTCGTTTCAACGATGAAAATTATTTAGAGTAAAACAGGAGGAATTAAACGTGTTTTTATTTAACGTAATACTGTTTCTTTGTTCTTATATTCTATATTTTTATCTCACAACTGGCGTATTTAAGTATCTGTTTTTACTCTATTTTGTTTATTGTGTGTTTCGAAACTGGGCCGCGGACCGTGAGATCCGTCTGTTTTAATTTCGTTTCACATTATAGGTTACTTGTTACGTCTCCTAGAGTTTAAATCGTAGTGTCCTCACGAGTTCTTTTACTCCAACAGTTTTGCTTAACGTGAATCATTATGAAACATTTGCTTTCTTGAACCTAACTGTATTTCCGATTAACAGTTGGCTTCCTGTGGGAAAAAACCGAATGCTTGTCAAAACAAGGTTTCGCTCGCCGAAGTTTTTACGTTTCGTGTGGGTAAACCTTTGATATTGTTCACATTAATCCGGGTAATGTTGTGGTCGTATTAAGGCCTGACAATGTTTTTGTTAAAATTCTGATTTTTGCTTTGTTTGTTTCCGTGTGTGCAGGGGTCTGTGGAAACGTTCGTCGAGAAGGCTGTGCGTACGGCTGAGGATTGCCATGGCTGTCTAAAAGTGAAGATGAGTCAATAATTCAGTGTAGTGCATGAAAAATTGATAAGGGCCAGTGCATAAATACGTCCGGCGTATCGCATAATTTCATTTGTAACGTTGTGGAATCGTATTTGGAAAATGAACGGCTTAAGTTTGAGTGAGCTGTGTTGTTTGTTTTGTTGCCCTCCTTGTCCAACGAGGATAGCTGCCAAACTGGCATTCTTACCACCAGAACCCACGTACAGCTTCCAGGCGGATGATACAGGTTCAAAATTCACACTTAACCTCACCGAACGGGCCGAGTGGCAGTATTCCGAACGAGAGAAGGAAAACATCGAAGGTTTCTTCACGAGGACTTCAAGGGGCAACCGCATTGCCTGTTTGTTTGTGAGATGTAGTTCAAACGCTAGATTCACTATTTTATTTTCTCATGGCAATGCGGTCGACTTGGGACAGATGAGCAGTTTCTATTTAGGGCTCGGCTCCCGTATCAATTGCAATATATTTAGTTATGATTATTCAGGTTACGGGGTGAGCACTGGTAAACCCTCAGAAAAAAATCTTTATGCAGATATTGATGCAGCGTGGCACGCACTCAGAACTAGGTACGGAATCTCCCCTGAAAATATTATTTTGTATGGACAAAGTATCGGGACGGTCCCAACCGTGGACTTGGCGTCTCGTTACGAAGTTGGAGCTGTCATCCTTCACTCACCGCTGATGTCAGGAATGAGAGTGGCCTTCCCCAACACCAAGAGGACTTGGTTCTTTGATGCCTTTCCTAGGTGAATATTTTTATTTTACTTCAAGTGTAACTGATTATCAGCAAACAAAATCAGCATTCATTTATCATTATCACAGCACACAACTTTTAAATTATTGTCAGGATTCTTTAAATATTGAATTTTATGCATGCATCAAGTAGGTTCAATACAAACACTGTTCAGCAAATGTTATAATAAAATTGTTGAATGTGCTATACAGTTTATAAATTAAATGTTTTTTTTTTAACAAAAATGGTTTGATTGATTGTAATATGTGAAAGCTGTGTTATTGGACCATATTTTAATGTCCTTTGTGGAGAGGGCTTCATATTATTGTTTCTGCAGTTTTATATCTCATTTCATTTCAGAGGTTAACAGAAATTTGTACTATAAAGGATGGATAGGAAATAAACATTTAAACTGTTTGCCAAGAATTACAATAGGCAGTTTGCATATGTCAGAGCACAAATTCATTCACGAAAAGTTGTCAGTGTTTTAGCTTTAAATGTATCATCTACTTTAAAGACTTCTATTGTCACCGATTTCTGTTATGTACATATTTTACAATAGTGTACTTGTGCAACTTGTCAGTTACACTCCTCCATATTATTTAATGTTAAGAAGAAAAGGAGCCGTCTTTCTCAACTGTCCTAAATTACAAGTGTTATTTTCTTTGTGTGTATAAAAACTCAATGTTAACTTTCTGCATGCTGTTCAGGGGCATTGTTGCTAAATTGAAACATATGTTAGGTTAATGTGTCAATTGAGGTCTTGAGTACACCCATTAGGGGCAGGTACAATTTTAATTGATGCTGTAATTTTCCATCAATAAATTGCAAAACTCTAGATGGTTACGATCACATTATTTATCACTTTAGATACTGAACTTCCATTCAAGGGGATGTGTTTCTTTCTTACATTGTAACAAATTCAGATTTCCTTAAGGTACGCATTTTGAGAGACAGTGATGTACCACTTGGTGACTGTCTATAGGTGAACTCAAATTGTGCTCTGAACTTTGAACCATTCTTAAGCACATACTTGGTTACTTATAATCTGAATGGTTTCTATAAATTCAGTAGGAAATTGGAGATGCTGTTCATGATGCACTCACTTTTGTGTCATCATAGCTCATGAAAGGTTTTTAAGGCTTATAAACTATGCATAAAAATATGACATTTCATAATTCAGATGGTTAATTTTTGAAGTCTAGCTTTCATGTTAAAACTTCATTCACATCTGGAGTTTAACAAAATTAAAGTTGGTATTATAATTACAATATTATATTTAAGAGTTAATTATTATTAATTGACATTTAAGACCAGCCTAATTGGATTTTTTCTCCCCAGTATTGACAAAGTCCCAAAGGTGACTTCACCAGTGTTAGTTATCCACGGAACTGAAGACGAAGTTATTGACTTCTCTCATGGCCTTGCTATTTATGAGCGGTGTCCCAGGGCAGTGGAACCCCTTTGGGTTGACGTACGTATATTTAAAAACATGTTTATCATCTACAATTAGTATTTCTAAAATTAGATGTGAATTTCTGTGTTACCTTGAAAATTTCTGGTAAGCCACCAATATTGGCTAAGCGTTTGTAAGTAAACCTTTCAGAAGTAACCCATTACATTCCAATTTACATTGTTTTTTATATTTAAGTTACTTTTGAATATGATTACAAAACTATATAACTTAGTACGACACACTTTTTGATCTACCTGTAAAAGTAAATGCCAACAAGAATGTTTTGGCAATGCAATTGCTAATGTCAAGGAGGCATATGTGGCTCGTTAAGAAATAATCACAAGATAAATATTATTACTATATATTTTCTTGTAGTTAATCAGTATACAAAAAATAATTTTAAAAAATCATTCTTGGTACAACTTTTTACTTAGGACTAAGACAACTACTGTTTGAATATTTAAGTGCTTGTTTTCTTACATAAAAAGTAAAATAGTTGGATAACTTAAAATTTTGTAGAGTATATTAGTGACTGCATTAAGTTAGAATTAGTGACTACTGTACCCCTTACTTTTTCTGTAGGGAGCAGGACACAATGACGTGGAGCTCTACTCCCAGTACTTGGACCGTCTCAAGCAGTTTGTTTCCGTTGAACTGCTCAACTGACAACTACTGCCTGCTGGTGAGGAATCAGAACACAATGCCACCTCAACAGTCAGCTCTGCAACCACTAGTTCTGTGACTGAAAAGCTACTTTAGCTAACCGACACTCCAACTAATCAAGAGGTTGGTGATTTAAACGGTAGCCCCATCTGCCCTCGAAACGAGAAAGCGGACAGTGAACAGTCGTCGAGAAAAGGTGCCGATGAGGTCGAAAAGGTGTCGGTTAGTAAATCCCCTGTAACTGCAGAGAGGCCTGTTGATGAAAAGGACAGTGCGTCAACTTCTCTCCAGGCAACTACTTATGAACTTCCTAGAGAAACAACTTGCTAGCTTGTGGAAAAGAATAATTTTTTATCTTTGCAATTTCTCTTATATGAATAATATAAAAAAATTTGTTTGTGAACCGTGAATGCCTACAATACAGTTAAACATTGTTACATTTGCAATGACTTTTTGTAGTGAATAACTTAAAAGTCTTATTAACGAAGTGCTTGACGTTTCTGTTATAATCATAGTAATAATAATATTCTAGTGTTTTCGATTGCAATATTGGCAGGGAAATACTGTGCAAAGTGTTAATTTGTTAACACTTTTATTGTTTGCTTAAAGAAAATTCTTATTTTCTATGAAAGTACAATAGTAATACCGATACGGTACCTGTAAACGGTAACGAGCATGTCCACCCGCTCGTACTTTGAGACAGACTGAATTACTTTGTTGCAATAGGTTTGCATCCAAACAGTAGTGGGTAACATAGAATCACTAGACGAGTTGCGTCGTGTAACGGATAGTCGTTAAGACGGGAAGGTATCAAATTTTGATGGAGGAATTTGCGAGCGGTCCCCTTCCCCCCGCCCCATTTTTTTTTGAGCCGATTATGTAAACATTGACTAAACAGGATGAAGTGTGTAGTGAGAATGGGGAAAACAAACACAATATTTGTAATTCCTCTTCCCAGTGTTTGATACTGAGTGATGTTATGTATAATTGAATTTTTATATATATCTGAATGGAAGAATATGACATGGTGCTCTTTTTTTTTTGAATGTTTGCTATGTGAATACAAGTACTGACATGTTGGAATTTATATTTTTCCTATCATGTAAATGCTTTCATATCTTGTGATAGTATCACTATATACCCCTCTCTATATTATTTTATAAAATCTTGGGATGTGGTATGTTGAAGTTATTGGTAACTTACCAGATAGTACAATACTTTAATTTTTAAAAAATTGCAACTAGGTTGATTTCTGTCAATATCCAGGCTCACGTTTCGGCAGCTGCATGTTGTCTCAGCTACAGAAAAATTTGGTTGTCGATTTAGAGTATGTTTGCATATTATTTCTGGATGAATTAGATTGTATTGTTTCAATAAAATTTTCTGTTAGGCAAAAGATGTAATGAAATAGGGTAAAGTAAGATATATTTAAGATTTACTTGAATATTTAAATTTACGCCTTCTGTATATCATCTGGACAAAAATCAGAGTTGACAGTATTCAGACAAACGTATTTAAAGTATCATAGCTCTTATGAAAAAAATATAGGATATTATTTAAACGTATCTTATTTAAATTTTATATCATAGTTTTACGGTTGTATCTGTTAGGTTTATATTATTAGTCATCAGCTTATAGGAAACAACTATTATTTCCTTGTGTTACTCATTTAAATAGGATTTCTGAAAGTATTTCCCTTTTTGAGGTCCCTTATGTTTAGTATTTGATAAGTATTTATATTCCAAATATTTAACACATTTGTTGAATACTCTTTATATTTAAGCATAGAAAGTAACCTGCTGTATCAAAAAATGATTTCATACTTGGCCATTTTCTTTGTAATACTCATGTTAAATGAATTGATCTTTTTTTTAAAAAAATTTAAGAACTGTGTTTGTGTTACCAACTTAGAAGAAGTCTTTCTACAGTATCAAGGTTTTGTTTATTTTATGAAAAAATTTTGATGTTGTCTGCATAGTATATTTAATTATATTAAACACTGAATTAATGAGTCGTCATCAAGTTATGTGATATTTCATACAGTGATAAAATATATTTTATACTGATGGCTGATGAGCGTTTTCTTTTCTTCTGATGTCCTTGTAGCTGCAAGTGCTGGAGTTTGTTTATCCCGTGTTTTATAAAAAATGTAAACATGTATCAAACGCCGACATTTGTGGTTTCTGTGCATTCTTTCGTGTATGCAGCTCTGGGACGATTGCATTCTTGTAGCCACTCGCATACACATCTATATATATTTATACTCTTATTATTTGTAATTTTGGTTTAAACAATGTCCTCTTATTCTGTATCGCAGTTATTTTGGTAGAATGCAAGAAATATTTTTGAAAAAGACTGTAGTAGTTAAGAAATTATTTCGGTATGATATGATTTAGACTTAAAATTGCTTTTAGAAATGCATATGAAAGTAAATTATAATTTTTTTGAAAGCTCATTACTTTTGTTACAATTTGCATGTTAAAGTGACTCTCAAATAGAAATTAGGAGGAACAAAATAAGAGTGATGAATTTTTTAAAATTTAAATAATTATTGATAATAAAAATATAATTAGTATCATTATTCTGTCTTAATCCTTCAGTACTCCATAATATTGTGTGTTTGTGTTTCGTCACATAGTGGTATTTTTTTGTCATGAAATATCAGTTTTTTGATTTTAATTTGGCTCATTTGAATAATTTTTTTCCCTTGTGAAGGTGACATATTTGTGGGAAATAAGCAATAAGATAATTTTGAAAGACCAAAATGGTTGGCATAATTCCTTCCCCTTAACATGGGTTTGTGATTGATTGGAGTATTTTTAACGAATCAGGGAAGGAAAGGATTTTTGTGCACGGGGAATTATTTATTTGTAATATTCAAACTTTGTATTGATACAGAAATACATACATACATTTTAAAATAGAACCGTTTGGTTTTATATTTTGAAGTTAACAAGCATGCACGTTATACTTTGTGTATGAAAGGAAGATTACGCAGGTGAGGTTGTAGTGTGGTTGCATTTCTTTTTTTCCTACTCAAATTTCCTAATCTTGAAGATGAAGTTCATTTCCTTGCATTTCTTGTTGTCTAATGCCACTTGGATTATTGAAATCGTTACCAATTGTGGTTACTCGCTGACCTGGAGTATAAGCTGCTCTTATGTAAATATTACAGACGTGGCTGGAATTCCTCTCTGGTAGTGTCATGTTTCCTTCACTTGGTTACGGAACTGCTGCGGAAGGTCGAGGAGTCAGACTTTGATGTGGACGGTAATTTAAGTGAAGTCTGTAGAATGACTCCCTTCAAAAGAAGATGTCTGCTTCAACATCACTGTTCCCTAAAACCTTTGACATCACGTGGGCAACAAAAGTCATTCCTGATGCACCAAAGAAAGGTTATTTTATATGGTGAAATAATTTCGCCCTGAAGAATTGAAGGAGTGGTAAATTGTGTTCTGCCGTGTATTGGGCCACAAAATGTGATTCACCTTTAAGACCTACCTGAAGTGTAAAGTTGGCATGCTAAGGCAGCAGGAGATCTGGGTGACAGTCAGCCGTCGGCTGTGTTGCTTGCTTGGAGTAGTGCGTTAATTTATGAACAGGGGTCCTGGGCTTTATTTCCAAAATTCATAACCTGTTTGTTTTCATCATAATATTTGAAACATTCAGACTAAAATTATTTGATTTAATTTACATGAGCAACGGTCATTAGATGAAAAAATTTTCTTTGTGTGTTAATTTAACGTAGTTATTGGTTGTCAAATAATCCTTGTACCTGAATGGATTCCGCCCCAATGAAAAACAAAATTGCTAGTTAATTGCACCCATAATAGTTTTGCCTTAATGTAGCTAAAATGTCTTGTTTAACGGAGGGAAAAATAATCATTTTTCATAAATTGTTAGTTAAGAGCAAGCTGCAGCAGCAGGGGGAACTGCCAAATATTTTGTTATTGTTATAAATTTGTTGATTGTGATATTTTGTGTTGATTAATGAAGGATGTTTCAAATACAAGTCTTATAATTTATGAATATTAATTGAGTGAAGATACGGGTGGTAAATCGAGCAAAATTATTTTTGACCTTGTTGATTCCGATAAAGTGCCCTCGGGGGCGTACTGCCCAGAGAGAGACATCGTCGGATCTTGTAACAACATCCTCCTCACCCCGTTGTCATGGCCCTGGGACCGTTAAAGTTGTTGGAAGTGTCTTCATTTTTGAATCCTGAGGATTTCACGGAACGTTTCCAGTTTGAAGTGTTGCTGAGAAAATGGCTTGAGAGAGTCTCACATTATTATTTTGCTAATAACCTGTGTTTATTGTTCTCATTATTTATTATTGAATTCAGTTTAATTTTCTCTTCCCCCAAAATGAAGTATGAAAGTATATGTTGATCATTTATATTTATACCATATAGACATGTCAAGGGATCCACATTAGGAATGAAACGTGTCGGATGAATTAATTAAATTACAATGTAAAGAACTTTTTTTTTTAAAAAATAACTCCTTTAAACCTCAAAGTAAATTTGCCATTGACAATCATTTATTAATTGTAAATTAGCATTAATAAGTTGGTTTCAGAGGAATGATTCTTAGAGTAAATAAGATTTTTTTATCCCTGAAACTAATGTTTAAAGAATTTTATTTTAAGTAAAGAGAAGTTATTGAGTTTTGATGGCTAAGGTATAAAATAAAAAGGAATTGAATTTTCCTGTTGGAATTATAATTTTTCCAAGTTATCTGTCGTGTAATACTTTTATTCAAAAGAAATATATATATCAAGGTTGGGTGTATTTTATTACTTGCCTTAGTTTTTAGTAAGTTACTGCATTGTACTTGTAATATACCATCTTTTTATAATACATAATATGTAATAAGTCTGCTTATAAATGTACAGATGCACCAGAAAATAATTTATATTGCTATATAATTCATCTTTTTTTTTCTTTCTGTTTAAAACAATCCTTCTCTCTTCTTGGAAATGTCTGAATACTTATGTTGAATTTGATGGTTTGTTGTAAATATCCCTGCTGTATCGAGTTGGTCACAGTCGACAATAATATTTTATAGTTCTTGGAATACCACATTTAATGACTATGTATTATCCAGTATTTTATTTGGAGTTTTCCATCTTTTTCTTTTTTAAATGTTTAATTACTTCCACGGAGTTATTTTTAAGTTGGTTTTTATTTATTACTTTCTATAAAATATGTAATTCTTTGATTTGTATAAAAATCTATTTCCGAGAGTGAAAGTTATATTTTGTTTCTGTGTGGGACTTTTTATGTATTATTTTTGTTTCAGCTGTAGATTCATGGACATTTTTTATTTTGTTATACCAGTGTGCAGTTGTTTGTAGGACGTTAAACCATTGTTCAAATACGGGGTGAACCAAAAGTAAGTACCTATTTTTGGTTTTGTTTTAACCTACCAAAACTCTGAGACTGAAACACACACACAAATATTGGGAAAAACACCCACACAGTCAAATCATATACATTTGACAAAATTTAAACAATGTAAACTGAAACTTCATCATCATGAAAAAATATAATGTGAAGGTTTCCTGGTGAATTTGTCATTAAATTCAATTCTCGGTTTTCAACCTGGCATCAACATTTCTGCATTTCTGGTGATGACAAATTGACGTCTGACATCCACTTGACGATGGCGAAGTCTTGTGCCGAAACACTGGCCCTAGTTGCAGTATATTCAGACCATAAAATACTTACTTTTGAGGCACCTTGTATATTTGCTATGTGGTTTGTGATACAATTGAATATTATTTTCTCTTAAATTTCCTTGTTTAATCAGGCAGCCATATTGGCGTGTTGGTATAAATTAGTAGATAACTGAAATCTCCCTTAATTATTTACAAGACATGTGAATGATTTTTGTAATTTAATGACCTTATTTGCAATGGGTTACAAATGTAATAGACCCCATATATGTCTTTCACTTTGTTTAAGACTGAGATTTATATTAGATTCACTTTGTTTTATATATAAATAATTTATTTCTCATTCTGTAAAGTAAACTTGAGTATAATTGGTGTGCTGCTGATATACTCGCCAGTTTATACCTTATAGATCGCTTTTTGTTACTTTGCTTTCTCTATTTTGATTTCAACTATTATTAAATGAGTGCTGTAAAGTGATATATTTTTGTTCTGCATCAATTAAGATCTTTAATTTATAATAGCTGTAAGGAAAAAAAAACTGATCACTGCGGTAATTATTGATTCGTAGAGTTAATTGTGCATTTCATATTTTCATAACCAAAAAAAAAGAAACCAACAGAACTTTTTCGTACAAGAGGAAAAGATTGTTAATTAAAAATACATTTTTCAAGGTGGACAGTTATGTAAAAGTCCACTTGTACTGTATAAAAATGTGAGAAAAAAAATTAAATAAATAAAAAGTACTTATTGCAAAAAATTTAGATTATTATAATGTTGGATTTTATGTAAATCATATCTCTCTCTCCCCAATTTTTTTTCTAAATAAATATTTGTATTGCTTTGCTGGAGATCTGAAGCCTATATTTGAGATTAAATATGTGTAAATGAACGAACCAGCTAAATTTGTCAGAAATATGTGTTCAATTAAATGAAAAAACAGAACACATTACTAATATAAACATTGGTGTGATGTATCGTTTCTTTATGGAACCTCTTCACGTGAAAATGTTAATTCTGAATATGTCATTGATTGAAATGCCCATGTGCATTTTGATTTGTTTGGTTCCCACCAGGCATTTTTTGAAGCCACCAAAAGGAAGCAATGGGGAGTATCTAGTTTCCAAAAAAACCCAAGCAGAAAGGGGTCCTGCCCCCTGGGAAAGACGGAAGAAATTGTGCCCGCGAGTCGAACTCCAACATGCGTCGGCCTGGGATGTGGACACGCCACCACCAGGTGGGCTCAGGGGCCTCTGGAGAAAGACCGGAGACCCCACGCACCCTGAGGTACCATTCAGGTTTATCCATTGTCTGAGAGTAATATAGAGCGCTGAAATTTTGAACAGCTGGGCACACAAAGCCATTCACTCCAACAAATTCTGAACAAACTAGTCGCCTTACAGTTCTATGAATTTTCAGTCAGTTGTTAGGGCCTCAAAAATTGACCGTTGAACAGACTGATTTATTAAGGAGAATTATTTCTTTAGGGACAGGTCCAGTGGTAATTGCTATTCTGCAGTCTTCTTGGGAAAGTAAACATGATGTAATAATATTTTGCCATTACAGAACTTAAAACTCCTGGAGAAATTATGACCAGACAAAAACTATGGACTTTAAAACAAGCTGAAGTTCCCAATGCTTTATTATAGATAGAAAAAGACAACAGGAAATACCACAAGCATAGATTATGAAACAAATAGAGTAACTTTTCTGTTTTAAAAATCATTTCTTAATGTATGTGAAAGAAGAATGTGACTGGTCCCCACCAGTTTTTCCTCATTGTCTTTATGTTCTTCTTGAACTAGGTTCTATCCTTAAACTATAAAACAGTTTACAATACTAATCTACCACAAATTCTAATAATATTGATCCTTGACTTGAATGACCATGCATAAACATTTTAAATGGAACACATGTGTCTGGAAATGACTAACTTATCTACAATCGTGGTAGGGAAATTAAAAGAATTTTTTTGTAATGCAGTTTCAATGAATCCCTTTTGACAGATTTAGAGCAAAGTATCTTCCGCGGCGAGATTTTTTCTTTTAAAAATATCAGCATAAATTTGCAATACATTTCGTTGTTCAACAATAAATTCTAGATATATTTTTGAATCTTTTGTTGTTGAATATGGCGAGAGTCGTCGAAATACAAAATGTTTGCGAAAAAAGCAGCATATGATAAAAAAGTAGCCAAATTATAGATAAAAATTAGAGGTAAAAATAATATGCCATGTTGCTGTATAAATTTCAAAAATCTTTTATAATTAATGAGTGAACATATCATTAGCTTGTATCTCAAATAAAATATTTTTGACGCTTGAAATTTGATGATTTTTTAATTCTATGTTTATTTTTCATGAAGACTAGTTTAGGTAAAACAGGGTATGTGGAAGGATAGCAACAAAGGTTATATTGAACGTATTGTTTAAGAAAGGATAACGCTAGAATCTAAAAATATATAAACGTGCAATAATTAATAAATACGAGAATCTGACAATTTAATGTGAATAGTTATTCGTTCTGAGCTAAACAATTTTAAAGCATGTTACACACCTGGGGAATGTAAAACTTTCTGGAGTTTTCCTTTATATAAATGTAGTTCAGAAAGATTTTCGTTCAAAATTAAATACGCAGGATATTAATAATCTCTCTTTTGTGCTGTTACTGGTTGGGTTAAATCGAAACAACACTTTAAACGCAGAAGTCTTGTGTTTTATATTGTTGACTATTGTAATTTCAGCGATGTAAGTTGATCCATTGGGATCGTCTTCAATGTCATCTAGGAATCATATTCTTTGGTTTGTGTCATGGTTTGGGTCTCTGTGAACAAAAATATTACTGTTTAAGGTTGGGAGCGACCAGTTCGAAGTAAACGCTGTAATATCAGCACACATTTCAAGATGCCTGAAGATACAAGTAAAAGGACTCAGTTCATACACAAGTTTGTCAATGACGTTAAGCAAGGGTAACCTTTCCTGTGAACATGTTTTCATTTCACCAGATTGGTTTGATTTGCCTCTCTTAACGTGATGTTTTTCTTATAGGAAAATTACGGACTCGTACTGTATCGCAATGAAAACTGTTGAGTTGCTGAAGAAGATTATCAACACTGCCGAATGGAGCACAGCTAAGTAAGTGGAGTAACCAAACTGTTCTTTGTCTCTAGTAAGTTATTGCCGTATTAACGTAGACATAAACATTCAGATTTACAAATAGGCACACATTCAAAACTCATATTTAAAAAAATCAGTTTATTGTTAAATGAGTTTCTCTCTTAATGAGATGCAAAATGTGTTTCAGACTGTGGCTTTAGAGAAGGCCGTGCAAGTGGGGGAGGGGGGTATTACTTACTTTGGGAAAAGGCAGGCATAGTTCTTATTTCGTGTGGAATTTGGATCATGAACCTAGTCGCCAGCTGTATGTCACAGCAATCGTGCCCTTAATACGTCATAATCACTTTCCTGATCTGTATTTTCAAATTTGCGGTTAAAATAAACGAAAATTATACATTAAGTGACTAATACATGAACAATATATCATTTTTCTTATTTATTTTAAAAAGTGTGGCTTTTGGGAGGAGGTATGATGCTGGCATACACATATTTTTAATTGTCTCTATGTCCTGCAAATACTGATTGCACACTCTAATTCTGTTTTGGAATATCTTCACAGAAGTATTAGTTATTTGGAAAGTTAACCTATAAAATTATAGGCGAGTTGGGGCAACGTCCGAACTCTATGAGCATTATGATTATAAGACAGAGTAATTTGCAATTCAAGTTCATCACCGCTCCACCCCATTAGCCCCACAAGTTCTGTCAAAAAAGCTCACTCCACCACAATCGCCTTATGAATTAATGTCTAAAGCTCCAGGCCTTACACCACATGACGTCATGTGCTGTCTCTTATATGTCACCTGATTTTGTTCATAACAGATTGCATGATCTTAATGTTGAACTTATTCTTTGTCATCTTGATTAAATTCATATTATTGCCTTTTTCCTCCCCCCTCAGAGATCTGATAGACATCATAAGGAAGGACGGAAGGTACTTGGGAAAGTCCCTCCCACTTCATGCCTCTGTGGGAAATATGGTACGAAGAATTTTGAAAATAATACGCGAGGAATACATAACCGGACAGCAGGTAACATAACGTTTCAATTATAAGTTATGTGTGTGTTATATGTTAAGTAATATTTGGCCAATTAAATTTTAAGAACAAACAAGAAGAAGTTGACCCTCAAGAGTCATTGCATAAAATTGTCACGTCTGAAGGTGCTGAGGATGATTATAGTAAAGATATACCTCAGCTGATATTGTCCATCATGGAACATATAAGTGAATTCGAAGTGGAACTGGAAACCAGGTAAAGTCCTATTAGTAACTGAATAAGTAAACAAAGCTGAGTTTATAATGACAATCAGAACAATCTCCATTTACATTTGGTATTACATCCAGGAGTTTTCAACAGCTGTCATATTCTTTATATGGCACACAGTAAATAGGATGAATGTGACGGTAGCTGTTGAAAATTGCAGATGTAATACCAAGTGTAATAAAAATTATTTGGAGATTGAATTGGTTCTCATTATATACTGAAACATTTAACAGTACCATTCGGTGACATGTAAAAGAACTTTGAAAATGATTTTCAATTCTATCATTTAGGTGTAATGTGATTATAATAAATAGTGGTTACTTTATGAAATGTTTATCAAATTGATTTCGCCAATACAAAGATTTTGGACCACACCAGAGGTTGGTGGAACAGTATAATCACTGAAGCTGTAAGAATTAGAACTTCTGGCAATTTAATGAACCAGGACAGGGGGTTCCAGCTCAGCAAGGTCTGGGACCCTATCCTTGCTTCAATGAGGCATAAAACAACGCGAAGACAAATCGAGAGAGGAGCGACAAATCAGGACCCTGCATTTCTACCTTGAGGTCTTGTGGAGGGGAGTGAGGACATGGATATAAGCGCCACAGACACAGTCTCGGCATCAGTTCCCTGAAGACGATGGTGGAGATAGCCTTCGAAACGTCGTATCTTATGATTGACATCACCTGGGTGAAATCCCGAGAACTTCTTGTTCAGTCTATCCACCGGGAAAGCCTACATTCTCTAATGTTTATCAATACATTGAGTGCTAAAGATCAATTGATTTTAAAGTGATCAGGTATTAAATAATAAAAGATAAACATTGTCACAATTTTTTTATTTATAGTCGATCATTCAATTGTCTATCTTCTACTAATTTCACAAATTACTTTCATTATCATGTCCTTAATCTGGAATAATAAGAATATTATCAAAGGTTTTCCCTGTGTATATTCTGGGTAAACAGTTCTTGGGTTTTCTCTCAGGTCAAATGACACAAGGACAAACAAAATCCTGGTACGATAATTATGCCACCAGATGCTGGAACAAGTTGTTGCTCGAACTTGACCAAGGTCTCTGAGCCAGCAGAGAAGGCTGGGCAATACCGACTGAGACCGAGGACCAATCAGGACAGGACACGCGTCATGCTGCCTAGGGATGGAGTATAAAGATGACACTAAAACCACAGGATGGCACTTTCACTCAAGAATGATAGCAGAGTATGGCTTAAGCTTCACTTGACCTGGGTGGAAACTCAAGAACTGTTAATCCAATAAGAATATTGCTTTCAGTTAACATTTTTTAAAAATATATTATTTTCTCAGATTGTTCATTGGAACTTTCATTGTTTTTGTAGAATGTGCATTTGGTTTTGAATCCCTCCTTCTTACAGTGCAGACAATATTGCTCAACAAGCCAGAGAGCACATACACTCAAATGAAATTATAATGACGCTGGGGAAGTCGGCATCTGTCGAAGCATTTCTGAAGAAGGCTGCCACGGAAAGAAAATTTGAAGTAATAGTTGCGGAGTGTGCTCCGTTTTGTCAGGTATGCTTTTGTGTATATGTTGTGACATTTCAAAGTATTTAACACTTTTATTGACAGAGTTCCACTTTTTAATGAGATGTGGATATAATTAAAGCAATTGATATGAGAAGGAAAGAGAGTAAAAGTAGTAGGTCTCTCTCTCTCCTAAAATTGCAAAATAGGAGGAAGTTCTTCAAATTTTTAAAGGCATTAGCCTCCTGTCTCACGACAATATATATGTGAAAGCTTTATAGAATGTAACATGACTTCATTACACTAAGTACACCATGTAAATGAAATAATTATCTTCTTATGTAACTAACATGGTCACTTAAAATGACGTAACAGCAGCTGTCTCTGTCAGAATTTTTAGGAGGATTTCTAATTAGTATATTATGTGAAGCTTTAAAAAATATATTTATTTATCATTAATGTGGACAAGAAAGTGAGCATATTTTATAACAAAACATTTTTTTCTACAGGGTCATGACCTTGCAGTGAGCTTAGCCAAAAGTAAAATCCAGACTACTTTGATTGCGGACTCTGCCATTTTTGCGATTATGTCTCGAGTGAATAAGGTGATAATAGGTACTCACACTGTGATGGCCAACGGAGGCCTCAGAGCCGTGTCTGGGAGTCACACTCTTGCCCTCGCAGCCAAGCACTACTCGGTTCCTGTAAGTATTAATTCCGTGCACTGATATACACTGTAAATAATATTTTACTGTAATTTTCTTGTCTTGAAAATTGTTTATTTAACACATTGACTGCTGGAGTTGTCAACGACTGCCATTTCTTAGTGCTGGAGTTGAATAGGAGCATTTGAAACAAAGAGGGATGTGAGTTTTTACTTTACCCTGAGAAGGTTTGTTTTGTACATTTAATATATAAGGAGTATCTTCAGTAACATCTATTCTCACACACCCAGCCTTTTAATACTTTGTTAAGTGGTATCAAAAAATTTCACTCGTACTTACGAACAATTTTCAACCAACATTTTAATCAAATACAAGTAAAAACATGTTTATAATTACAATCAAAATTTGTTGTGGAGCTTCAGTTCACATATTATTTTCATAAATCTGTTTGCTTACTGTAGTATGTATGTATATAATAAATCAGGTGCACTATTCTTGCCATTGTCTTTATAAATAAGGGTAACTCGATGAATTTGTTTCACAGGTCATTGTTCTGGCTCCCATGTACAAGCTCAGCCCACAGCACCTTTGTTCGTACGATCAAGACGCATTCAACAACTACGTGTCGCCTGAAGGTGTCCTCAACTACTCAGATGGCCGAATATTGTCGAAGATAGAAGTTTATAACCCTGTGTTTGACTACGTCCCTCCGGAATTGGTGACGCTTTTCATATCCAATGTGTAAGTGTTCATTGTATTTCATATTACTACAGGTGGGCATTTGCCCGGTGGCAGTATTGATAAAATTAGAGTACAAACGTAAATTGATAAATTAAAAGAACAAAGATAAATTACAGAAAAAAATTAAAAATACAATTTTATAATATTTCACGTACTTTTTTTTTTTATAAAATAAGTTCGTAACTTTTCAATGTTTCTAACTTTTTTTAAAAACATTTGTGTTCTTAGGGTAAAGCCTCTAGTACCCTTGCAGGCAAAGCATTCCAGTCCCTTATCACTCTGTTAACGAAGGAATATTTGCCCACATCCGCATAACATTTTATGTTGTCCTAATTTTAATGACCTGTACCAAGATGACTTCTCGTTTGGGAGACACATCTGTTTATACTAATTTATATGTTCTTGGTGCTGAGGTTCGTTTTGTGATTATATTGTTTTTATTTCCAGAGGAGGCCATTCACCGTCTTACATCTACAGGCTCCTCAGCGAGTTGTACCACCCTGATGACCATGAATTATAGAACCAAATGCATGTACTTTACTTGCGGACTGTGTGAAAATACATCATTTGGTAGATTTTGTAAAATACAATATAAATTTTTAATATAATGTGAGAATAATTTTTTTTATCATATCTGGGCACATAACTACTATCATGGCTGCCAAATTGTAATCTTGGATTGCTTCAGATTTTTTACGTGACCTAATTGGCACAGATGATCTGATTTACTACTCAATCACTCATCGGAATTATCTTAAAATCGTTGCTCACAAATAATGAGAATAATCTACCTTTGTATGAGCTGTACCAAACTCGCTTCTGATTTGGATTCTTGTGCATTTTAAGAAAACAACTCTAGTATTTCTTAATAAAAATTATGGATGTATTGAAAGCCTAAAAAGTTTAAATCTGCCAGAAAAGGGAAAGAAATTTAAATAACGAAATCAGAGACAGTTGTACCAGAGTGGAAACATGAGGACATTTTCTTCAGCAAATAGTCTAAATGGCTGTGATGTTGTAATTGGATGTTGTTTCCCTGTAATCAAGATAATTGTTTTTTCCAAGCTTGTGGATTGTAATCATTATATCAAGCCAGCTGTAAGCCAAGAAAAATTATTTATATAAATGTTGGTAGGTAATAATTGCTCATTGCAAACTCTACAGATTAGTCTGAAACACAAGCTGCACTGATTTTGTAACAGCATAGATGATGTTGCTGTGTAATAAGTGATAGGGACCATATATATGAACGTTTCAAACCAAAATTCTGTTTGTCATGCGAGAAATGTTTAATTTAATTCTGTAGCAGACTGTTACGAGAAATATTATTTTAAATTCAGAAGATCTGTCACAAAGACTGAAAATAAATTATGGAATGTTGAAGAAATTAATTTTAAAAAAAAGTTATTTAAAGGCATTGTACAGGTTACGAGGTGATAGTCATTGAAAAACTTGAGTGAGCTCACCAAACGCTCCTCTCTACGTAGACTTGTGCACACGGGCTCAGAAACACCTATGGGGAATTTGATGGAGCTCAGATTTGGTTTCATTGTTTACATTAGTCCTCTGTTCAGGAAGTAGGATTTGTGTCAAGTAACACAATTATTCTAACACCAAAATAAATAGTGTAATTAACTGCAAGTCGTCTTGTGTTGACAGAAACTCTTCCACTTACTCAGTAATAAATTCACTTCATTTCACTAAATTTTTCCAAGAAAGTGACAATATAAAACTTACAATATCAGTTATCAAGTGTCCCAAATTTCCAATATACTCATTGTTCATTTAAAAAATCCTTTCCTTGGGAATTGTATCTTCAGCACTTCTTTGACCCACCATTGATCCTTTAATGGATAATTTCCAGGTCCAATATGGTTTACTTCACCTATAGTCCAGGATCCGGAAGTGGGACTTACTCAAATGTTATCACTGGAATGCAGAATCAGATGGGTGGATAGTGTTTGTAACCAGGAAGCTCTAAGCAGAATAAGAGAGGACTTTGACGAAGAGAATGGTTAGATTAATAGGGCACATTTTGAGACATGAGGATCATGGAAATTAGCATTAGAGGGAAGTGAGCAGAAGAGGCAGGACAAGGATGGAGTAGTAGGCTAAGGAGCCGTGGAATGTGGTAGCTGTGTAGAAATGAAAAGGTTTGTGCTGGATAGGTCAACATGGAAGGTTGCATCGGACCAGTCTTTGGACAACATTCCAAAATTCTATCGTTTACAGAGTTGTGGCGTCCTTTGTCTGTTGTCCTGTAGATGTGGTTAGTCCGTCTTCTCTGGCTGACTGGAAATGTAAATTAAACCTATCGCTTTGCTGCTGTAGACAACTTGGTCCATCTGATTACCCGCCATTGCCAACCGTCACATGGACGATTGACCGCATACACGGTTGAGAGGATGTCGTAACTATGTAGAAATGAAGAGGCTTGCGTAGGGAATAGGTTTGCATCAGACCAGTGAATACCACATCAACATTAGTAGTGGAAGTATCTTCCTTCACACTTGTTTGCCTGAAATTCATCTGGAGAGTGAAATGGTCACTTGGCATTTATGAAGTGTGGGTAGTGGATGTTGCTGGACATTCTTTTCGGTCCTTTTCCCTTTTCGTCCTCTCCTTTTATTTGAACTCTTCTGAAGTTTGCAAGCCACCTGACGGTAAAGGTTGAGGCTGAATTGGCGGTGGACGTCTCTGGATGTACTTTTGCTGTCATCCTTTGTCGTTCCTTGTGTCTTGGAGAACTACAACAGCTACTTGGTGGTGTATCAAAACTCTCGTTGGAGAACAAAATAACTATATATAAAGCCATTATTAAGTCTATATGGACACGGAGCTCTGGGGATGTGCTGGGAAGCCCATAATACAGAGCCATGGCTGGTGTTCCATGGTATGTGAGCAATCAAACTACATCAGGACCTAGGTCATACCTTTCATCCAGGATGTTATACAACAGAGAGACAATAAACACCACAAGTAACTGGAAAACCACAGAAGATTAAAACGATGCTTCCCAATTGACCTCAAAGTCGGGGTTAACGGGGGTCCTACCACTGGAGAAGACCCCATCAGGACATCAAAAATAGCTTCTAGTCCCTGTTGTACTGATTGCTATTTCTATAAATAAATTTTAAAAAATCCTTTTGTCGATGATTGTGTTGAAAATCTTACGGAGATTCCACTCACCAGAAGCAATGTTGTCATCAGCAGTGGAAGTGGCCCGAGGTCTGTTTTCAACTTTTCCCTTCACTTTCTTGGACCAGGCATTGTTGTGACAGTCTTCTGGTACATTTTCAGAGCCCAATGACTGAACTTGATTCTTTACGGCGACGACGTGAAGCTTCCTGACAGCAAATATTGTCTCTGCATTGGTCCACCTGACGGCAGCTGGCGAAGGTGACGGGGGGCGGCGGGGGCGGGGTTCACATTCGGGGACAATATTTACTCGTCAATATAATCAATACGACGATAGCGGCGGAGTCTGTTGCCCGAGTAAACGTTTGCACGTGGCAATCTCGCCACAAGGGGGGGGGGGGGGAAGACGTCACTGCCCACCTCTCTCCTCTCCTCAATACATTGGCTACATAATTTTTGTGTCTAGTTACCTGAAGAAGACCTCAAACTTGGACGAAACGTTGTACTTTTTTTAATAAAATTTGTTTCCTGACCTATTTGGCCGTATTATTTATTTATTAATTTAATTAATGCCAGAGACTTAATTCGGGGCTGTAATTGTTCCAGTTCCACTATTTCTGTTCTAACCGTTTAATTATTTTTTTTACAAGGCGGACCTTTTTCCGCGCTACGGATTTCGTCACTGGAAATTGCGAAGTTAAATCCGTGACGTGTGTGTGTGAGAGAGAGAGAGATAGGAGGAGGGGGTGGGGATGGAGCAGGGGGATGAAGCTGAAGTGCCCCGAGGCTTTCGTAATTGCGGTTCAAGTCGTTCCCTTCATTAATCTTTTATTGCACTCTCTGGGGGGGAGAAAAAAAAGAGCGACCCTCATTCAACGAAATAAAAAAAGGGGGCTGTTACCTCCATCCCCCTTCTCCCCCAGCCACCCGCCTGCCCTACCCTCAACATGCTGTCAATTTTATTTCCAATCGGAAACCTGAAAGCTTAATTTCGTTGGTCGGATCAGGCGAAACCTCAGTGAAAATAATTAAAAAAAGGAGGGGGGGGGGAGGAGAGACAGTTGTCGCCAGATTGATTCTCAATTCCACTCAAGTGACCCGCTGACCGCCCGGCGAAGCCCGGGAATTCATTAGCATTAGCCCCAGGGCTGCAGTCATCTCTTAATGACGTTTTTAAAGGAAACTTTGTAACTCGCATTGTGCTTGTGCAGTTCCGGGTGATATAACTCAGATGCCGTGCGTTTCCTTCACGCGGGAGGGATGAAACCCTCCTGGAAGAGTGGGGAATAGGAAATAACGAGGTGGAGCTCTGGGAAGTCCGACAGGGCTGACTTCCTCCTTCCCCTGGGTTTACCCAAGGCCAAGTTATTTAATTCGAGTCTCCTGCAAGCTGAGAGCAGTGTCAGTGATGCATGCATTGGGGTCAAAGACCATTGGCATACGGCAAGAGTTGTTCGCTGATCCCATTGGACCAGTCGGCCTCAAATTTGCTCGAGGCGGAGGATTCGGGTTTGTTGCGTTCCTACAGCAATCCAGTCTCCCGTCATCAGAAGGGGCTGATGGAGGTTCGTTCCTTCCTTCCTGCACGGCACTACAGCCCTGTGTGGACCTTGGCCTCCTTCACATGCCTCTCTATCCCTGATCTTTTCTCTCATTCACATCCTCTCATTCTTGGTCTTCCTTTTGACGGTGTTCCATTTCTGTCCATACGATTTATATGGTCCATCCATTGCAGCCTTAAAGATTTTATGTACCTCTATTAATGAAGGTGAAAAATTTCGGTCAAAAATTGACAGAATTAAAATTGTTTATTAATTAAATTACATCACTACGTTTCGTTCCATTATTTGGTGATAGAAAAATAATATAAATAAATCCAAATGTATAATATAAGATTGCACAAAGATTTATTTGTAAATTTGTACTGAAGCACGAGGAACTGTCTCCCACGCTTGTTGTTGAACGACTGTTATTATACTACCTTTGTTTTTTTCTATCATCTGAGGAGGTTCCCAATAATGGAACGAAACGTAGTGATGTAATTTAATTAATAAACAATTTCAATTCTGACGATTTTATGTAACGTATTATATCTTTTCCCTTTATGATTTGGTTAATCTCTTCATTGTGTGTAATTCTCCATGTTCCGCGATATGCCCGCATATTCTTTTCATTATCTTCCGTTCAAATTTCCTTGGAGCATCTTGATCTGTTTTTTTTTGTCAGTGTCCAGGATTCTGCCCCACACTGGTCTTATTAGTTTTTTTATATATCTGTATTTTATCTTTCCTGAGTAATATTTTACTTTTAACAGTTTTGAGTTTGCGAAGTATTCCTTATTTCCTGTTTGGATACGGTTTTCTATTGTGTGATTCATTGTCTATATTGTTTCACAGATGTCTAAATTTCGCTACTCCCTCAAATTTTTTCTCCAATTTTCAATTTCGTAACGTTAGTTTTTCACTTCGTACATCCTCCCTAATGTGTTGGCCTCCGTGATCTGTTCTTACCCCCACACATTTTCCCCTAATGCTAATTTTACAAGACCATGGAACATGGAGAATTCGATATAATGAAGTGATTAACCAAATCATAAAGGGAGAAGATGTAATACCTTGGATCAGACCAGTCTAAGGACTGAATATCACAATAGAAAATAAAACACGAGGGTAGGGAAAACTCAACTTTTGGGGACGGTGGAGGAAAAGTTCAACATGAGGATTAGTACTAGGGGAAATCTAGCTGATGGAGTGTAGTATGGGAAACAGTGGAATAACAAAGGCTGTTAGATTCGAAAGGGAGTTACCTAACTAGAGTAGGATAGCAGAGGCAAGAAGGGAGTAAGTATGAATATTAGGAATTGTTGGTGTGGAGTATAGGGTGGACGATAAGAGTTGCAGAAAGGAAAAGAATAGAAGCTTTCGGAATGTGCTACTATAGGAGGATAAGATGGGAGGATAGGGTAATTAACCAGAAAGTTATAAACAGAATAGAGGAAGAGCGAACAATATGGAGGACTTTTAAGGGATCTTTGTGTTTGTAGTAACATTTCTAGAGGTATATGTAACCTGCAAGGCAACTCGTCATAGGTTGCAATCCTTCCCTATATTTAAATTAAAATATTATTTTTGTATTAGTTCTGATTATGTTTATGTAGATAAATATAATAATAACTTTATTTCCATACAATTACATAAATGCAACTTGGGAAATTGTCAAGTACATATAAATATACACAATAAGGTAAAGTATTTTAATTTATCAGTTTACATTTTTTTACAATTGTATCAGCATTCATTTAACTTATATACAACTTTATTTACTAAATACTCTTTTAAAATGCTTGCTTTGCAGTTCTTTTATATACACTAGGAGTTTATTATAAAATAACATTCACTTAAAAAAATGGGTCATGCTCAGTTTTTTTTTTAAATTAGCCTGCACTCTAAAATAGTCTGCATTTCCCCTAGTATCATAAGGATTAGTTATAGTAGAGTTGTCCCTTTGTAGGCCGCACCTCCCGACCTCTACATACACTCGATGTACATTTACTGGCTTCCACATATCTTTTGATTAACATGTTTCAGTTGACCGATATGGCTGTTTCATTTCCACATTAACCTGAACTCATAAAAATTTATGGCTGTCGTAGCTGAACAAGCGCCACACATGTAATCATTTTCGGTAATCCGACAACCCCTTTGCGGCCCCCGTACCTGTCGGATATTTTGACTCCCCTCAACGTTACGAGAGTAAGTGGCTTAGAACTAAAACGGCGGCCATGTTAAACCAACTGTAACCTTAGATTTTCGATATTTCCTCCAGTGAGTCCTGGAACAGTCGGAAGAACTAGAAATTATAGTCTCTCAGTCGTTCCATTTTTTTAAAAAATATATATATAAAGATAATAAATCTACAGTGAAAGTTTCTGCCATTGTTTCTCCATAGATCAAGCTCTTTGCAAGTGACGTACAATCCCTCAGTCCGCCTCCATTGCCCCCGGGTAGAAGGAGAAGAGGAAGTATTTATATATTAATACGCGGAGGACCTGGACAAAGAATGAATAAAGGCAATAGAGGTTATGTAGAAGCCTCCTTTCTCGATATTTTATTCAGTGCTCTTCAAAATCCCTAATAGTGTGTTCCAGTTTACATTATCAAGCGCTTTTTCTAAATCTACAAATGCCACGAAATTAGGCCTCGGTTTTTTTCCTTATCCCATCTTCTAAAATTAGACGCAGAGTCAATATTGGTTCTGTTGTCCCCTACATCCTTCCTAAAACCAAACTGATCTTCTCCTAACTCGCATTATATTTTACGTTCTTTCCTCCTCTGTACTACTTCCGTTAATATTTTACTTGCGAGAGATACTAAACTAATTGCCCTGTGCTGTTCGCATCTATCAGCCGCAGTCTTGTTCGGTATGGGTATAATTATGTTCTTATTAAAAATCTTCTGGTAAAAAAAAATTAGTTCACCTTAATTAATCCGTCCCCCGTTCTTTCTCCTTACTTTCCCTACTGAGAAATTTGATTTCGCGGGTGGAGGGAAGGGTGGGGGTGGGGGTTGGGGGCCGCTCTACCACGTGAGCTTAGAAACGAAGACTCCGCGCTCTTTAATTAATTGTATCTGGAGGAGAACTCGTCCTCGGAGAGAGAGAGAGGTTTTTTTATATTATATTTTAAGAAATCATGGCACGTTCTTCGTATTACCAATCTTCCCCCAGGGAAATCAACTAGCGGCTGACTCTGGAATTTCCTTGCCTCGTGTGTGTGTGTGCACATGATCCATCGGCCAACGATATTATCATCGTCCACAGGCCACAGAGTAGGTCACTTTACTGTAGAATCGCTGGATCTTTATTATATCTCTGGTGGAAGGTTCAGAGCCTAAAGACACACGCGCGGGGCTGAAATTTGACATTCCTGTAAATGAATTGCTACTGAGCTGAAATTCTAACTGCGTATTAAAAACATACGTCTGTAGCAGTTTACAAAATTTGTTTTTTTGTAAACTTTTTTTGTTGTTGAGATATTTGGAAAATTATTTTCAAATTTTGTCAGTTCTGAAAATGTTTCTTGGCGTTAAGTACTTGAATATATTTTAGCTTTTTTTACACTTGTATGTATGCTTGACTATTGTTATCAATTGTGAGTATTATTTTTTAAGTTTAATAAAACTGTGGCGAGAAAATATTTTTTTTACTAAGAGCTTCATTTGGTTACTTAAAAATTTCCAATTTTTTGCACTTTGAATTTTTTTTCGATTATATATATATATGGAATATGGAAAAGGAATCATACTGCAAGGGGAAGTAATAAAAACCCTACGCTTTGCCGATAATATTGTAGTATTACGGAAGTAAGAAGAAGACTTGGAAACCGTAATAAATGGCATGAACGGAGTCTTGGAGGAAGAGCTCAATATGAGGATTAATAGAGAGGAAACCAAGGTAATGGAGTCTAGTTAGGGAAACAGTGAAATAACAAAGGCTGTTACATTGGGAAGGGATATTTTGACGGAAGTTAAGGAATTCTGCTACTAGAGTAGGATAGCACAGGCAAGGAAGAGGAACTTACTTCCGGGTAATATAAGTGTGAATATTAGGGAATTATTGCTAAAATGTTGGTATGGAGCGTGGCGTTATATGGGTGCGAAACGTGGACGATAGGAGTTGCGGAAAGGAGAAGAATAGAAGCCTTTGAAATGTGGTGCTGTAGGAGAATGAGATGGGTGGATAGGGTAACTAACCAGGAAGTTCGAAACAGAACAGGGGAAAAGCGAACAATATGGAGGAGTTTGAAGATTAATAGGCCACGTTTTAAGGCACGAGGGTATTGTAAAATTAGCATTAGAGGGAAGTGTGTGAGGGAGAGAAAGGATGGAATAAGCTAAGGAGATTAGGGATGATGTGGGTTGTGGTAGTTATGAGGAAATGGTTAGCATCAGGACAGTCTTAGGAGTGAATTCCACAACAACAACAGCTAGTTAATAATAATCCCCCTGTGAATGAGCTGTTTTACCTAGTGGAAGAGTAATTATTCCTGTGGAGTTTGCTGAGAACATGAAGTCCTGACTATTCCTCGCCCCTTTCTCCTCCCTTCCCTTTCCCTCGCCCTTTAGAAGGAAACGATAAAGCGTCGTCTCGCCGCAGCCGCCGCCATCTTTCAGCCGGAAATTAAATCTGGATTTCTTTCTCTCCCATCAATCCGCGTCTCCGTCGACGATGACCGCCAAGGTGGTGAAGGCCCCAGGGAAATTCTCCCTCGCCCCCGAGGATCTGAGCTGCTGTCTCATCCCATGTCCCTCAAGGCCCAGGCCCAGGGTCATCCAACCCTCGATTAAAGAAACATTAACACTTTCACTCCATTCCATTTTTTCTGCTCCATTTTAATCCGTATGACCCTGTATATGCTGAATATCGTTTACCAGGGGAAAATTACTCTGAAGGTAAAAAACACCACACTGCTATATATCCTGCATAACCCTTTCACTGTCAAATTAACTATTTCTGGACCGTACTATTTTCTATATAAAATTACTCTTCAAATGACTTTTTCAACGGGGGTGAAGTTTCCAGCCATTGGAGTAATGTCCATGCTCCCTAAAATAAGTTGTTGTCCTCTTTACGGCCCTGTCCCCTCCTCACCCCTCTCCCTTATTCTCAGTTAGCCAACTAAAAATATCAGCATTCATCTGCCTAACATATTTCCTTATTATACCACCAGGTTGCGCAAGATGGTGGCAGCGCCTCGTTCGGTCTTCTTCGTGTGATGTCACCTTCCTTTCCCCTAGTTTCCTTTGCCCTGATTTTTTTTAAGAAGTCCATTTACTTTCCAATGGTCTTTCAGTTGTCCTTGACAGCGCATCGTTTCCGAATTGGTTAGAAACGGAAGATTTTCCTACAAACTGGTCTGATCCTGATATGATTCATTATCATTTAGTCTCCGAACAGTATTAGTCAATAGAAACCGGAAAAGGGGAAGAAACAACGTTAATCAACAACTGGAAGAAGAACAAACAGCAGCGACTCAGAATGGAAAACAGTCAGGTCAGGACAGAAGCTCGAAGTTGGTAACTGCTGTGTTTGTCTGGAAGAGGATATGAAAGAAGTTAAGCCACTTAGGTATTGTTGATAGATTGAAGATTGTGATAAATCCTTAAAAAACAAAATCAGTCCTCAGGGTAGATCAGTGTTACTTCAACACTTCACCTTTATTGAAGAAGAAAAAAGTCATCAGCATAACAACAGATTCTCATTTCTTCACAATGTGTGTTTAATTCAGGAGAGAAGAAGGAGGAAAAACTGGGAAGTAGCAGGCCCATCGCCTTTAATGTCGACCTGGAGAAAGGAAATACGACTTGTGCTTACATCCAGGAATGGAAAAGCACAGAAGAAGAAACAGGTCCGTCACGAACGTAAAATCCTTACTGCACGTCGTTAGCCCGATTATTAACCCCGAGAAACACCCCTTGAAACTTTAAACATTCAACCCCTTTAATAAATATATAATTGTAAACAGTGCGCAAGACCGTATAAAGAAATGTTTCTTTTTAACATAAGTAAAATTATCACTTTCTTTAAAGCACAAGTAAATTTGGTCTAATTAATTTTAAATAATTACGTTCCTCTCATTATTTCACCTACAATATTAACACCCCTGTCCTCTTGTTAAAACTGGACATGTTTACACATCGAATATATTAATTTTTCACACTTCGAAATTGTATAATCAATTATGCTTTGGACTCAGATCTTGATATTCCGGTCCTTGAGGTAAGAAGCCGCGATTAGTTTCTCTCTCTCTTTCTCTCTGTGCCCGAGTCCTTCTTGTCACGAAAGAACAAGTGCAGGAGCAGCGCAAACCTTATTTCGCTTTCCTATAAGGTTGGTTAACTAACCGTGTCGAGACTCGAAATCATATCGATTGTGTCTGGTCGCTGCCCAAGGTTAGTTGAAGCTCCGGGACCAATCACATTATGCTAATGCAATACCGAGGAAGATGCCGATGGTGCGGCCTTTGCATGCATCTTTCTAACTTAATAACGATTTCTCCAAGAGGCGGATTCGTTCCGACACCAACAAGTCCTCGACCTTGACATCGACGTCGACGTCGCAGGGGAAGTGGCAACAGTGCTGTATAAAACACGTCTTTTCTTTGCGCAGGGGGGGGGGGGATATAATTGGGGTGTGGCGCGTTGACTTTCATCTACTTTTGGGAAGCAGCTGGAATCTCCCTCCTTCGCTCCTAATTTAAGGAATCTTAGTCAGCAAACAGTCAAGCAAGAGAAAAACATTTAGAAAAGGAAACGTTTGTTTCCCGTAGAAATGATTGAAAAAAAGTCACAATTTTTTTAAAAAAGGGTCAAAGTCGTCAAGTGAAACTTGATCCGAAAGCGGGAGGAACGAATGGGGGAAGGGAGGGGAAAGGAGGTGGAGACATGCGCTTCTCGTACCTTTATATAGGGATACGAAACGAGGACGGCAGAAGTTGCAGAATGTGGTGCTATAGGAGAAGAAATAAAAACACCCTACGTTTTGCCGACGATATTGTAGTATTAGGGGAGTCATAAAAAGACTTCGAAACCAAAATAAATGGCATAAACGTGATCCTGGGGAAAGAGTTCAATATGAGGATTAATAGAGGGGAAACCAATGTGATGACACGTAGTATGGGAAACAGTGGAATGACAAAGGTTGTTAGATTGGGAAGGGATATTTTGAAGGAAGTTAAGGAACTCTGCTACTTGGGCAACGTAATAACTAGAGTAGGATAGCACAGGTAAGGAACAGGAATTTACTTACAGCTAATATAAGTGTTGCCTATACTCTTGATCTGTTTATGCTCCGAAGCACTCCATTTATTGTTGCAGTATGATTCGCTCCGTTACTAACCTATTGTTGGCAGAGAGCTAATTGCCTGAGAAATAATAAACTTCTCTGGATGTATACGTAAATTGGTTTTATTAGTCGCCAAAGGGAAATTATAATTTTTAATAAATGCCCCTTTTTTCAGTTAACAGGCTACATGAGGGTGATCCTGAAACAGGCAACTCCCCTTTAATAGCATAGGAAGGGGGAATGCAAAAGGTAGAGCACGGTAGCCAAGGGTTGACTTGCGTCCACGGGCTGTGATTTAAGAATCCAACCCTGTGTGTCATCTAAAGAGATGGAGGGAAAACCCTAGAAAACCTGCATCAGGTAGGTCGGGCATTGGGTACTATTCCAAATGAAGGGAGACGAGTTTGCTAATTTTTATTGGCTCCGAAACGTATGATAGCGGGACCTGTTCTAAACCAACTGCGAGTTATAAGGTTTGCAGTGAAGCGGTCATAAGTAGATGATACCGTACTTTTTATATATTCAGTGAATTCAACTTTATCAAAAGTCTGTACCTGTTGTTTCGTTTTTAGGGCAAAATAGAAAGGACTATTTCAGCACGAACGAAGTCGCGGCGGCCATAACTAGTATTGTAAAATAAAGTTCAAGGGAAGCACAAAGTCAACTTTCGGGACGTCCTCAGTTCTTTAATTAAAATAGAACAAAACTTGAGCGTTGCTGCAGAGAGTCTAATAGCTGAAGGTTTTGTATTATTCGGTGCGCATTGAAAGAACAACAAAACCAAACCCACCCCCAGAGGGAGAGGAATTAATAACGGAACGATTTTGTGGCGCCGAGCAGAAGCAAGCAATCAATCAATCATAGTAGGAATTCTGTGCGACACAATATCGCATTGTGTTCCCGCTCCTGATTTACGCCAATTGTGTAGGTATGAGGAGGAGAAACGTTCGTCGGTGGTCCTCCTCCTCCTCCTCCTCCTGAATTATGTCTCGTCGATAAATCCTCCCTCAGGAACAAAGAGGAGGGGAGCCGTGATTAATTTGACGAAATAATAACGGAGAAACACGTTGACGGCCGTCGCTATTCTCTCTCACCTACGCGAGTGTGACGTCACGGCGCCAATCAAGCGGTGACCGCCATCCAGATCTTGGATAGCGTCGTGACGTCATCGCTGCTCCCCCACCAGATCCCTTTCAAGTTCCACCTTTCTTCCCCCGTGGCAAATCAGGGCCTCAACTCTTCCTCCTCAAAATAACACAATTCTGATTATTATTTCTCTACGTTCCCGCTTACAAAGAAGCTTCACTACTACTAGTCGTAGTTACCCAGATATGCGCAATTCAAGCTTGATTTTTTATTTCAGGTGTTTTTTGTTGTTGAAAAGAATAAATTAAAGTTACTACAAGAAGGCTCACTCGTCCAAGTCTGAAAAAGATTAGAAACAAATTTGAAGAATAGGAAAGATGGTTTGTAGTAATATTGAGTCGTTACATTGATTGGTCTGATCCATGCTAACCTATTCAGTGCACAACTGCCACATCACACATCCTCCCTAATTTTCTCAGCGTATAATGTTATTACTATGTAATTAATATAAATACGGCGTTTCGTCTCCCTTTTGTAGACTTCACTCCTTGACTCCCTCGGCTCAGAAGATTATTAAATGAGAGAAACTAATTCGTCGTATTTACATGAATTCAATAGTAATAAAAGTATGTGCTGCCGTATTTTTACTTATTGTAAGCTCAAAGTCATGAAACGACGTGGAGCGATTTGCGAGATGAAAGTTGGCAGTGGCGTCGCGTAGCGTCTCTGGTTCCAATGATCGTCGACGACCCAGGCGTGCCGGCCATTGTCCCAGTGCTTTGGCCGCCGGAAACAAAAGTCACCGACAATTTGTTGTAATTCGTAGCGGGAATTAAAGGGTCGCGTAAGGAGTTGAATGGCCTCTTTCTTGACGGCGTCCAAGTCGCGGTACAACAGCAAACGAAGCAAGCGCCGCCGCGGGGGCGTGACGACCGCCCCCAGCAGCATGCAGCACATCAACGGCCTTCCCCGGAGGCGCACCCACGCGCTGCTGATGCGGCCCCCGGGCTCCGTGCCCCGCATCCCGCCCTTCCCGGGGCCCGCCTTCCTCACGGGGGCGGTCGTCGTGCTGCCCCCGCAGTCGCAGCAGCCGCCCCCGCAGCCGCCGCCGCTGACCCCGCCCCCCATCCGCACGCCGGTGCCCGTGGCGCCGCCGCCCCCGCCGCACCACCTGCCGCCGCCCCCGACGCCGACGTCGCCGCCGCCCCCGGAGCCGGACTCGCCGCCCCACAGGACGCCGCCCGCCATGGTCTACAAGCAGATCTCGGACTCGTGCGGCTACCGTCTGATGGTGCTGATGCCCGTGGGACATCGCGAGGACGGAACCTACGGGATCCTGACGGACGGGATCCGCCCCAACCAGGAGTACCGCCTCTCCACCTACTACGTGAACAACGTCACCTACTACAACGTGCCCCCGGAGATGCAGGAGCAGTGCCAGTCCTTCTGACGCGAATGCGTTTATACTCGCGTCAGTCGAGGTGACGTCATCGCTACATAACCTACAACTTTGCTTTGTTTCTTCTCTAATGTATGTACATACATATATATACATTTAAATGGTTCGAATTGGAGTTTCCATTTATCTTTGTAGAATTGCCAACGTCACATATACATCTCCCGCCGCCTCTCGTTGTGACGGACTTACGACTCCCATTACATTCAATTTCGGGAATAAATTATATGTACGACGAAATACGATGTAATTACACTGAGAAACGTACGTCTTTCAAGATGCATAATAATTAATAATATTGGAAAAACAACCTCAATCCAAAACACATGAATGAGACTAAAGCTGCGTTTGGTAGCGCCAGTGACGTCATACAACCCCCCTTCTTTTCCAGAAAGACATGAAAAATATGTATCCGTCCAGTTTTTGTACTTATTAATTGAAATATTGCAAGTGTAATAGTAGCCATAACACGTGACGTCATAACGTTTCTACGTTTCCCTGTGTCAAGATCTTTATTTTCGTGTTACGTAGGTGAACATCCCATGACTAAATACAGATAAATGGAGAGGGACGGCAGTCAGTGTCGATGAGGATAAGGCCAACAGACAAGGGAGGAAAGAGCAGTCACGTGGCTTCGTGGTGTAACTCAACTCGTCTTTAGTCCCAAATGTTGTAGCATTGGAGTTTCAGTCGCACGGTTGGAAAATAAGTAGTAGTAATCTTATCACTTGATTCGGGACTGTGACGTTAGTGGATCTGTGTCTTAAAAAAATATTTTCCAAAAAGGAAAACCCGTGTCTTTGGAAAAACGGTAATTTTTTACCAATTCAAAACAGAAAAACGTTTATTTAAGGAATGAATATAACAACACGTGTGTGGGACTTGTCCGTAATTTTATCATTAAAAATTTCAGACAGTTTGTCAGCAAAAAAAAGATATTTATTTACCTGAATAAGTCCACCAATGTGGACGAAACGTTTTAGATGTATTATATATATATTATTTGTCGTTCAAATTGGGTTGATTTTTTAAAATTTATAATAGAAGGTAATGTCAGGTTATTGACTTGATGGACACTATTAGGTTGATCACCTGAGGAGTTCCAAATAATGGAACGTAACGTCCTGATGTAAATTAATTAATAAACAATTTTAATTGACAATTTTTGGCCGAAATTTGTCACTTTCAATAATCGAGGTACAGTGATAACAATTATAGAATTTGTTTTAGTCACGACTGAGGTTTCTTATGCTTGTGTTGGTAAAAGGGGACCCGTGACGTGACGTCACGTCTCCAATGGCGAAGATCTTAGTGTTACCATGCAGTGAGTTGCTGTCTGTCTGTGTACATTCATGAATGTTTAAGGAGGCCAAGTGAGAAGGTAAACAGTGCCCCAGGGTTATGATGGCGGCTATTTGTGAGACAGCCGCCTTTACTACTACTTTTTTTTATTCACTAATTACACTAATAGCCTGTTTTCTTGAGTATCTATAACAGGCCTTATTTTCATTTCTTACAATGTTTGTGTTACAGATTTATTCTATTTTATTTTATAAATAATTATTTTCTTAACAATAATAAAACTAATAAACTAAAACTAAAGACAGAAGGGTATAGGGTGAAGGGTGAATGGGAGTAGGAGGATTGAAGGGAAAGTGCTGTGAGATCACAGCTGGCGGAATATGGAAGGGAAGAAAGAGCGGGCGCTCTAATTTGAAGGGAGAGGAAAACTATGTTAAGTCATAGCTGCTTCCAACTTCTTTTACATTACATTACAGACTGAGATTTTTTAACACTTTTTTATAATACTTTTATATATATACATCAAATATGGAAGTATAATTTTTGCAGGGGGTCTGTAGAGCAGACTGTGTATTATGCAGACGACTCCCTGCATAAGTTCTACCAGTAAAGATGTGTGGAGACGCAGGAGGTCAGCCATTGCTCTATTCTTGTCTCCTGGGCTTCCTTTTGGAGGCAGGAGACAGTCTTTCAATGTTCGCTTCCTCCACCCTTCCTGCATCTCCACTTCTCTAGCACAGGTTGTACTTCCAGCTCCGGAATTCCGGTTTCCCTCATTTTCCGGCGTCCTGGATATTTTTTTTTCATTTCTACCGCCAAATTGATACGAAGATGTCGGGAGTGTATATCCTTGTCTGTTCATACCATTACCGGTCCAGGAGAGTGGTGTTGTCAGTCACAACATCTTTGAGGGACCCAAAGAAGTGTCGAATTGTTTGAAGCAGCTACAACCGTCTTCCTCTCTACCCGCTTTTCAGAGAAAATCGATTTTTTTTCCTTTATGACCATGGAGCTTCCATCTAAGGTTGTGTGAGATTCTACAGAGATTGTTTGCAGTTATATCTTCCTAGCAGTTATAGCTTCCTATCTGGTTTGTTATATTTTCGAGCACTGTTATTAAATACGGATCCCTGATTACAACTTTTAGATCCATGTCCTTTAAGGCATTCCGTTCATCTTGATTTATGTCATATCCAGGGCAATCAAACACTACATGTTGAGGAGAGGCTAGCTCTTTACACAGGGTGTCCTTGTTTCTTTTTATCCTACTAAGGTACAGCCCATATGGTCCATGGCCTGAGAGGAAGTGCATCAACCCTTTTATTGGTTGGAGGTGACACATGGCTAGTCGTTCTCTAACATCTGGTAGAAGGCCATGGACTCTTCTGCCAGTGCCATCGTTTTTGCCAAATATCAAGGATAATTTCAACAATTTCTCTCTTGCATCTAGCTTCTCTGCCTAATATATCATTTATTTTTCCTTGATTGTTCCTTTTCAGCCAAAATTGAGCACCTCTCTTTCTCACCTCTAGGTCCAGAGGGACTATACCCAGCAGAACTGTCGATGTAGTACTGTATGCCCCAGATATTCTGATCAAGGTTCTTCTCTGAATTTGGAGGATTTTCCTACTTGGGTTTGCCAGTTTCAATCTGTGTGCCCATGAGCTAGCAGCATATCCCGTTATCGCTGCTAGAATGGTCTCATGATATAGTTTGAATATGAACATAGGAAGTTGAAATTTGGCTGTTGCTATGCTTGTGATTTTGTTCATTATTTTTGAACTTTTCATCTTAACTTCTTCTATGTGTTGGCGAAAGTTTCTGCCCTCATCCAACCACACCCCGAGGTATCTTAGGGTCTTAGATCTCTTAATCGAGTCGTTGTTAATTTTTATAACGGGATTCCGCTTGAGTGTGCCTTTCAATACCAGATATCTCGTTTTGGGCCTGGAGATTTCAAGCTTATTTTGGTTACACCACGAGTTAACTTGCTGCAAGCAAAGCATTGACTTAGTTTCGATCTCCGTTCTTGAGTCGCCTTCAACAACTATCATAATATCGTCAGCATAAGCCACTACCTCCGCGTTCTCGGTCATTTGTGAAAGACTTGTTAGCAGGTTCTCCATACACAAGTCCCAAAATATGGGACCGCACACGGATCCCTGCGGGCAACCTTTGGTGGTTGTTTTTTCGATCGAGTTACTCGGGCAGCTTAGAGTGACTCGCCTATCATTGCAATAACTTTTGACAAGATTTATCAGTATGTTGGGGCAGCTCAAGTACTTTAATCTAGCTATTAGGGCGGGCCACCACAAATTATCAAAAGCACCAGCAATGTCAATTGAGATGGCAAGTACGTATTTTTTATTAGAGATATCTGTCGTCTCTAATACCTTGTTAATGGCATCCTCCGTTGATCTACCCTTCCGAAAGCCGTACTGATGTTCGCAAATTCCTTTTAGAAGTCTAAATTCCGTAATTCTTTTGCATATTAGTTTTTCGTATATTTTTCCTAGGGTATTTATAAGACAAATGGGTCTATAAGATTTAGGGTCAGTTTTATCTTTGTCCTCGTCCTTCAGCAACACTATGAGTTTTGACTCCTTCCATGTAGCAGGAAACCTGGCTTGGGCTAAACAAGCATTGGCTAACCTAGTAAGGTATGGAACCAGTTTGTCCGAGATGGCTTGTAGCATCTCATTGTAGATGCCATCTGGGCCAGGTGCTTTGCCATTTTTGAGATTTTTGATTATAGCTTTTACCTCGGAATCACTAAAAGGTTCTACTGGAAAGTTGTTTGCACCTTCTTTTTCGCTATCTTCCCTGATCCTTTTCTGATCATCATTTTCTAGATCAGGATTATCATCTGGGAGTAGTCTCCGCATCAATAGCATTGCTGAGGACCGCCAGTCTATGGTCATCTGACCCTCTTCGTCCATCATGGTTGAAAGGTTTCTCGGGTTACCTATTTTCTTGGAAATAATCCTGTACGGCTTCCCCCAAGGGTCTATCGTCAGGATGTCACGCACGTACCGTTCCCAATTTTCCTGTTTCAGTTGTTCTATTCTTGCTTTGTATATTTCTTTCTTTAATCTGTACTTTTCTAGAAGCCATTGCCTGTCCCCGTTTGGCTGCGAACGCTGATATTCTGTCCTTGCTTTCCTTACTTCTTTCCTCTTGACTTGGAGTTCATCGCACCAGAAGCCTAAGCTAGACCTCCCGTTCCCTCTTTTGATCATTATTGCCCCTTTCGCGGCATCATGAATTGCGTTTTCTAATAGCATAGCCGAATTATCCACGTCGCTAAATTCCGTTACCACTTCCGGAGGAGTGAATTTATCTTTAAACAAGGTCCAATTTGCGTGTTTGACATTGTATGTGGTGTTCTCCGTTTCTAGATTTAGGTTTATACGAGCTTGCTTTTCGAACCTGAAGCTTATGACGTTATGGTCACTGGTAGTCAAGTTCTGCTCCACCTCCCAGTTGCAGCAGTACTCTACCGCATGTCTATTTGCCACCGTGACGTCAATGTTCGATTTTGCTCCTGCTCTGTTCTCGAAAGTGTGGGGCCTACCAGGTCTGTTCACAATTTCCAATTTTAGTTCTTGAAGGAGATCTACTAAGTCTTCTCCTCTGTCATCAGTTATGTTGCTATGCCACAGTTCAGATTTGGCATTGGCATCCATCGTGTACACCACCGGCACATTTTTATAGCAGTCGTTGACACGCCTAATTCTGTCAAGGTATGGCTCAATATCATGACTAAATTGAAAATAGATACTAACTAGAATAAACCTCCGTTGGGTGGATATGATCTCTACGCATGCCATGTGCTCGTCGCAGAACTGACTGAGCTTCACAGATGTAATTCCCGTCGCATACACAATGATCGCCGCCATTGGTTTTTCCCCGTTCACAACAACCTGAGCCGTAGTTGGCAGTCCTGGTATACACCCACCTCTAGTGTACGGCTCTTGTACACATACAATGTCAATCTGCCGTTCATCCACTAGTCTCCTGATTTCGTGAAGTACCATAGCACTTCTCATGGCATTAATTTGTAAGATTTTAATGTTACTAGATTACGGATTATAGGTCACATAGTGACATGCCGCGCCTGTCTTGGTTGGATCAAAGGCTTTTTTACCATGTATTTTCACGAAATCCTCATATATGGAATTAATATTTAAGCATTCGTCCCTTCTTTCATATGCTTTTTGTAATATAATCCAAAGATCAATGGGATCGGTTGGAAGTCCCTCAATCTTAATAAGCATTCTGTCTACAGCCTCCGGAAAAGGGAACAGGATCGAGTTGCCGTTAGGGTGCAGACATCTGGTTGTATATCTTAAGCATCTCATTAAATTAGATGATTCTTCAATTTTCCTTAGTGTCATGTTGTACTGTAGGTCTACGTAAATTTCTGTTGGGTCTATTTGATTTGATCTGTGGCGGTCCTCCAAGTCTGCTTGGACACATTTGTCTTCTGTAGGAGCATTATCCACTTTTTTCTTTTGTAGGAAGAGCTCCATTCTTCTTTTATCTCTAGCTATCTTAGAGGGTGGCTTATTTTTCTTTATTTTGTTCTCCATTTTTTTCTCTGATGATGATTTGCTATTCATAGTCGGTTTTTTCTATCTCCCTTTTTAACAGCATCTTATAGGTTTCACATTCTTTGAAATCCTTGCCAGCCTTGTTACATTTCTTTCCTCTTTTGTTGCACGCAATGCACACAGGTGGATCCTCGTTCTTCCTACATTCTTTCTTTACATGATCGTGACCTCCACAGTGTGCACATACTGTGTTTTCACAATGGCAGTATTTGGCGATATGCCCAAGATCTTGGCATTTTAGGCATTTGGGAACCACTATGTAGTCTTTTGCTGTTACTGAGAGAAACGGTAGATATAGCCTACCCCTCTGTAGTATCAGTTTCCTCATTTGTGGTGCAACTTCTGCCACGTGATGGACCACGTCTTTTTCTCTTGGTCCTGTTTTAAATCTGAACTGAAATTGTTCCTCAAACTCCTTCTTCTCCATTAAATCCTCAAAGTTCTGGTCATAGATGACACCCAGAAGCTCTTTTTCGTTCATGTTTTTCGGGACGTCATATAATATAATTTTTGGTGGTTTCTTCCTTGGTTTGTCGACTTTCATGGTTTCTTTTAGTTTGACATTGGACAGTATTTTTTCAGCATCAGCCTTGTCTCCTGTTTCTATAATTATTGTTTTCTTATTTGTCTTTATATTTCTTATTTTTATTTTCTCTTCTCTGGGTTTCAGTATATCTCTGATTCTTTTTTCCACTTTTCTGGTGTCTTCGTTACTTTTTGGCGTGATAATAACCGTTGTACCTTCTGGTTTGTCGTAATTTGAGCTTTTAGTGCCTCCTACTCTTTTGGTTATATTCGCATAGGTAATAGTGGGTTTAACTATTTGACTCTTAGCCGCTTCCCTTTCTTTTTTTAAATCTTTCTCCAATTGCTCGATTCTTCCGTATAAGTTTGCAATTTGCAAAAACGCTTCAGTAACTTTGAGTTTGACACTGTTAACTTTTGCCTCCGTAGTTTGTTTTCCTATTTTCAGCTCTTCATCAATAAAGCGTAAGAGGTTGTGTAACTTTTTCTCACATTCCGGCTTCGTTGGGTCACCCATCTTATAAACTACTAACATTTAATTTTTATTATTTGGTTAAATTAGAAATTAGCTTATGATTAATCTAGAATATAATTATGGGATTTTGTCTTTGTTGGAATCGGTGTCTTGTATTCTTTTTGCTGCGCTGTGTATATCAGTCAGCCTTCTGGATGTAGGTCGGCGTGCGCTGAACACGCGGAAAAATATTTATACGCGTGAGCTGTTGGCCTTCGTATTACTGGTAGACTTATAACTATATTATTTATAGGTTTCCTTATCACTACTTGCTTATATCTACTGCATAAAAATTACTTAAATATGAAATACAGTTATGCTCAACAAGTTTTATATTGTTATTTGTGAAGGCTAGGTCTACTTAGGTTTCTTCTGCTAAGCTAGCGTTTAAGTCTCCCGTTTTGCAGAGTGCTTAAACAGTCCTACACGCAGAATATTCAGTTTTTTTTAACTTAATTGGTAACTATGATTATCCGTGATACACATGAACTAAGGTGTCCAGTGATACAGTAAATTCTTCCTAGTCTTGCGTCTACACTTTTATCACTTAATGGGGGAAAATTTTCACTGCTATAAGGGCTGTCCCTCTGAGTTTTTTTTTTCGTTGAACCAGTTGAGTCGTCCGGTGATCAGTACACTGTTCAACTTACTTGCAAGAATCAGAGTTTTCAGTCCCGGACCGGAAGAGTTCCTCCTGTACGCAGCATAGTAGTCAGATCTCGCAGAACCTCAGCTGGATGCAGACACTCCTTTACTTCCAGAGACGTACCACGTTATCCTTAGCACATCTGCCAGTTTCCAGGTCGCTATCTTACGGAAAACCATATGAAATTACACTCTGTTTGCAGAGCAATACTACTGCTGTCTGTCGCCTTCCGCCATGACACCTACTACTATTATCAGAAGGGAGACTAGAACTAAACAATCCCCAAGGATATTCCAGTGTTTTAAAACTGTAAAATTTTATGGCCGGTGTTCATTAGAGGAGGAATTTCGTGTGCCGACATTTATGACGTTTGAACGAACTGCTGCTTTGTAAATTTCCTCTGTAAGCGTTGAGTTGTCTTCCTTCTCTTTTTCACGGCGTTTTCTCCCATACAATTTTTAAGTTTTAAATTCACATAAACAACTTTTATTTTTACGATTATCCGTTTAGTACAGTCATTGTTCTAGTATACACAATATTAAAATAATGAATTTACAAATTTAAAATTGAGTATATTATTTAAGTGTAAACGTTAAAGTAGGCTAGTCCTTTGGTTAGCTTACTTTTGCATATTGTTCGTTTTCCCCCTATTCTGTTTTAGAGTTTCCTCGTTAGTGATTCCATCCACTATCCATCTCACTCTCCTACAGCACCACATTTAAAAGGCTTCTATTTTTTTCCTTTTCCCCCAACTCCTATCACCCATATTTCGCAGCCATATGACGCCACGCTTCATTACTAACATCTTTAGCAACGATTTCCTAATATTCACATTTATTGTTACTCATAAGTAAATTCCTCTTTTCCGCGAAAGCCTTCCTTGCCTTCTGCAGGAACACGTTCACGCCATTTATTATGGTTTCCAAGCCTTTTCTTCTGATTCCTCTAATTCTACAATGTCATCGGCAAAGAGAAGGGTTTTTATTTCTTCTTCTTTGCCTTTTTAATTTTCTTCATCGCCAATTCCATATATAAGTTAAACAGCATGGGCGACAGAACAAGTTCTTACCCACCACTTGATTTCTGCTTTCTCTTCTTGATCTTATATTCTAATTACTGCTGCCTGTCTTCTTGTAGAGGTGTTATGTGTAAGCCTTCTTTCTCGATATTTCATTTGAGATGTCTTCCTAATCCTTGATAGTTTCTTCCAGTTCTCGTTATCACAGTCTTTTTCTAAATCTACAAATGTCATGAACGTTAGCCTGTTTTTTTTCTTCTTATAAAATTAGACTCACAGTCAATATTGCTTCACTTGTCCCAAAATGTTTCAATACCTTATTGAAATGTTTTGTCGTGTACTAAAAATGATGACATTTAAATGACGGAAATTAGTTTTTATTTTTAGGTTTCGTATCCAATTGTTATCATTATTATTAGTTATTCTGCTTGCTGTCACTTAAATTAAAAGAAATCGAAACCCTTTTAAACGTTACAAATATTTTAATTAAGTTATTCTATTTTTGACCTGTCCTTGTATGTTCTTGATGCTGATGAAGAAGAAAATACCCAGCTTAATGTATTTTGTGGCACACTGCATTTATTTAATCATTTCCGCTCCTCCCTTACATTTCCTAACAGGGGAACCGCCCTTTCCTCCCCCCCCCCTCGAAGCAGACTTTTTGCGGAGTCAGGTTAATGATTGTAAATAATGTAAGTATTGTGTGTGTGTATATATTATAAATAGACAGGCAGGGCAAAGTGGAGTAAACCGCGACGTGTCCTTTACAAGGGTAATAAATGTCAATTGAGGGTTGCGCCGTGCTCGTATTCCCCCCCCCCCCCCGCCACGCGATCAGAGCCATTTCGCTAATGGACGCCAAAATGTTGGCGGGTGAAACATTAATGACGTACGTCCTTCGTATAAAGCGAGCGGAATAAGTGCTTCGGGGGAGGAAAGTATCTACCGAAACAGCGACGCGAGACACAAAACAAAAATAAAAAGGAAAAAAGTTTGTGTCGGTAGAAAGAAAGAAAGAACACAGCGAGAGAGCAACGTTCCGTCTAGGGAGTTTTCAGACGCGAGGTTGGCTGCAGTGTTGATTAAGTTCTTCCTCCCAACAAGCGATCACAAAGGAAAACGTACGTACATACGTGAAAATGACGGTTGCAAGACGACGTCCGCGAGATTTCTCAAGGCAAACACGTGACACGGTAACGACATTTTAACTTTTTTGAAACAGCCAAAAAGTTGCAACATCAACAATTTGAGTATCATTTCAGTAGCAGCCAGATTTTCAAAAATAACACATTAGAAATTCTTTTCAAGTCAACATATTTCGTGTTGTAACCCCGTGAACAAAATTATATTTCAAATTGGGAAGTTATATTTGCAATAAATAAAAAGACGGCCAGTAATTGGGCATATACATTTATCACTATTTAATAAAAAGGGACATTTCGTCTCCATTTTCAGACTTCCTCTGGCGTAAAATTTAGGAAATCATCATATACACTCCTTGACTCCCTCGGCCGAAAAGATTATTGAATATATATGTGAAGAATTTAGTATCGCGCATGGACCATCTCCACGCCCCTGTCGGTTACGCCCTGAGGAAATCTCAAAACGGAGACGAAACGTCGCTCTCGATTAAAGAGTGATACATGTATATGCTGACTTATTGGCCGTCATTTGCTTTATTGTAAATTTTAAAGTCAATAGAATAAATTTATGACTAAATTATAGACAAAAGCTTTTATTTTAATTTAACGCGACGTTTCGTCACCTTATTTTCTTGGGTTTTCCTCAGGTAATGTTATTAAACAAATTTTACGGGAAAAATTTAAAAATTATGTTATTAAAATTTGAGAAACGTAACATTAGTAATAATAAATAAAAATTAAACTTAAAATTTTTATGTTCAAAATGGCAACCAGATGTTATAAAATGTGGAGCAACAATGTAACCCTTGTTGTTGTGGGATTCAATCCCAAGACTGGTCTTGCGCAAGCCTTTCTATTTTCATATAACTACCACATCCTCTATAATCTACGTACCGTATTCCATCCTTGGCCTCCCACTTCTGTTCTTAACCCACACACACTTCCGTCTAATGCTAATTTTACAAGACCCTCGTGTCTTAAAACGTGGCCTATTAATCTATCCTTCAAAGTTCTCGAAATTATCTTCTCTTCCCCTGATCTGTTAAGAATTTCCTCCTTAGTTACCCTATCCACTGATCTCATTCCTCTATAGCACCACATTTCAAAGGCTTCTATTCTCATATCGTCCACGTTTCGCACCCATATAACGCCACGCTCCATACCAACATTTTTAATACGGATTTCCTAATATTCACTCTTTTATATACAGAAAAATAATCCAAAAAAATCCAAAGGTTGTATATGTACATCTTATTTTTAGCCACGATTTCCTAATATTCACACTTATATTACCCGTAAGTAAATTCCTCGTTTTCGCCAAAGCCTTCCTTGCCTGTGCTATCCTACTTCTTATGTCTTCTATATTACCTTCTACCATGTCTGGTAATTACGCTTCCCAGGTAGCAGAATGGTACTGTTAACGTCTATAACCTGCAATTTCCCTCACGAGTGCTGGATAGATATAGTTTAACCTTTATTGCGGCTGAGGAAGCCTCACGTGTTGTTTCGTCGTTTCCGTTTCCTGAAGAGAAATGATATTCGCTTTTATTGATCCTTGGGAGGGAGGGGAAGGGACGAAGAAGTCTTATTCTTCCCTTCGTGTCGATGTGGTGGCAACACTGCTGCGACCAGATCAACCGTGAAAAGAGGAGGAGGGACGGAATAACGCGTCCAACTTATTTCCCCCGAGGAGGAGAACCACAACATCCTGTGGGAAAGCGGCGGCCACGCACAATCCTCCTGGAACGTCGCCACGTGCGTGAGTCGAGATATTCTACTTTACACTCGGGCAGAGATGCTAATCAACGGCAATTATGTGTCAAATATAATTGAATCATAGATACCGGATCCAACAAGGAAAGAAGGAAGGATCTTTTTTTTATAAATTTTATTTGGCTTGAAACGTTCACTTGTACAATTATAACTGACACACTCTCCTTTAATTTATCAAATTATATTTCGTAATTAATATTCCTTTACGAGATGAACAAATTAACAAAGATTACTACAAAACATATGCTGGTCCTCGCAGGTTAAGATAATCCCTGACACTTTTCCTGTCGTTGTCAGAGAATCTCTGGATTTAGGCGTCACCTGTCTTAAGAGCTTGTACTCAGAGTCACGCATTAGTCTTCATCCTTCCTCAAGACTTGACGCCAAAATCGTTTGCACCTGCTTCCTTCACGTTCTTGCTTCATTATGTCTCTCTCTCTTCATTTACACCTTATGCGTGCATCTATTCCCTTCTGTACTTCCATTCTTCCTTTCTACTCCGAATCGATCTTTCATCTTTTTTTAATCATTTTTCTTAATTTTTATCGTTAAAATTTCTTGATTTTTTCGATGTAATTTTTCTTCTTTTAAATCAGTTAAAAAGACGGCCAGTAACAATATAATTTTCTGACTTATTGGCCGTATTTTTTTATTTGATTTAAACTCAAAAGCCAGAAAGTCATGTTTCAATTTCTTCTTTTAATTCACTTTCATTCTTCGTTATTCCGTTCGGATTCATCTTTTTTCTTTATGTAATTTTAATACATTTTAACCTTTCTTTATTTTAATCATCTAAATTTTTTATTCAAGCATTTTCTGCCTTCTGTTCTTTTCGCTATTTCCATCGTTTATGGATTCTTTCATTCTTCCTTTGCCTTGTACCTTATTTACTCAATTCGGAATTTTGCTTCTCGTTTTATTTGTTCTCTTCTGTCCTTCATTCTTTATATATTCAATTAATCGTTCTTCGTACTCGAATTTATCTTTCGTCTTTATGTAATTTTATTTTTGTAATACATTTTAACCTTTCTTTATTTCAATCATCCAAATTTTAATTTCCAAGATTATTTACGTTCTATTTTTTTTGCCTTTTCCATTCTTTATTGATTCTTCCATTCCTCATTTGCCTTGTACTTTATTTACTCAATTCGTAATTATGTTTCTCCATTTACTTATCTTCAGTCGTTCATTATTTACATTTTTTTCCAATTAATCGTTCTTCCTACTAGAATTTCCCATTTTTTTCAAAATTTAATGTTTCATTCTTTTTCTCTATGTTTAATTTACTTTCCACTTTCTTGCCCCGAGCGTTCCTCTTTTATTCGCTACAACTAGTTAATTATTTCAACCTTTCCTTTCACAATTTTTAATTAAACATTTTCGTTAATTTCTTCTTTGAGAGATTCTTTTTCAGTTATTACCTTTGCTTAATTCTATAGTTTCGTTAAAGCTTTTATTTCTATTGAAGAAGGGAGGAGAAGTGCTCAGACGAAGGCCATGAAATTAAATTTATATATATTTATTCCTTGATTAAGGGAGTTAATGGCTTCTATTCCAGAGATAAAAAAAGCGTCTGAGTGAAACAACCTCTCTGGAACTCTCTCCTCATTACTCTTCGTCGTTCACGTAATAAATTGGCGTCGTCGAAGCCGTTGCGCAATAAGCTAATGGCGCCAGGATGGGATACAATATACATGTTACACTTGCAGACGGCGATGACGGTAACGAGGACTCTAATGACGTCATCCATCAGCTTTGCAGCACGCAATGTAAGTGAGGAGACGTCTGTCAGACCTTACGAAATAAGTTAATAAAAATACATTTCTCTGATCACGTAGAATGTTACACAAGTAACGAGTAAGGGAGGAAAAGAATACAAATAAAAGGAGAAAACAAAATATTGGAACGTAAAACAGTTGGAATAAAAAAATTGAAGGAAAGAAGAATAAAGGTAATAAAAGAAAGCAATTCAAGAAAGGATCTAAGAAATAAAACAAGAAATAGTTTATTTAAAACAGGGAGGAAGTGAATAATAAATAAAAGGAGAAAACTAAATATTGGAACGCATAACCCATGGAATCAAAAAATTGAAGGAAAGAAGAACTTTAACAAAATAATACAAATAAGAAAGGTATTAAAGAAAGCAACTCAAGAAAGAAATTAAGGAAAAAAGAGAAAATAATTTATTTAAAAATTTAAAAAATAGAAATAATAAACGAAATATAACGAATAGAAGATTATGGATAAAATGATAGAAAGTAAATTAAACGAGAGAGAAAGTTGAAATTTTTAAAGGTATAAGTTGAGAGGGGTGAAAGATTACTGTAACTTAAAGAACGAACAATAGAATAAAATTAAATAAATAAGGAAGGAAATAAATAAGAAAATATTATTTGAGGAATGAAGGAATTTATGAAAACTCAAATAAAAAAGAACCAAAATTGTTGAAATGAATAATGGAAGAAAAGATTCCTTATAAAAAAACTATTAAATGAGGAAAAAGATTTAAATAGAATAGAAAAGAAGGTTCGAATGGAATAAAAAACAATGAAGTAAATTAATGGAAGAAAACTGAATTTGGAGAAAGAAAAAGAGGATGTACTATAAGGAAGATAAAAGGAAAATTTAATATAGAATTGAAATATTGTTTAAGAAAAATAATTAATGAAACGTGGTAATAATGTGAAAAGCAGACGGTAATTGATTTAATGATATAATAACTAGAACGTGTTCCTCTTGTGCTGTGGGATGAGAATAATTTATTTTTGTAAAATATGGAATTAATTCTCCAGGGGTTGAAGATTTATAAACAATTTAAAAATTATATTTAACAGAAGAAAACAACAAATTAAATAAAAAATTACCTCCCTGCTCTTTTAAAATGAATTACACATTTTCGGAAATGAATTTACTTTGTAAGTAAAAATTGAAAGCAAGTTTATTGTGCCTCTGAAGGGATTAGTAGCGCCACAGATATTAAGAGAGATGCGCTCAAGTAACTTCTCTGGGAATCTCTCTTTTTTTTTGAAATCCCCCCCCAATTTTCCGCTGTAGGATCTCGAGGCAGGGGAGGGGGAAACCGTCTGTAAGTCGCTCCATATCTGTTTCCGAGAGACTGAACCTCGCTCTCTCTCCCTTGGCTGTAGAGCGCGACAGATTCTCTCTGCATAACAGGTCTAAATCCCGAGCACCTCGTCCGCCATCACGTTCTCCAATAACTGCGGATAATCCCGAATCCAGCCATGTTGGTTGTTGCATCTCCCGCACCTACACAAGAAAATAAAATACTCGTCTGTCGGAACGTATCGCTATTTACGTATCATTTATTTAATTTTCTTTTCATTTAAACCGTCAGGGGGGAGGAAGGGAATTGGGGAGAGTGACCTCTCCCCCTCTACGGGTCCTTTAATCTTAAACACATTTATAATTTTTGCTGGCCAGCGGCTTCTTAATCCCTTTCTCTTTAACAGATGTTGTGAGGCCCTGCCGGAAAGTCAAGGACCCTGTCTATTTGCAGCTCGGAAAAAAAACGTTTAGTTGAAATTTTATTTAATTAAAATGAAAATAACCCCTTTAATAATTTAAAAATTGCGTGTACACTACAATGAACGTATAAAAATGTAAAAATAAAATATGTTGAGATATTAAGGGAATATTAAAAATGAAGAAGCTGAAGGCTTCTGAAATTAACTGGCATACAACTTAATTTTTGTTAGTAAAAGGAGGACGTAAAATTAAAACAAAGAAGAATTTCATTTGTTTGTTAATATTAACGCCGGTAGTGCTGCCAATGTCGGTTGAACGAGGAAAAAATATTAATTCTTCTCAAATATCGGACGTTTTTCCTTTTTTCCGACAAGTTTTAAAGTGTTCCAAACCCCGTCCCTCCCTTCCTTTCCTTAACTCGGCAGTGTTTGTTTCCGGGTCGTGGGGAACACTTTTAAAATATTCACATGGGAACTACTAGACGCGTGCAAATTAATTATTGTATGGCTTCCCCGTAATTTTGTCAGTGGCTGTGACGTCATTTCCCAGCTCTTTTTAGAAAGAAATACCGCCACCAAGGTAAACAAATATCCCGCCAGACTGATGACCGTGGAGGAGGGGAGGGTGTTAGGTTGACAAATGACGTCACACAGGGGAAAGGGGGGAGGGAAGTTATTATTTTCGATTGATTGATTCATTTCCGGGCGTCGATTATATTAATTAAACGCAGATATCGATCGGTCCAGTGAGCTTTGATAGCCGCGCGCGTCCTGCTCAATGACGTCATTAGGGGGGAGGGGGGGAGACCTCTGCCGTGCCGTGACGTCACGGTGACGGAAACTGGTTACGATAAGGGGCATTGGATCATGATAATGTATATACACACAAGTTGGGAGGTTGGACGTCTTAAGGAAACGGCGCAGGGTCGCTCAGGGGCGCGTGGGGTAAGGGGAAAGGGGAGGGGAATCCTATGACGTCACCAGCCAGCAACTGTCTTTTAAAGACAGTACAATCTATTCAAATTTATAATATTTTATTTTTTATTACGGGTAATATATTCCTTTTCGTACTGGAGAAATTTTTCCTTTCCCCAAATTTGGACAGAACGCCGTAGAGAAAACTTAATAACTACTAGAAAATCATCTCTTTTTTTTACAGTTATTTAAATGATTAATTTTTCTGTCCCGTACTTTGTAGCAGCAACATAAAATTTTCGTAATATTTTAATATAAAGACCTGAGGTGGTTCCTAAAAGTGGGTTCTTAAATTAAATTGTTCCATTTCTGATGAGGGGAAATTAAAATTATTATTAAGAAAAAATTTCTATTAATTTTAATAATTCTATTTGGCTCGAGACGTTCACTTATACGATTATAACTGAGACACTCTCCTATAATTACCTAAATTATATTTCGGGAATAATATCCTTGTATGAGATAAAGTAATTAACAATAATTATGCATTTGAAGGATAAGAAAAATCCGGCCTACGTTTTTGGATTTAGTAGATTTAGAAAAATGACTTTCATTCTGTGAACTGGAACATACTATTAAGGATTTTGGAGAGCACTGGAATAAAATATGGGGAAAGGGAGGCTTAGACATAACCTCTAGAGAAGACAGCAGCAGTAATTAGAATAGAAGATCAAGAAAAGAAAGCGGAAATCAAGAAAGGAGTAAGACAAGGATGTCCATGATGTTTAACTTATGTATGGAACAGGCGAAGAAAAAAGTTAAACCGGAATACCGAAAAGGAGTCGTACTGCAAGGAGAAGAAATAAACACCTTATGCTTTGCCGATGATATTGTAGTGTTAGGGGAGTCAGGAGAAGACTTGGAAACCATAATGAATGGCATGAACATGGCCCTGGAGAAAGAGTTCAATGTGAGGATTAATAGAGGGAAAACCAAGGTATTGGAGTTTAGTAAGGGAAACAGTGAAATAACAAAGGCTGTTAGATTGGGAAGGGATGGTTTGAAGGAAATTAAGGAATTCTCCTACTTGGGAAGCGTAATAACTAGAGTAGGATAGCACAGGAAAGGAAGAGGAATATACTTATTGCTAACATAAGTGTGAATATTAGGAAATGTTGGAATGGTTATTTGGGTTTGAAACGTTAACGGTAGGAGTTGCAGAACGGAAAAAGCATAGAAGTCTTCGGAATAATAATAACTGTTATTTTATACATAATGATTATTATGTGGCTGCGACACGTGGACGGAAGGAGTTTCAGAAGGGAAAACAATAAAAGCCTTTGAAATGAGTTGCTATAGGAGGATAAGATGAGGTGGATAGAATCACTAACAAGGAAGTTATGAAACGAATAGGAGAAAAGCGAATAATATGAGGACTTTGAAGGGACAGATTAATAGGCCTCGTTTTAAGACATGAGGGTCTTGAAAAATTAGCATTAGAGGGAAGTGAACAGAAGATGAGGCCAAGGATGGAATTCGCTAAGCAGATTAGGGATGACGTGGCATGTGTTGGTTAAATGAGATAATGCATTACCATCCTCTTAGCGTCCATAATTCTTTCTCTCTCTCCTCTTCCCTCCTTCTCTCTCTCTCTCTCTCGTTCTTTCTTCTTGTTAGAAAACTTTATAATAAACCCGCTAAGATCCTTCTTCAGTTAAAGAACAATTTTTCTCCACCAGAAGAGAAACAAAAAAGTTTTTCTTATTCCATTACAACCATCGTTACTCGCCAGCAGCAGCAGCAGCAAACATGTCATTTCAACTTCGTGTCAAGAACAGACTCTCCTCTCCCTCTCCTTTTCTCCCCTCCCCACCCATAATTACACTCAGTATGATTCAGTTTTCCTTAGGAAAATAGATGAAGAAAAACAAAGTCTCCTCTTAAACTCACTAGGAGGGAAGGAAAGGGGGTGGAGAGAGAGAGGGAGAGGAGAGACAGTAAATGACATATATAAACATGAATAATATTCGCCACGACCCGGGATAAGACGTGTTAGACTTATAATAAAATACATTCCTCACCCCACGTAAGGGGGTTAAATTAATCTGTGAAACGCACATTAATCCATTTCTCGTTGTGACGTCACCCTTCATATCACAATTAAGATTTACCGGGGACAGATGAACTGACTAACATCGCCGGCGCGCGTCGATTTTGTTTACTACTTTATTCTATTGAATCGAATAGTTTAACAGCCAAACTACGGACCATGAAGTGTGTCATCAGGTAATTTCTTCAATATTTTACTATTATGATTAGTAATTCCACACTTCTCTCATTTACAAGAAAAGTTATATTCATTTCTATTATATTTCCATGATATAATTCTGTTGATGCATTTCTGATGCGTTTCTCACAATTAATTAGGTCTGTTATGCATATTTTCCTGTTCTTCTTATCTGTTATATTTCTCATTTGTTTATTCGTATTATTTTCCTCTTTTACATTTTTATATTTTCCCTCCCATAGTGCCTAGTCTACTTGGTTATTTTTTGTCTTCTCTTTTATATTTATTCAACTATATTTTTGCTTTACCATTTTATATTTATCAATTAGATATTTAAGTATTTCTGTAGTATTTATTACCGACGTGAATTATCCTATTTTTCTCGTTTTCCTAATTATGTTTCCTGTTTGACATATCTCGTATATTTTTTCCTTTTTTACGACTCCATATTTCTCTTTACTTGTGTACGTGTTATTTGTTGTATGTTATTTTGTATTTCGTTCGTCTTCTTTGATTTCTTATTAGAAAACTTCTCACTAGCATATTTGTTTTTGTTTTTTTCTAATTATAAGTATGTATTTCTCTTATACATTTAATTTTCTATTTTGTTTATGTTCCCATTAATTTCTCGTTTCATATGTTTGTTTTCCACCTTTTTCCAATATTAGTCTCTACTTGTGTACTTTTATATTTTTTGTGTGTTGTTGTGTATTTATTTTACTTTTTTGATGTCCTTTTTGATATTTCTCCATGTAAATATTTATATATTGCTTAATTCCTGTATTTTATTTATGATATCTATTTTTCTTTTTCTTTATTGCATATATATTTATTTTATTTCTCATTTTTGCCATTTCTCATATATTTCTGATGTTCCTTTTCATGTCGTCTTTTCTCTTTTACTTATTAGTACTTTTCCTTACTTTTGTGTTTGTTATTTTTTAATGTTTTTTTCCTTGATATTTATTGCGCTTATTTGCTTTTCTATTTCATATTACTCATTTACGTATTTATATATGTTCTTTACTTTTTCTGTTTTATATATTCTTATATGTTTTATGCATATCTGACACGTGTGGGCCTCTAACTGGGCGTATCTTACAGCTACCTCATCCGGGACAGTCACTTCGCCAGAAGATGACGACGGATCCGGTCATCGAAACGTCGCTATTCGTAAATTCCACCTGTTTAGACGCCCGACAACTGTTTGTACAAACAAATTCAACGAGAAAAACTTCAATCTTCGTATTTTTCTTATTTAATTTTTTATTAATGGCGTATTTTCTCCAACTTCCACATCCCCGGCCTCCCTCCGCCCTCATTTCAATTCCCTTCCTGTGCTATTAAAAGGAAGTTGCCTGTTACAGGATGAACCTCATTTAGCTTGTTACCCACAAAAGATTATTTTTCCTGTTTGACATATCAGGTATAATACTCAATTATTTCCCAGTTACTTTTTCACACAAGTATGTTTTTTGTTACCTGTGTCTTTGCTATTTCTGGGATGTTCTTTTTTTAAGTTTATATTCCCTTTTTTCTCCCTGCTTCACATTTCCGATTTACTTGAGTGAATATTTCTTTTTTTCGCATTTCTTTGTATTTATTTTCTTTCACATGTATTTAGCTTACTGTTGTTTGTATTTCCACAGGTGCTGCTTGCTGTATCGGTCCTTGGCTGTGAGAGAGACTGACCTGGCCTGACCTGACTTGACTTAGGGTATAAACGTCGGCGTTTCAAATTGGACAAATTTCGAAGAGGAAGTTTCCAAAAACTGAAACAGGTAATTAGTGGTGATGTAAAATACGTCACTGTGACATTTCTGCCAACCTCGTAGTTTCCGTCAGGGTTAGTGCTCTGTTAGTTTCATGCAGTTTTCAGGTGTTTTACGGCCCCCTGACGAAAGCTGACGTGCCTTACGTGCGTGTGTCTGTGTTTCAGATTATCTTCCACGTGGCACAAGAAGCGTAAGAAAGCTGAGTGAAGGTGGAGTTGATTACGGATGACCGCGTCCAGGGAGAGAGACTTGTTCTCTCTCTCTCTCTCTCCCTCTCTGCCATGCCGATGGCGTATTTATTGCCCACGGCTGCCCCCCGATGGCGCTAATGGAGCGAACGCACGAGACAAATTGCTTCGCCGCACGAGACAAATTCCTCTCCTTGAGGATAGAAGCCATCGTCGTCGCCGTCGCCGTCGCCGTGAGTTCCAAACCCTCCTGTGGGGGGTGCGAACGAGGTCCCACTTTCCCAAAAGACGAGGAGGTGGTAGAGTATGGTCACTTTTAAGATTTGCCACGTGCGACGGTAAAGAAGGAGAAGTCCTAAGACTGGTCTCTTACATGCTAACCTATCTTGCGAAAACCTTTTCATTTCTTCATATCTGCTTAGCGTATTCCATCCTTAGCCTCCCGTTTCTGTTCTTACCCGCACAGACACTTCCCTATGATGTTAATTTTACAAGACCCTCGTTTCTTAAAACCTTGTCTATTAATCTATCCCTTCTCCTAGTAAACGTCCTCCATATTGTTATTTCTTCCCCTATTCTGTTTACAACTTCTTCGTTAGTGATTCTATCCACCCATCTCATTCTCCTATAGCACCACATTTCAAAGGCTTCTATTCTTTTTCCTGTCCGCAACTCCTACCGTCTTAGTTCCGCACCCCATATATAACGTCACGCTCCATACGAACATTTTTAGCAACACGCTTTTATTACCCGTAGTAAATTCCTCTTCCTTGTCTGTGCCATCTTACTCTAGTTATTACGCTGCCCAAGTAGCAGAATTCCTTAAATTCCTTCATAATATTCCTTCCTAATCTAAAAGACTTCGTTATTCCACTGTTTCCCATACTCGACTCCATTACCTTGGTTTTCCCCTCTATTGATCCTCATATTGAACTCTTTCTCCAGAACCACGTTCATGATATTTATTATGGTTTCCAAGTCTTCTTGTCCTGACTCCCCCTAATACCACAATATCGTCGGCAAAGCCGTAAGGTGTTTATTTTTTCTTCTTGCAGTATGATTCGTTTTCCATGTTCCGTTTTAACCTTCTTCATCGCTTGTCCTATATATAGAAGTTAATCAGTTGGCGTGTACCAGAAACGACTAAATATAGAGTCCTTGATCATTGTTGATGTCCGAGTCAGAGGTCGATCAGGTCTATCGTGTCCTGCGACAGCCTATTTCCGTTGTTGTTCCCCTGGTATATATATATAAGGGAGTCTAAACTACAACATTCCGAGTCTCTCGCATCCAAGCTACCACCTCCTTTTATAATAATAATAATCATATTCCGTAGATCCTGTAAAGAAGCTAAGCTTCAAGGATGTGGAATGGGTCAGGGTGTACATTTATTACATTGTTTTATTGTATAAAAGAAAAATATACTTATAACATACAAAATATACTTGTATTATAAATCTTTTAATAAATTACACTTCTCGATTTCTTCTATAACATACCTTTATTGAATAGAAGGAGTGGCTCAAAGCAAAAATGAGCGGTAATTCCAGTCTTAATTTACCTTGCGATATCGGGTCAAACTCTTTAATTCTTGTGCGGCAGTCTGTTGAAGATGGATTTCCCTGAATAATGCACACCTTTCTGGTGCAATTGACAATGTTTTACATTTTTTATACAGAATATTTTTTTCCTTGTATTGTAGGGATGCTTATCAGAATTATTCAAAAATAAGTGCTCTATTTGTAAATAAAAATAAACATCAATGAATAAATGTATTGCACGGTCAAGTGAAATTACCTAACTTTTTGAACAGAGTTCTGCAAGAAGTTCGTGAGGAAACCTGGGCATATTGCTCTAATAACAAGTATTCTGACTATAAAAATCTTAACTACGCCTACTGTGTTGGCCCCAAATATATCTAATAACCATTATGATAAAATAGAATGAAAATATGCAATAAGTATACTAATTTTCTTGTTTTTAAATCACTGAAGGTGGACATTGCTTGACAGCATATTGTAGCTGAGCTGAGTTTCTTAAGTAATTGATTCATCTGATCAGTCCATTTAATTTATTATAATTACTAAGAGACCATAAGAATTTAACAGAGAAGTTTTCATTTACATTTCTTGCTGTTCGTATGTAAGTGTTATAGATTGTAAAGTTGTGTTGAGTGTGTGAAATTGCATCAAATGTGTTTTGTCACAGTTATTTGTTAGTCCGTTCGCATTAAACCATGTTAGCAGGTTAGTTAAATTATTGTTACTTGCCTCTTCTAGTGTGTCTTTATCTTCCCACTCTTCATCTCCCATACATCTGTCCTGCATCACTCCTTTATTCCGTGTAAGTTTAAGTCTTTCTTTTTTTTATTTAATTTTTTGGCGTTGCCTCTGAAATATTCGTAATGGCCACAGGTTCCCTGGCATTCGCCTTCTATTTTATCTACGATAATATAACTGATGTAACCCCCCCTCCCCGTTTCTTCCGGAATGTACCCGTTTCTTATTCTTTTCTGTTCTTGTCACACCGACACCTCCATTTTCCATCGCTCTTAACTTATCTTCATTTCACAACACAAATTTTCTGACAACAAATGAAATATGTAATTATTTATTAACAAAATCGATGTTTCATCTTCATTTTGAGACTTTCTCAGGCTAACTACAAACGTAATATTACAATACATTAATTCTGAGTTACAATTTTGAATTTATATATATATATTTAATATATTTGTAAGTTTTAAACCATGTTATTTGTATATAAATTGAAAATTGTAACATGGAACACGTCATTCCTCGAAAGAAAGCCACAGTTTATAATTAACACGCAAAGTATTGTTGATATTAGAAAATCTTTTCTTAATAATCTCATTTCATTTATTTTCAAATATATTTCTCCCAATTCTTTAATTTAATATTCTTAACCGTCTTCTGTATTTTTCAAATACATTTGTAATTTTATTTTTCACATCTGTAACTAACCTCAACTCGAAATGCCCCGTTAATGTAAGATAAAGTTGTGACGTAATGTTCTGTTGACTGTAGTTACCGTACACGAGTGTTCACACTTGTAAATTCCTCTCTTGTAACATATACATGACCGCATGTACGCACGTGTGGTGTCTACGTCATCGGACCAACGTCTGTGTGGTACCTTCAAATAAGTTGATAATTACATGTGGTAGATAAGCGAGGCTGCCAACTTGTCACATCACAAATACCAACACTGAAAATCTAAATAAAGTTACCAAGTTGACTTTCCCGGTGAATAATTCGGAATGAAATCTTCACGGTTAACCGACCGGGTCAGGGATTCTTTTACCAATGTTCTGTTACTGCCCAATCAATTTCCCCAACAAACACGTCCAAAAATTAGGTTGAATAAAAATCGGGTATTCCGACAATAATTTATCGGTTTAAAAAGATCGACGAAGGACAAATGAATTTAATGATTTTTACCTCATGCAGGTAACATACAAGTTATGAACTAATTGACTTGTTTCGTAATTACGACTGTAGACGTTCTTTAATTCAATTAATAATGCATTTACGTTCTTTGACCTTTTAAATGTTGACGTGATTGGTGATAAAATCTCTTTTTCGGTCACTGTTTTCCGAGTTGTAGCTTTCTAGTTTCTGACGGACGTGTAGAAAAAACGCAAACTTTAAGAACGTACTTTGAACGGAAAATGAGGATAGTAAAAAATAGTTTTGTAAGTACAAGGACGAATATGGCGGTATAACTGCCGGAAGCTACCTCTTTTTTAAAAATATAACAACTCGCAAAACAGTTACCGAAAAAAAGTTTTTATTACCCGTCACATCAGTAAATAATTTAAATTTCGTTCAAAATATTAAAGACAAAATTAACTTTCTAAATTAATTGTTTGGACTGTAACGCATCGTATATCGGGTAAACAAAGGGGATCTTTACAGACCCGCATTAAAGAATACGAAAAACAACAAATTTACAAAAACCTACACATTAATCACAATCTCGATTGGCAAAATTTGGAAATTTTAGACGACGGAAATAACTGGTTGTAGAGAATTGTGAGTGAAATGTTGTACATCAGCGCCTCATGCAGTAGTCAATGTTCATAATGACACGAATAATTCGAAATAAATTTACGATACTCTTCTGTTGTAACAAGTTAAACTTATTAATGTTCTTCTCCGTCGTTAAAATTAAACTACCGAAAGGACTCATTGTTACCACATCATTTTGGAGATGGTCCAAATTCTTTACATGTACATTCAATAATCTTTTGGGCTGTCGGACTCAAGGGAGTAAATATGATGTATTGCTAAATTTGTATGTTTTGAAACATGTTATACATATACATATATATATATAAAATTGTTACATAAAACCCCATATTTAATTTATTGTAATATTATGATTTGTAGTACTGCCCGAGGAGGTCTCAAAAAGGAGGCGAAACGTCGCTTTTATGAATAAATTCTGTTAAATTTATATGTTGACTTATTGGCCGCCTTTTTTTAAAATTTATTTCCTTCATTTTCATTAGTTATTTCCCAAACGTCAGAACCATATAGAACAATACTCTCCACTACCGTTTTGTAGTTACTCCTTTTCACCTTATTTGTTATATGTTTATTCCATATTTATTGGGTGCAACTGTATTCTCTGCCCCTGTTTAATTTCCTCCTCGCTTCCTCCTTTACTAGAAATTTTTGTCCCTAGTGTTTATATGAGTGTGGTGAAACACTTTACTACACTTCCGCCCTCTTCCATTTCTAAATCTCTTCCTGTTCCTCCCTCCGACTACCAATATACTCGGTTTTATCAAAATTTATTCGTATTATCCCTCATTCTATTTTGTTAGTATGTAGTATGCGTCATTTTCACCTTCGGCGAATACAACTTCGATCATAATCAACAGCAGAGTATACAGGGTTTCGTCATTTATGAGGTTTTCCCATGGTGTGAAATTTCTTTCTCCCAATTTTTGGAGTGCATCGTTTATATATATATTTAAAAAAACGTAGTTGCTATACAGCAATCAAGCAAGCCTCGTCTCAATCCTTTATTCACGTACTTCGTACAGCTAACACACAACATTAAATGATTGACTCGTTTCGTAATTTCAGGTGTAGATGTTGTTTTTAAATTAACAAATAATTTAAATTTCGTTCAAAATGTTGAAGACAAATTTAACTTTCCTGGAAAGACATGATGATGTTACCTACGCAGTTAATCGTAACGCATTGTATATCGGACAAACAAAAAGAGCTTTAAAAACTCGCATTAAAGTCAGATTAGGCATTCAAAAGTACACACTGTGGACAAACACGTATATGTTAATAAAAACAATTTCTGTTGGCAAAATGTGGAAATTTTAGACGAAGGAAATAATTACTTGTCGAGAATTATGAGTGAAATGAAAACCTTCTGTGTCGAGCCTGAGTCACGTTTCCAACTTTGACCCTGTTTAAATTTCCTGCATTTCCATTTCTATATCGACTATAAGAAGGGAATTTTCGAGGACCTGAAGATAACATGGAAGGAAGAATTAAATAAGAAAGGACAGTTTCGAGCTCCTCACATCTATGAAGTGACGCACATCAAGAGACAGTCATAACTCTGCACACATCTAACGGACTGATTTCTCTTTTATAGGTCAGCAGAGCCAACATCTCAAGGACCTCCAGCATCACCTTGGACTTACACATCGCAGCCGTAACCATCATTAGACGATGGCAAATCCTCGACGAAACTGGACACGGGTCAAACTCACATGCTGTAAACTCATGTAAATCTCCATCTAATGACACAATTGTACAAACGACATTAAGAAGTAAATAATAACAAAAATAAATAAAAGTATTATCATTTTCCACTTAATCTCTCAGTTTCCCATGAAGACGAGTTTAATCAAGTAAAACATTTAGAGAAAAAAAATGAGACGCAACCATTACAGGATCCGTAGCCCAAAATGTACGATAGCCAAACCATGGCTAATGACTTAAAAGCCTCAGCCACCGCGAACTGCTATGTAGGGCTCACGAAAACAGCGGATATAAACACATCTACAAAGATATACGTCACGGATAGAGGCCGCCATGAATATGAGAAATTTTATCGTTCAAAGTGGCTTAAACTTTACTCCTAAGGTCTCGCAAAAATAATTCAAAAATGATGCGCGCGCAGCTCAACTTTTCTCTCAAGATGGCGGCGGTTTTTTCAAATTATTCCCTCAAATTCCTTAACACACAAGAGGTTCTGAAACTAAGTCCACAGTCAGCATGACCACGTGGTGGCTGAGGTTGTTAAGGCAAGGACTCCGGTTCACGGAGGAATTACTTTTCAGGGTTCGGATCCTGTCATGGCGTCGTATTTTGTCTTTGTGTGACAGCTGCGGCAGTGACTGTGAGACGTCGAGGACGGGAAAGGAGCCAATTGGCGAGATTACTTTTTAAAATTATTATACAATCAACTTGAACTACGTCATCATTGTCACAGTCACAGAAGAAAAATGGGACGCCATGACAGGATCCGAATCCCTAAAAGTAATTCCTCCCTGACCCGGAGTCCTCGCCGTAACAACCTCAGCCACCACGTGGTCAACCTGAGAACTGTGTTACATCAGTAGGTCTTGTGTATTAAGGAATTTGAGGGAATAATTTGAAAAAACCGCCGCCATCTTGAGAGAAAAGTTGAGCTGCGCGCGCATCATTTTTGAATTATTTTTGTGAGACCTTAGGAGTAAAGTCTAAGCCACTTTGAATGATAAAATTTCTCATAGTAATGGCGGCCTTCGCTCGTGACGTATTTGTTTGTAGAACTTTCCGTGTGGTTTCATATGCTAACACGGGAGAGGGACCACTGACCACGTGGTGTCTGAGGTTGTTAAGGCATGTGCTCCTGGCCAATGAGTAATATGATTTTACGGTTTCGGATTCTGTCATGGCGTCACATTTTTTCCGAGAGTGACAGCCGCTGCAGTAACTTTGGGACGTGGAGGACAGGAAACATCCACGTGGCGAAATCATTTTTTAACATTATGGCAATATCAAACTAACATTGGTCTTTATTAACATGGAGGTTCGTGGCTCCCGCTAAAACGGAGCCTGGCTCTAAATGCAGCCTGACGTGGTCATCATTTTACTACACTACGTGTTCGATCCTCGGCCTGGAATCTGATTTTATTTAAGTTTAATTAACAATCCCCCCGCCCACCAGAGCCATCTACCTTCCAGGCCACGTGCTGCAGTCAACCCTGACTATTAACCCTTTTTTTGTAATTTAAACTTCCCTGTGAGGAAGGTAGATGGAGGGTGTTGACGGTTGACGAGCTTCGTGGCCGAAGTCGTTAACGCCGTGACTCTGGTTCAGGCCTTGCTTTCTCATTTTTGGGTTCCTAACCCGACAATGTGAATAATAATTTCATTTCTGTGATTTCCGCGTATGTGGGAGACTTTCAGTACACCAGAACGTTAAGAGGTCAATTTTTAACCAAAGGGTAGCCGAGTGTCGTTGAGGCGCCACGCCGTCCAGTACTGATGTGGTTCCTTGTTTTTATTCCTTTAACCTGTCCTCACAGCCTCGCAGTTCAAATTCAGAGCTATCTGTCCCCTAGCTCACGTACTACAGATGCTCAAAGGGTACGTTTTAATCTTATTTAAAGTTCCACGTTTAACGTTTAACGGTAGTTTAGATAAATTTCAATCGTAGTCTGGCATCACCAGAGGTCGCCCGAGTCTCGGGAAGAATTGCTAAAGATGGTGAAAAGAGGGGTTTACGAGACACCTGCTTGCGTATTGGACACATGCCATATACATCGTTACAATCCTCGGGCGCTGTCACCTGACCACGACGTCACAGTGACGTGAACGTCACGTGCGACCGGAATGAAATTATTCAACAAGTGTAACGTGGCCCTGGGGCCAGGAGCCAACCCAGCCTCTTGATTAACTAACGTATACATTACGGTTTAAAGAAAAAAAATAAGGAAAATAAATTGAGCCCGCCACGAACCTGATCCTCCACTTTTGTAAATGTCCACGAACAAAGGTGAGGAAATGTCTCGTAGTTTTAATTTTCTAAAATTTCTTACTTTTTCGGACATCATTGACCAATTTTTATTCATAATAAGAATTCCGGTTTAAGTTCCCTATTTGATTACGAACTCTCCAGTCACAGGTTGTAGATATTTAGTGACTGGACTGTGATGGAATTAACTTGTACGCTTATAAATTTATCGATTTTGGGTTAGCGTAGTCTGGTCAGATTTATTTATTTGTTTCTGTCTTTAAATGGAATGTGGAAGCGTTTATTTCAATTATCACTACACAACTGCGGTCGGTGGCGTCCCTGTCGGCTACTTTACAGGAGCCACTTTTTTTGAAAAAAAAATTCTTTTCACAGTTTCTCTTTCACTTACCGTACGTTACGTTCAGCCCCTTACCTGCAAAAGTGTAGAATGTGTTGCCACACCACGTAGCTTTAAAAGTTTCTGTACAGCTATTTCTGTTCTTTTGTTTGTTTCACGTATTGCCTGAAGCAACTACGGAGTTGTCCAGCTGTTTTCCAGTGTGCGCTTGTGATCTCTTGTGTGCGTCTAGTGTTTTTAATGACTTTACACTACATTATTTTTATTTTATTAATTTATTTGACGATTATTTGTAATTTATTACGTTCCTTATTTTGTTCTTAATTTTTTTTTGTAATGTATGATGTGTCCTATTTCCTCAATCGAGGACTAATGGAAACAACAATAAATGTTAATCTAACACCGAGTTTATTAACTTTGTACTCACCCTTGGTTTTCCAATTAAATGTGAATATTTTCTTAAAAAATATTTTTTTAGGAACTAGTTTAGTTACCCCCGTGCAATTTTGGAAAAGAGGGAGGGATGGAAAAGGGGCGGAAGGGGTTGAGAAATCCTCTCTGTCGTCTCTCCTCGGCCTCTGAATAGGCTGGAGGAGGAACAAATAATTTCATAACTGTCCTCCTTCTTTTATTAAACATCTACATCTCTTTATTTCATTTTAAAATTACATTTTCTATACAGTTCATCTTTATAATATATATTATATAATGTTTGATAGTAACAGTAATAATATCTCTGCCCGAAATTACACAGTCTTGGTGTGAAGCTTTTGTTTTTTTTTAAAATAAAACTCTCTCTCTGACTTTGCTATACTCTCTGGAGAAGTCTCCCTCTCTGCTTTAGTAACAATATAAGTGTCCTCTCTGTCCGCGTGTTCTCTCAATTTACATTTGTGTGTCATAATTTATGTGGGGGTTGTCATCACATCCAGTAAGAGAAACTATTATAATATATTTTTATTTGTTTATTTGTACATCACATCGCTGTTTACTTTAATTGTTTTTCTTTTTTCACTATTGTTATTTATTTTTCCCACGTCAGTCATGATGATAGTAGTAGTAGTATTAGTTGAGTTAAGTTTAACATCTTATTTATAAAGTGTGATAAGCGTCTTTAAAAATTGTGTATCTGTATAATTTCAGTTTTTCCCTCCTCTCACGTAGAGTTTAGGGTTTTATTACAAACATTATAGTCATTATTGTAATATATATGTACGTTTATAGAATTCCTTTCTCCATGTGTCAGATCTCTCCTTGTGGGGGATGATGATGATCACCATCACCCCTTCTTCCTCCTCCCTCCCACGTCGGGAAAGAATTGTCCACAGAGGTACGTGCCTGAACCCTCTTTCGGGGCTCAGATTTTTTTTCGGGTTCAAGCTCGCCCGCCGTGGGATTCTCTCACTCGGGACGTAGTAAGAGGGAGGCGTGGCGGGGGAAAGGACCGAAATAACGGGACAAGCGGAAAAATTTGTCAACGACGAGGCGGACATTTCCCGATTTCCCCTCATTAGAAGCAAAAGAAATCTTTAACTTCGGTTTTAGCAAGTAAATTAATTAAAAAATAATATGATTACAAAAGTGTGGTGCCAGGGGGGATGACGGAGGTGGGCCGAGGCAGATTTTTTTTGTAGTAATATTTTAAACTTCGTCTTAATATCTCAGTTAAATTTCATATTGAAATTCCCACATCAGCAATATTAATAATATTTTAGAAATAAAATAAAGGGGGGTGGGGAGTTTAACCTGACTGATTTAGCTAAATAAATTATTATAAAAAGAGAAATTAAATACAAAAATCAAAGAATTACTTTTCAAATAATTACTGTAAATTAATCTGGTCGGTTTTATTTAATACCGCCGAGGACTCTGTGTAATTTTTAAAGTGTAGGTCGGATAAATAAATATCTCTTATTTATCTGACAATTAAATATACAATAAATGAGTTAAATCGGCCTCTGACATTCATTTTTTTTAAAAGAGAATTGAAATATTACGACGTTTCGTCTCATTTGAGATTTCTTCAAGAAAAAATTTAGCTGTACATGGAACCTCACTCCACGACTCCTTTGGCCGTGGTTGTAATGTTTCAGTTATTAAAAGAAACTGATATGGTAAGCCGATTAAAATAATTTATTTTGTGTCTCTAATTTCTTTTCTTACTCTGCCTTTTTTTTGGAGTAATTTTTTAACTTCTTTTCTTACTCTGCTTTCTTACTCCACGTTCTTTGTTACTGCCCTTTCCTGCTAGACGTTTCTCCTAACCGGTTTGTTTAGTTTTCTCTCTGATATCCTTCCCTCTCGATTATTTCTCTGCTACTCTTCGTCACTCTCTTTCGATAAAAAAAATACCCAACCTAGACTTTTTTTCTTCTCTGATAACCTTCTATCTGATTTTTTTCTCATCTATCTTTTCCTCCTTTTTTCCCCTCAGGCAACGGGATACCCCAAAAAACTCAAAAATAAAAATCTCTTCTTCCCGTTGTGTAATTTTTGTTGTCGTTTGATTTCGGTACGTCCCGACTTTAAAATTCCCTTCCTATGCTGTGTTAAAGGGGAGTTGCCAAGAACTGGATAATCCTCGTGCACCCTACAAGGAGATGATATTTGACTTGATTTGAAGAGACGGAAAGAAAAAAAAGGGAGACTCGTAACCTCAAATATTTATCCGGGTCTGTTTTGACGTCACTAAAAAAGAGGAGCAAAGAAACTTAGAAGACGTACAAGATGGCTTGACTCTGTATAAATCTTTACAAAAAAAATAGTGAAAGCAGCCAGAAAGTAAGTTTTTTCCCTCCCTCTCAATTTTGTCTGTTTTCTTTTCCCGCCTCCCGTGGCCGAGGTGTTTTTCCCCCCTATTTTTCCGCAAGGAGAGATCGACAAGAGAAAGGGACGACACGACGACTGCAAGTTTTTATATATATATACTATATGTACAAATATAACGATAATGTAGGCCAATGATAATAGTAAATTTAACGGCAACACACACCCACACACATTAAAAACATATCCGGAGAAAACATCATCGTGACGACAAGTATGTACAAACACATCGACGGCAAACGAATAACATTTATACATTTATTTAAATATATATAATTTATATATCTGTGTATTTACTCTTCTTGAATGGGCCGGACGGGGAAAAGCGGAAGTCGCGCGCGCACACACACACACAAGGCGAGGAGGGAGTCATGTATGATCCGGAAAGTGATGTAGCCAGGAGGGGCCTGAAAGGCGGCGTTGGTTACCTTCCCTCTCGAAATCGAACAACCTCGTCGTTGTAGGAAGCGAGAGAGACGGGCGTAAGTAAATATTCGCTTTGTTTTGTTCGCCATTTTGTTTGTCCGTTTCGCAACTGGACAATTAACCACGTCGTTGTGCGGGTGAGAGGGAGGAGGGGGGAGGAACAACAGCGTCACAGGGTGCTGTAAAGTGTGTGTGTGTGTATGTAACAAGTGTTTCCGTCCGCCCACAAAAAAAACAGAACTATATATATATATAGATTATATTCACCCGCACACACGTGTCGACCTTCACAAGCTCTGTTCAAACACTCACTCACGCACACACATCTCTACTTACATATATACTGTATGTACACTCGTTCTGTAGTGATTTTCTTAATACATATAGCACCATTTGGAGAGAAAGGAAAAATAAATAAATAAATATATATATATGTAGAAATATAAGCTACATAGTTAGTTTTTTCCTCACGCACATACACACACGTACACAAACGCTGAATCTCATCCTCCTTCTTTCTGTCACAAAGAGGATCAAGTCCGGAAACTTGATCAGTTTCTATCATTTACGGAGAACAAATATATCTACTATGGATTTAAGTCACTCTGTCACAAGGAGGACAAAATGTTGTACGAGAGGAGGTAGGGGGGTTAAGGGGATGGGGGGGGGTAGTTGGCGGTAGCACCCACCATTTTTACAACAAGCTATCGTTCGCCGAACACACGAATTTTCTGTTGGCCCCCTCCTTCCCCCCCAGGTTTTTCCCGTGTCGTCACCGCCACCATCTTTGGTCTCCTTTCAGCGACGACGTCATTTTGCGCAGTTAGCACGTGCGTGGTTGGTGGTCGGAAGAAGAAGATAGGTGAATAGAGCGGGCGGATGGGTTTGGAGACTTAGAGCGCCGTCTCGATGGCGGAGGTTCGCGACCCGTTGACCGTCATGGTCGTGGTCGTCGCGGTGGCAGTTGTTGAGGAGCCGCCGGCGACGTTTCGGGACCCGGGCCGGGCCTCGCGAGGTTAGAGCACGGTCTCGTTGGTGCAGGTGCGAGGTCCGTTGACGAGCGAGTACTTGGAGCTGCTGCCGTTGTGCCTGGCGGCGACGGCGCCCCTCACGAAGAGCTCCTTGAAGGTCTCGCGGAACTGCCGCGACATGCCGCAGTAGATGGCGAAGTTGATGGGGTAGCTGACGATGATGAAGAAGTTGGTGAACAGGATGAACACGTTGGCGATGCCGTAGTCGAGGAACTCGGTGCCCATGCTCGAGATGATGTGCAGCGACGTGACGACGGCCAGCGGGATCTCCACCAGCAGGAAGACCGTCACCACCACGATCAGCATCAGCGTCGTGCAGTTGGAGTCGCGCAGCTTCCGGCACTCGCTCTTGCGGTTCTCCTGGAAAGCACCGACACCCCTTTACGTGCTTTACTCACGTCTCTTTTACTTTCAAGGGAAAAACCCTTACATTCAGGGACAACGTATGCTATTATAAGATGTTACTCCTAGGAACCACCTTAGACTTGCTTGGCAGCACCACCGCCACGAGCGCTGCGCTACGGAGCCTCCCCCCCCTCTCTCTCTCTCTCGCAAACCAGATTTTTTAAAAACGTATATGTAAACAAAAACTTACCACAACAATTTCAAAACAACAAAAATGAGTTGAAGTGTTACTTGTTGCCTCCAATTTCTGTTCAAATTTTTATTGTTTTGACATTGTGCTAAGTTACTGTTTCCATATGTCTTTAAAGAATCTGTTTCAATTTCATCGCCCTAGGGTTAATTTTCTGTACATTTTCCTCTGTTGTTGTGGTATTCAGTCCTAAGACATATCTGATGCAAGCCTATTAATTTCCTCATAACTAGCACAACCCACATATTCCTTTATCTGCTTATCGTATTCCATCCTCGGCCTCCCTCTTCTGTTCTTACCCCACACACTTCCCTCTAATTCTAATTTTACAAGACCCTCGTGTCCTAAAAAGGGGCATATCAATCTATACCTTCTCTTAGTCAACGTCCTCCATATTGTTCTCTCTTCCCCTATTCTGAATACAATTTCCTCCTGAGTGATTCCATGCACCCATCTCATTGTCTTACAGCACCAAATTTCAAAGGCTTCTATTCTTTTCCTTTCCCCAACTCCCATCGTCCACGTTCGCACCCATATAACGTCACGCTCCTTACGAACATTTTTAGCAACGATTTTCCTAATATTTACACTTATATTCCCCGTAAGTTAATTCCTCTTCCTTGCCTGTGCGATCCTACTCTAGTTATTACGCTGCCCAAGTAGCAGTATTCCTCAACGTCCTTCAAAATATCCCTTGCCAATCTAACAGCCTTTGTTATTCCACAGTTTCTCATACTACACTCCATTACCCTGGTTTTTCCCTCTATTAATCCTCCAGGACCACGTTCATGCCGTTTATTGCGGTTTCCAAGTCTTCTTCTGACTCCCCCTAATATTACATTACCGTCGGGAAAGCGTAAGGTTTTTATTTCGTCTGCAGGGAGGAGAAAACCTGAAGAAAGCATAAAAAGATGCCGAAACGTTGTTACAAGTCAATTTTATAATAAATGTCTGTAAAAGGACATCAATTGTTTAATTATATACAACAGGCGTTGAAATATGATTTAATTACACTGACTCGTATGGTCGATGGCAAATATTGAAATTGTTAAAAAATGCAATAAGGGAAGTATGGAAATGGGTGGTTACGATATTAAGAAGGATTGTTGCGAGGACGGAACCTCGAGGGAATCCCTGATATCTTAAGTTGGAAGGAATGGAAAATGATATTTAATGGTCGGTGTAATTGGGGGTTTACCTGGAAGAGTCTCCGCCTCTTGACCTGCGCCTCCCTCATGGCGCGGAACAGCAGGACGTTGAGGACGACGAGCGACACGCAGGGGATGGTGTGCACGAACACGACCCTGAACAGGTAGTACGTCGTGTAGTACGCGTCCAGGGTGATGTACTTGACCCAGTCGGCGACCCTCACCTTGCACACCTGCAACAGCACAAAACGTAGGACACGGGGACTGAAATTTAGCCCCAAATCAATGAGCCTTATGGACCAATTCAATTCCGTCATTCTTAAAGGCTCAGGGGAAATTGAAATGGATTTGATTCTGAATTAATAACCAAGGTGAAAAATTTAGACCAAAAATAGTCGGAATTAAAATTACTTATCTATTAAATTACATCACGACGTTTCGTTTCATTTTTTGGAAACCTCCTCAGGTGTGAAAACAATCTACAAAACTAATTATAATTTAAGTAAATGAGGGATATTTTGAAGGAAGTTAAGGAATTCTGCTACTAGAGTAGGATAGCACAGGCAAGGAAGAGGGATTTACTTACGGGTAATATAAGCGTGAATATCAGGAAATCGTTGCTAAAAATGTTTGTATGAAGCGTGGCGTTATATGTGGATACGAAACGTGGACGATAGGAGTTGGGGAAAGGAAAAGAATAGAAGTCTTTGAACTGCGGTGCTGTAGGAGAATGATATGTGTGGATAGAATCAGTAACGGGGTAGTTCTAAGCAGAATAGGGGAAGGGAGGACGTTGAACAAGAGAAGGGATAACAGTTCTAAACTTATATTCCGCAATTAATATGTTTTTAATTACACAACTTTATTAATATATTTAGGTTGGGGATATATCGTCTCTCTCTCTCTCTCTCTCTCTCTCTCTCTCTGTGACCTGCGGGGGAAATTTAAACACAGGACGAGCGAGTGAGCGAGCGAGCTTCGCTAATTTGCTGTGTAGTTTGTTGTTTTCAACGTTGGCACAACTGATTGACATCCAATTATGCAGTCGGTTTCGGTCCCGTTGCTGTTGTTGTTGCTCTTCGATTAAAAGTAAAAAGCAATTTAACGCTCGCGCGATTTTTCTCCCCCTCTCCCTCTCCCTCCCCTTCCCCTTCCCATAGGATCATGTGACGTTAAATCCCTCGGAAGCGTTTATCCCCGTGCTCAGGTGGAAATCCGTCGCCAACGCCACCATATTAAGTTAATTTAGCTGCTGGTGGTGATCCTTATCTCATCTCTCATGGGATGATCACCAACTTTCATTTATCAAGCAGATTTCTAGCCAAGTAATCGTCTGTACTCACGTATCGCAGACACGGCAGCCGCCATTACCTGCGGGCGAAATTAAACCGAGTCTCTTAAATTCAGATCTAACATGCAGAAGCTTTCCGGAAAAGTAGCCATTTATAACTGAAAATTAACGAATATGGTATTTGTGACAGGATAGATGATGACGTCACGTCTCTAGTAGACTGTCAAGCGAGATGACTCAATTAGCGTAAGCAAGAAATAATACTTAAAATCAACCAACTATTTAACTACTTTATAAATATCCCAAATGTTTTATAAGTCGCCATGCAAATTTTTGAGGCACGTCATGTAAAGGACCAGGGGAGGTCCCACTCAATTTCATTTTTCGTAACTATACACATATGTATGTACAGACCTGTTGAAGGTATTCTAGGCTTTTCCCTGGATCTCTTTTAGGTGAAACACCTGGTAGAATCCTTAATACATAACCCGGGGGCCCTAGTCAGCCTTTCTCCGGCTACCTTACTAAACCTATCACACTCTCCCTTTTTCAATTCCCTTCCTATGGAATTAAAGGGGAGTTGCCTGTTTGTGGATCGTCCTCACGTAGCCTGTTACCCAAAAAAAATAATTTTCTCCATTTGAGCTGTCTCGTATTTTACTCAATTGTTTCCCAAAGATTTTTTGACTCATCTAATGTAGCGCAGTAGAATCCGCGTCCAAATTTTTATTATAATTTTCGGGAACTTAAATAGCAAATATTCCGGCATGAGCAAGTTGTTTGCTAGGAAGAAGGGGTTTTTCCGCCCGCCGTCTCGCCTTTCGGAATAAACAACAAAGGGGCTGCGACTGACACCTGGACCAACGTCGCCGTTTCGGAATGTCTTAATCTGCCTGGGAATTTGGTGACCGGGTGGCGTGTGTTCCCCAAATGAAACAAGGGATATGATTGGAGGATATCCATCCCTGCCACCTTAGTGATAGGTGTCGGATAAGTGGGGACAAGGCTTTAAAGAGGCTGGCGGAGACAATTTTGGGGAGATTTTGGAGAGATCGTGAAGTGGATGGAGAGAGGAGATAGAGAGAGAAGATTGGAGAGATTTTGCAGTGGATGGAGAGAGGAGATTGAAGGAGAGTGGAGAAACAGATTTGGGATATTGGTGAGGTGGCAGCGGTGTCCAGGAAGCAGGGGAAGAAAGGTCTTAGCAACAAGGAAAGGAAGACTTCGTGCTATTGTCGACCGGCCGCTTCAAGTTCCACAACACGGAAATTACAGCGAGACGCCCATGAAACAACTCAGGTTCGTCAACGAACTGATCTGCTACACGTGATCACCCAAACCATTAATACCCTGAGATTATAATTAATAAATATATATTTAAACTCAATAAATAAATTCATTTAAATAATATCCCCCCCCATCACTTACACTACATTTTTATTTAATTGTGCCTTTGCTGTTTTTGGTACGTTCTTTATTTTTTGTATTCTTTGCTTCACATTTCCCATTTACGTAATTGTAGATTTCTCTATTTTTATATTTCTTTGTATTTTACGTCATATGTATTTAGCGTAATCTTGCTATTATTTTCAATTTTTATTATTATTTCACAATAAAGAGATGCCTGTGGGAGTGCGTTTCTCCACAGACTGACTACGGGACACAACTATGGGGATGCCTCGTACTCTGTTATTTTCGAGGTTGTCACATATCCAGGTATCTTAATCTATTTTAGGAGGATCGGAGGCATTGGGCGTACCAGGGTAAGAGTTGTCCAGCTGATCCCAATGGGTCAGTCGGCCAGCTGCTTCCTAAAATTGGCGCGAAGACACGGAGAAGGGAATGCTGCGACCCCGACCACAGGAAACTCGTCATGCGGATGGGGCGTGAGGATATCCGGACATGTCTGAACCCCGCGAGGGTAGGATCCTTAAACTGTAGCCCGGGGGGCTCTAGTCAACTCTTGGCTACCTTGCTCTACCTTTCCAATCCCCCCTCCCTCTCCCCCTATTTTCATTTGCCTTCCTATGCTATTAAAGGAAATTTACATGTTTCAGAATCAGCTTCATGTAGGCTGTTACTTGAAAAAGAAGGACGAGGATGTTGTTGTTACTGACCGTGACGAGCTCTCCCCTCCAGACGATGGTGTGCGGCACGTAGACGTGGTCGACGAGCCTCGTGGACTGGTGCAGCGTCGCGACGAGCGCGATGCAGCCGACGCCCTTGAGGACCCTGGGCATGGTGCACCACGTGCGGGCCACGGGCGCGTGACACACGTAGATGTACCTCTGCACGGCCAGCGCCAGCGTCAGCCAGATGGACGCCGTGTGGAACAGCGCGGGGATCACCTCCAGAAAAACAACCAGAAAAACAAACTTAAAGGAACCGTTCCCTCCTCAAATATTACCTTTTTGAAAACCTGGATACACGATTCCAATTCAACATCCATATGTAACATAAATCATTTTCTATCATTACTTGGCTCTGGAACCCATTGAGGGCCTTGGCCTTCCCGGTCGACAGCGAGCCCCTACAGGGACTTCTGTGTAGTGTGGAAACGACATTATCCATTACACCACATACAGGATCTACAATATATATATATATATGTTGTTGTTGTTGTGGTATTTAGTCCTAAGGCTGGTCAGATGCAACCCTACGTGGTAACCTATCTGGCGCATGCCTTTTCACTTCCTTATAACTAGCACACCCACACATCCTCCCTTACCTGCTTAGCGTATTACATCCTTGGCGTCCTTCTGCTATTCACTTCCATTTAATGCTAAAAACGTCTTAAAACATGACCTATTAATCTATCCCTTCAAAGTCCTCAAATTGTTCTCTCTTCCCCTATTCCTGGTCAGTTACTCTATCCACCCATCTCATTATCGTATAGCCCCTCATTTCTAAAGCTTCCATTCTTTTTCGCTTTCTAACTCCTATCTTCCGCGTTTCGCCAAAATCTCCTAATATTCACACTAACATTAACCGCAAGTAAATTCCTCTTACTTGCCTGTGCTATCCTACTCTAGTACCACAATTTCTTTAACTTCCTTAAAAATTTCCCTTCCCAATCTAACAGCCTTCGTTATTCCACTGTTTCCCATACAACATTCCATCACCTTGGTTTTCCCTCTATTAATCCTCATGTTGTACTCCTCCTGCAGGACCACTTTCATGCCATTTGTTGTGGTTTCCAAGTATTCTTCTGACTCCCCTGTCGTTGTGATATTCAGTCCTTAGACCGTTCTGTTGCATGCTAACCAATCTTGCGCAAGCCTTTTCATTTCCTTATAACTAGCACAACCCACATCCGCCCTAATGTTATTAGCTCATTTCATGCTTGGCCTCCCTCTTCTTCTTTAACCCTCACACACTTCCCTCTAATACTAATTTTACAAGACCCTCGTGTCTTAAAACGTGACCTATTAATCGATCCCTTCTTTTTGTCAACGTCCTCCATATTGTTCGCTTTTCCCCTATTCTGTTTAGAACTTCCTCGTTAGTGATTCTATCCACTCATCTGATTCTCCTACAGCACCACATTTCAAAGGTTTCTATTCTTTTCCTATCCCCAACTCCTATCGTCCACGCTCCATACGAACATTTTTAGCAACGATTTCCTAATATTCTAACACACACAAACACACACACACACATATATATATAAATATATATATATATATATATATATATATTGCCCATTGGCAATCCAACCCCTCGTGAAGTAATGCCTAACGGCGGTTCCGCGAGGAGGTACTTTGTAAAGGGAGGTGGTTTTTAGTGGGTAAAAATCCCACACACCGTGTAACTCGGGTTTCACGGCGTCTTTTGAAGATTTTCCCCTACCCTCGATTAATATATATATATATGTATATATAATCTTTTTTTTAGATATTTGTGTTTACGATGTACTACTGCATTATACCATGTTACGTGATGTTGCTCAGTAAGTTATGAAAGCGTTTGGACTATTTGAAGAGGAGCCGCAGGTTTTCAGTTTGATATTGCTATGACGTCGTGCAGAACGTCGCCTGCACTTTAGGCATCACATTTAACTTGTTAGTCGGGCGGGACGTCTACGTGTTCGGGGCTCCTATTCCGAATTATATGATGTGTATTGTGGAATTCAGTCCTAAGGCAGATCTGATGGATTCCTCCATGCTGATATATATTATGGTATTAGGCGGAGTGATGGCAACCACCATGAATGGCATGAACGTGGTGCCTGTAGAAAGAGTTCATTGTGAGGATTAATAGAGGGGAAAACCGAGGCGATGGAGTGTAGTATGGGAAACAGTGGAATAACGAAGACTGTTAGATTGGGAAGGGATATTTTGACGGACGTTAAGGAATTCCGCTACTTGGGAGTAGGATAGCACAGGCATTAGGGGTAATACAAATGTGAACATTATGAGAAGGTTGTTAGAAATGTTGGTGTGGAGCGTGGCGTTGTATGGGGTGCGAAACGTGCACGGTAGGAAAGGAAAAGAATAGATGTGGTGCTGTAGGAGAGTGATAAGTCTGTTAAGGAGGGAGATTTACCTCGTTCATGATGTTCCAGGCGTAGCAGGCGCTGACGGGCGACAGGGGCTTGTAGTGGTTGCCGAAGGTGTACATGTAGAAGAGCCAGGGCGCGGGGAAGAGCAGCGTGAACATGTCGGAGAGCGCCATGGCCATGAGCACGACGTTGGTGGGCGTCCGCATGTGCCTCTTGGAGAGGACGACCACGATGAGCGTGTTGGCGATGATGGTGACGACGAGCAGGAAGGGCACCGCGTACCCGTACATGGGCTGCGCGTACTCGATGGGCAACTCGCGCGTCACGTTCACGTACTCCTCGTCCGCGCTCAGCGACTCGTTGCCCAGCGCGGCGCTGCTGCTGCTGCTGCTGCTGTTACTAGTCATGGCTCGGGCTGAGGCTCAGGCTCAGGCTAACCTCTCACATCCTACAACATATCAAATATCAAAATATTCAAATCGACTTATCGAATCTTGTGGAACGAGACCTCTGGGTTGTGAGGCAGGGACGCAAGCCACTACGCCACGCACGGGATTTCAATTCTACATGTATTGTATTCATTGTTAGTCTACACTTGGCCCCTGGTGGCTGTTAAAAATGAAATTTCTTAAACCTAAACATTCCTAATCTAAAGAAGAATAATAACAGTCCTTAAAAATTTCTATAGCCCTGAAAGAAATAAGAGAAACACTACAGGAGTTATATTATCTTAACACTTCACTTCATTTGAATTTTTAAACCACAATATACATTTATATTATTCAAAATACCCAATACACTTCACACGTTTTTTGAGATTTGTTCTCAATTTATTTCCCTCCCCCAAACACTCCCCTGCCACAGGTAAATTATTCCAGTCGTTGACTACATTTCAATTTGAATTGACGATCCCGTCTACCTACATAACTGGGCTTTTCCAGTTTATATAATGCAATAATTTCCGTTCAACCTGAAGATGCGCCAGATCAGGACCGTAACATGTAATTGATTTTAAGTTAGAGTTTGTTATATTTCGCTAACGTTTGTCTGATTTTTTCGGCCCCTCATTTAAACTTACAGATAATAATAACTGTTATTTTATAGACAATGATTATTATTATGTGGCTGCGAAACGTGGACGGAAGGAGTTGCAGAAGGGAAACCAATAAAAGCCTTTGAAATGAGGTGCTGTAGGAGAGTGAGATGGGTGGATGGAATCAGTAACGAGGAACTTCTAAACGGAATAGGGCAAGAGCGAACAATATGGAGGATTTTGAAGGGGTAGGTTAGTAGGTCTGATACACTGACCACATATCACCCTAAATTCGGAATGTGTCACGCCAGATGACAATCCGCAGCCGCACTCAAGAGGACTGTGAGCCATTGGAAGAACAAGAAGATTAGTAGGTCACGTCTAGAGACACGAGGGTCTTGTAAAAATAGCATTAAAGGGAAGTGTGTGTGAGGGTAAGAACTAAAGAAGGAGGCCGAGGATGGAAACGCTAAGGAGATTAGCGAGGATGTGGGGGAGTGATAGTTATGCGATAAGGAAAAAGCTTGCGCAATATAAGTTTTCATCAGACCAGTCTCAGGACTGAATACCACAACAACAACAACAACAAACTTTCCCCCTCTAACAAACTATTAATCCCTCGGGAGGCACCTCTGACGCTCTTCCACATCCAGTGACGTCGCAGTTTCGGGGGGAGGAGACGGAAGGTTGGTCAGTCTGACGACCACAATCGAGCAATCAAGTCGCTCGTCGTCGTCGTTCTTTATGTATTTTATTCACTTCTTTTCGCCGTCTGCGATCAACGAATGGCGAAAGTTTCTTCCCTTGACGCTGCTGACCTTTTCACATCTTCACGAGTGACGCGACAGTTCACGGGGAGGCGGAGCGGGGGCGGATAGGGGGCGGGAGGCGTGACGTTGAGAACAAAATGCTCTTACTATTATTTCCCCACAGTACGGGTGAGGCATGAGGAGGAGGAAGAAGGACCTTTTCCAAGGTGTAGGGCGAGGTAAACGGGCGACGGAGAATTAAGGGTGGAACAACCTTCATTAGGGAAAAACACTCCCCAAAAGAGAAGCCACGGAGAAAGTATTGATTTATTGAATAATACAAGAGTAAAAATGAACCAGGCGGTGAGTGTGTGTGAGAATTAACGAGCGCGGTATTCCAACTTGGATAAAGAAAGAAGTTGTCAAAGAAAGACACAGGGAAGAAAGAGAGAGAGAGAGAGAGAGAGAGAGAGAGAGAGAGAGAGAGAGAGAGGCGAGACGAGAAGGCAAAGCAGCGAACGGGCACAAACAATAAAAACTGTAAAGGGAGTAGAAAAAATAAAAGGACATTCTTCGGCGACAGGAGGGGAAACTTGTTAGCGACATTCATATTGTAAAAGTTTAACTTTAAGAACAAGGAGAATTGTTGAGGCGGAAATGAAACGTTGGGAGGAGAGAGGAACGGAATGGGGAGCGCGGGGGAGGGGATAGGGGGTGGTAGCGATTGAAAAGAACTGTCCTGTGAAGGATGATCGAGGAAATTTAATAAAATCGAAAATTTATGAGTTTTATATAATAAAAACTTGCGTCGTAGGAGGAGATTCTGAGAATAAACGGGAAATAGGAAACGATGCTGCGTAAGTGGCTGACTGAAGGACGGGGAAGAGAAGGGAGAAGCAAGCATGTAACTTTATTGTGTATATAAACCTCAAAAAGAATGAACGGTTGGAAAGAAAGAAAATAAAATAAAAATAATTAACATAAAATACTGAAATGAAGAATGGACATAAAGTACAAACTAGGGAAATTAATAAAGGAGAGACCAGAAACGAGATGGAAAAGAAAAAGTAAGAAAGAAAATAGGAGAAACAGAAGAAAATGTCGAAAGGAAGGCAAAAAATGGACGGAAAGCAAGGTAATGAAGAAAAGTAACGCAAAATGGAATAGGAAAGTTAGAATAAAGATCAAGGTAAATAACGAAAGGGAATCCAAGCAAGGAAGGAAAGTAATTAAAATACGAAAAAATGAAAGGAAACAAATCGCGTAATACAAAGGAATGAAAATTAAATGAATGAAATCAAGAACGTAATGCCAGGTGGGAAAAGCAAGGACAACGAAGTCAGGAAGTCCAGGAAAGAAAGATGAATAGAGGAAAGGGAGAAACGATAGAAGTAAGAAATAATAGGAGGAACGAAGGTAAAAAGAATGGATTGAATGAACGTTGTTTGAGGGTAAGAGGAAGTGAGTATACACACAGGGTGTCCACTAAGTAAATAATAAAAGGACGGTTTGAGAAGGAAATAAACCGATTACTGCAATAAATTGAGGAAGAGGAATGTATTATGTTGTTTTAGTTCGAAATTTCTCCGCAAGATGTTAATATACAAATTTCGCCCCTCTGCTGTCTAAAGGTCTTTGTGTTGTTTAGCCGTTGGTATGTATGAGTGAGGCTGAAGTGGATGAAACGAGGAGACTACAATTTAGGAGTTTCGGGTATTGAGGTTGGAATCCAGAGAGACACAAAGGCCAAACCTCTCAATTACGAGGGGCGGGGAAACGAGGTTGAGATTCCCTCAAGCTCTAGCCTGGGACATATATAACATCATAACTAAATTACGTATTACACATTCAAAATTGACACACATTGTTAATAGATTGAGTTTTTCATTTATTTGTTGATTACTTTCTTCATTTATTAATTTTTAAAATTTATTTACTTTTCCTTCCTCAGCAGCTAATTGATCATTTCCATATTTATTTACTCTCTCTCTTATATATGATTAATTTCCATATTTATCTTCTCATTTTTTATCTTCTTATTTATTTATATGCTCACTTGTTGATTATATTTTCTCTTCCGTGTATTCTCACTCAATTGATTTTCTTCGTTCATTCATTTCCTTATCTTTATTATTTATTGATTTATTAAAATATTCAGTTATTAGCTTCTGCACGTTCACTTACTCATTTATATACTTATCTTCTCATTTTCATAATTATTTATTTGTTCATTCATTTAAATGCCCGCTTCTTGATTTGTTCTCTTCCACTCACTTGAACATTTGTCCTTTTCTTTGTTCATTCGATAGTTCATTTCTTTATTCATGTTTATCATTTATTAATTTATTAAAAAATTCTGTTATTGGTTTATGAATGTTTACTTCCTCATTTATATATTTATCTTATCAGTTTCCTAATTATTGATTTGTTAATTCATTTAAAAGTTCACTTGTTGAATTTGTTCCCTTCTGTGTATCCTCACTTACTTAATTGAAAATTTATCATTCGATAGTTCATTTCTTTATTAATTTTATGACACGTTTACTAGTTTTAAAAAAAATTATATTTTTTTAAATTTGAGTAATGGAGCAAAATTTTTTATTTTCATCTTATTTTATTTTTACTTTTTTCTCCCTCCTCCATATTTTCTTATATAACTTTTATGCTTTAGTTCGTGTTGTTATTAATTTTATGTACATCTTTAAGCATTGCCACAGGGGGATGAAAAACCAATCAATCAATGAATCAATTGATTTTATTATTTATTTAAATATTAAGTTATTAGTTTCTTCGGGTTCACTTGCTTGATTATTTACTTATTCCTTTCCTCATTTATTGATTTGTTCAAAGTTCCGCTTGCTTGATTATTGAGTTATATTTTGACTTTTCGTGGTTTATTACATCAATTTTCTTTGGAGAAGAACTGGATTAATAATGTTGCGTCACTTCACACTCACATAAATAAGGAGAAAAAGTTATGAGGCATAAATGTGGAAATTATTAATATCAAATGAAAAAACCGGCTATATAAATATAAAGTTAATTTTTTCAGTATATGGGAAAACCTACAGCTGTAAATAAATCACTTTTAAAAATTAAGAGTCACATTGAAAGGGAAATACCAATAAAAAGGGATAGATTGTAAATGTATCATATATAAATGAGAATTTACGAAACAAATTTACAGGAAATCCAAACTTTGTTAATTTATCTACTTTTTTTCCTTATTTATTTTCTTCTTTCTGCAAAGTTTTGTACGTTCGCTGATTTCCGTGTTTATCTTCTCAATATTCTGATTTATTGATTTGTTTATCTATTTACATATTCACTCGGCTGGTCTACCTTCTCCTCTGTGTACTAACTCCGTCGGACATTTATTCATTTGTTCGTCTATTCTACTGTTTATTTGACTGTTTACTCCAATATTCAGTTGCTAATCTCTTCACTTTCACACCATTTTTTTTGGTTTGTTTAGTTACAAAAGAATAAATTACATAATGACTATGACTATAACAAGAGTTTATTATGTAAAAAAAGAAACGATTTAAGAGATGAGTGAAAAAGGTATATAATTTGATAAAAAAATACGTAGCATCATTAAAATAATTTTTTAAAAAATGTCACGGAGTCTGACACGTTAAAAACAAAAATTCTAAAACATGAAATAGGAAAATTTTAAGATTTGACCGAGAAAAACTAAGTAGTTAACGATTGGAAAAAATATGTACGCGAGACAGTTTAAAAAATAAATTAGACGAACTGTAACAGAATAATAGAAAAAAAATTAATACTGTAGATTGATAAGGTATGAGCAAAGATACTGAAACTGAAAGAAGAAGAAGTAATAGATATATTTAATTGGCACTAAAAAAATGAGCGGGCGCTTTCCTGTATTTAAAAAAAAATTAATTCGTGAGTGAAGTAGAAAATGTTGATACATAGAGAGGGGAAAATATTATTCGAAGTCGCTGGCCTGTGAAAGGGTGGAATAATTCTGAAAACAATCCCTTTTTTGTAAATAAAAGCAGGTATTATATTTTTAAAAAGGAATATTAGAAGAATTTTATTTTTTGGGTGAATTGCAAAAAAGACCCTCGTATATATCAGCGATAGATTAGTCTGAAGGTTTAGTTTCCGACCGAAAAGGTATTTTTGCCTGGCGAAGAGGAGGAGGAAGGGGAGAGGACGTTTTTATTTTTTTACTTTTAATGGGCATTTTCAGATTACTGTGGTGAAAAACTGTCCACTAGAATCCGCTTAGTCTGGAGAGGAGAGAGCCGTAAACAGCGTCCTGGGAAGAGGATTACTCTCAGAAGCCTCCACTCACTCACTCGCCCGCTCTTATGGCATTTTAATATATAACCTCTTTTTTTCGAAGAAAGACGAAGAGCCGTAAAATGGAAAAAAAATATGAAAAAAAATCCTCCACGACCCGTTAAGGGTAGGAGATAGTAGAGAGACAGGGAGAGACGAGGAGGGGAGAGGGGAGAGAGAGAGAGAGAGAGAGAAAGGCGAGGAGAATAAATACGTATCAGTTCCGCAGAAATAAATCCCCGAGGCCAAACGATTTTCGTGTTCCGTGCGCCTTTATGACTTCATTGGTCATGCATACGAATTGGGTTATTAAACACTCCCAAGCCCCCCCCTTTTTTTTTAAAAAATATATATAATTTTTTTCCTATCGCTCTCGGCCGTGCTAATTATTTTTTCCTGTCTCCCGTCCACTTCAAATTTTACAGTGACTGTAATATTTGACGTGTTGAAAACATGTATATTTAGTGAGGGGTGGGGTTAATAATAAGTGAAGCAACCATATTATTAAAGAATACTTTATATTCAGAATGGAATGATAAAAAAGGCGGAGGTGAACGGAGGCAATGTGTTAATTTCCTCGCCCCCTCCCCCACCACCCGAAACCGTCATTAAAATGGACAATTTATTTTATAAAAAATATGTAGCAGTTTATTGAAGAACACAATTTAAAGCTTAGACGACGTATTTGGTTGAAAATATACGCAAACAAATTCGACGAAACCGCTATAAAATTAATGGACCCCGATAAAAATATATACATATTAGAAGGAAATAAGGGCAGATTAAAGATTTTTTTTAAACAAATTACCGCATCCCCCTCCACCCCCACCCCAAAATGATGTTAGCCGCGTGTTACCGTAATTGTGTAGAATTCGGTTCGCGCGAGAACATCCTGTTCAAAATTTTGGTCGAAATTGTTCCTTCAGTTAAAAGATAGAAGTCCATCTTAGGGGATGAACTGTAGCTTAAATTGCACTTTTTTTTTAAATATCAGAATTAAACTCAGCGACTCACATCACACCGGTTTAGAACCCAATCTCGACTGTTTCTTGGTTATTTTTACGGGTTTCCCCTCCACCACACCCAACCCCTAAGTATACTACGCCCTTCGGTTATGGATGGGGTTGAAATTATACGTATTCTAGCAGTGTCGGAGGATCCACTGTCAAATTAATTGACCTGCATATGTATTTTTTTTGATAGAAATATTGGCCGTTTTTTGCTTATTAAATTTTTTCACCCCCTCCAGCCCCACTCATAGGGATTTAAGAAAAGTCTAATGCTGATATTGCTAATTTCTGGGATACTAAGAACACGTGTACCAAAATTTGGGTCTAAATTGTTAAAAGGTAGAACGCGTATGTCTGTTTTACGCTCCCCCTCTTAGGGGATGAAATGTAGCTTAAATTGCACCTTTTTTTATTTCAGAATCAAACTCAGTGACTCACATCACACCGGTTTAAAGCCCAATCACGACTGTTTTCTGGTTATTTTACTGTTTTGCCCCTCACCCCCTAAGAATACTTCCCTTCGGTCATGGATGGGGTTGAAACTATAGGCTAGACTTATTGGAGGACACAGTATTAAATTAATTGACCCACAAATTAATTTTTTTGGTTTGTTTTTTTACTTAACATCTTCCACCCCCTACAATCCCACCTATAGGGGTGGAAGCAAAGTCTAATTCCGCCAGTGCTAATTTCAGGGTGGCGAATAACTCGTGTACCAAAATTTGGTCGAAATTGGTCCACCAAATTTATTATAGAGATAAGACAGAAATGAAGTTACGTTTGCTTAGGCAATGCTTTTTAGAGCTAATTTAAGTGAGTGAATAAATAAAGAAAGAGTTATTTATGAGACGTTTCACTCACTCACTCTACGGTATTAGAAGAGCATGGTGACGTCTCCGCTTTCCCAACAGCTCCTGGGGGAAAGACGAGAAGGTCAACATCAGTACATCATGACATCATTTACAACTCAACTCTTTTATTATTAATTACATTGCAGAGGTTAACGGTCCAGGGAACTTCAGTGGCACAGGAAGAAGTTTCAGTTGCGCTCCAGAGAGGTTTTGTTTAACTTTCATCTGCATTTTGACTTTAAAAAGTGAAAACAACGACTGCGGGCGGTTAGCAGAAACAGAGGGAAAACTCAGAAGTGAAGTGAGTGTTTTCCATCCAAAGACATTAGAATATTAGCTTCCGGGGGGGGGGGAAGGAGGAGAGGGCAAGAGGAGAGAAGTGACAACCTCTTTGAATAACGTCTCCTTTCAAACAAACGAGAAAGAAAGATAAAGAGACATGTTTTATTAACCTAATGTTTTATAAATATTATATATATATATAATATTAACGTATCTTTCAATACTCTTATCAATATTCAATAATAAGTTGTTCATTAGTACCTCTACTTAAACCTAATTTTTACACCACATTTCGTAACTTAATTTAATAGATACATTTTTACAAAGTAAAAAAAAACATAAGAAAAAATGAAAACTAATTTGTAGATTATTTCTCAAATATATTAGACTAATATGACAAATAAATCATTTTTACTGCTTTTAAAGTATTAACATATTTTTAAATGTTTGTGGAAAAAGAGAAGGAGAGAACGAAAGAGAGAGAAAGGGGGAGGGGAAGACAGAAACCCATAGAGATACACACTCAGAAAAAAGGGCATATAGAGAGATAGAAGGAGATATAGAGAGATAGAAAGAGATAGAGACAGATAGATACTGAGAAAAAGAGACGAAAACGCACAGACACGTGCACATTCAGAAGAAATAGAGGAGAATAGAGTGAGAGAGAGGTAAGAAGGTGCACACAGGCACAAAAAGGGATAGGTAGATATATATATGTACATATATATATATATATATATATATATATATAGAGAGAGAGAGAGAGAGAGAGAGAGAGACGGATAGAGAAACACACAGGAAGAAAGAGGAGGAGATACACACACCGAAAGAGAAGGAACGAAAGAGTGGCAGAAGCCCAAAAAGACTCACACTCACAAAAAATAGATGGATGGAGACAAATAGGTTCAGAGAAAATGAGACGAAAACAGAGGCATATACAAAAGGGAGAGAGAGACACACAAACAGACAGAAAGAGCTAGATAGAGACAGTGACAGAGATGGAGAGAGATACACACAGACAAGAGAGAGAGAGAGAGAGAGAGAGAGAGAGAGAGAGAGAGACAGGCATACAAAAATAGAGATAGACAGACTGATCGAGAAACTCATACACTGATATATACAGCGGTAGAGAGACATAAACACACAGATAAAAGAGAGAGACAGATATGGAGAGACGGAAACACAGATGGAGAGATAACATTCTCGTGCATAGCCTGCAAAAGTTTCACCGAGTTAGTGAGACAGAGGGATCAAATAATTCCCCCAGAGGAAATATTACCAATTAAACCAATTAGCAGCATCAAGAGAGATCATTCATTACTAATAGAAAAATAAGTGGGCGAAATTAAACGGCCGAGTGAACAGAATCCACTCCAAAGTTTTGTCCGCGGCATTAATTCAATTACAAGCACAACAAGAGGAGGAGGAGGAGGAGGAGGAAGAAGTGGTGAGGAGGTGAGGAGTAGAGGAGAGAGAGTCGCTCCGGTAATCGTTTCTCTCTTTTCACCTTTCAGTGGCACTGATACGTAAATATGATTTATTTCAGGGAAAATAAAAAAACTAATCCTGTGCAAAATTTTAATATCGCGTAGAAATAAAAAGAGGCGTAGAGAAATGGCGGAGTGATTTTTTAATCGAGTGTGGGACAGAGGGAGCGTAAAGTAGTTGACGGGCAGGGAAAACTTCTATGCGTAAAAGGATTAAAAGTTTAAAATAATTAAACGCGTGCGCGAAAGAGAGAGAGAGAGAAATCAAGAGCAAACGATTTTTTTTTAAATAAGGATTCGTGACTCCTGTTACTTCAATATAGGAAACAAAATAATTGTTTTACTATTCTTTTATTTTACATTTATGATTTTATCTCTCATCTACTTTTCCTAATCATTCGACCCAATGAATTTTCAAAAAAATGCTCTCTGCAACTACAGGACAAGGTAGAGGTGGACATTTGATGAGAACGAACAAAGACGGAGTTCAAAAGCGAGTATTTTATGGGGAAGTAACAAGGGAAAGACCAGGGGGAAGGCGGATACGTTGAAGGGAAGGCATGTGGAAGGAACGAGACGACAAGTGGAAGAAGAATACTAACATAAGGAGAGAGATGAATTGGTGGCGTACCTAACGCAACAGACTTATAGTACATATAGAGCAGGTTTGAGGTTGTCTGCCTTGCTGTGACGTCACGTCCGGGCTGGGACTTTGTAAAGACTTTCTCCTCCATCGCGGCGCTGGAGAAAAGAACCCACTGGAGGTCTCTGCGGATTAGTGCAGACTTTTAGCGACCGAGGATGACGGAGGATTATCGATCCCGCAGAACCTCTCGAGGCAGAGAGCGCGCATTACGCCACGAGTGAAGAGGTCGCTGGTTACGTCGAACCACAGGGTGGACCAGCTTAACCACTGCGACTCTGCCTGCACATTATGTCACAGAAAAGGACGAAGAATCGTGGAAACGAACGGTGGAATGAAGACAGAAGTGATAGAATTAAGTTTGGAATAAATAAAGTAAAGGGAAGATGGTCCCGATGCAAAGAAAATAATATGGACGGAAAGATAAGCGGAAGGAAGCTGTTAAAAAATAAAAGGAAAATAAGAAAAAAGGGGAAGGAAAGGAATATAAGGCAAATATGAAAAGAAGCGAAGGGAAGGAAGGAAGGGAAGTAAAGGGAAATAATGAAAAAGACAGAGAATAGAAAGTAGAGAAAGTAAAAAGAAGGGAAAGAAAAAAAAACTAGAAATAAAAGGAGGAGGGGATAAAACGGGAAGGAAAGTAAAAAAAGTGGAAAGGGAAACTACAGAACGGAAGGATACCGAGGACACGACAGAAAAAACTATGAAAAATAGAAAACGAAAACAGACGGTTGGAAAGGAATGAAAAAAAAGATAGTAAGAAATGAAAAGGAAGGAATTGACATAAAATATTGAAAACGAAGAAAAGAAATAAAGTAGAAGTTAGGAAAATTAATAAAGGAAAGACAAGAATTGGAGGGAAAAGAAAACAGTAATTAAGCAAACGGCAGAAGCAGAAGAAAATGTTGAAAGGAAAGATAAAATAGAAGGAAAACAAGGTAACGAAGGAAAAGGAAAGTTAGACATCAGAGCAAGGAAAATAAAGAAAGGAATACGTGCAGGCGAATAAGAACATTTAGAAAGGCAAGAATGGAAGATGAACAAGGTAATGAAGAAAAGTAACGCAAAACGAAATAGGAAAGTTAGAATACAGAGCAAGGTAAATAAGGAAAGGAATTCAAACAAGAAAAGAAGGAAGGAAATAGGAAATATTACATATATAAGTAAAATTAAAGGAATGAAATCAAGTAATTTAAATAGAATCATTATATATTTGACACCGGATACTGGGAAGGAAATAACATTACAACTGGAGGAGATAAATAAAAATTGATGCTTAATTATAAATTTATTATTATTTATGTAGAGAGAGGGACATTTTTAAAATATAAATGACGGCATTTTTTGAGTCGGTAATTATGTTAAATTATATTTAAATACAGGATTTTTTTGGAATTGTTAAAATTTTATAGCGTTTAAAACAGTTTTATTATATCTCTGTAACACCTGAAGATGTTCCATGATTACTAATTGATAGATTTCTTTGTAATTCACAGACTGATTACATATAGTTTAGAATGTGTCTCGCGCATGCGCTGTTCGGGTGTGCAATTGACGTTTCGCATGCGCAGAATAGAATTTCATTTCCGTTCCACTAGTCCCTCTCCTTTCCACCTCAGTTTAACGTTGTTTTAACAATAACAAACGGCACACACACGGGTGTTATATTCCTGCGAGTGCAGTTATATGATTATTATTATTTGTTATTAATGAGGGCGCCGGGGGTTGGAGGAGTTCGCCCGGTTCTATTAATCGCTTTTGTCAGGCCTCATAAATTACGCAACTGCGAAACAACAGGCACCAAATATTGTTTGAGCAAACAGTTCCGCCGCTGCTCGCTCAGTTTACCCTCGCGCTCCATCTCTGCCTCGCGCAGATATTTACGTTTCTGAAAAAACAAAACAAGTATAAATAAATTGCACGGGGGGCGTGAAACCAAAACCAAACTGTAACTACAGGGACTAGAAAACACTATGTACTTTGTTATTTGGGAAAGGGGGCACGAGTCTCAACCCTCCTCTCTCTTCTCTCTCTCTCTCTCTCTCTCTCTCTCTCTCTCTCTCACTAAGTATATATTTATGAATTATTAAAGTCAGTAAAGCGGAACACTAATTTGTTTCAAACAATTGGCGAGTTTCATGAATACGCGACCAGAAATCGTTCAGCTGTAAGGTCATGTGGTCAAGCACCGCCTTCTATTCACAATACCGGGACAATTTGTTTTCTTAATCGTCCTTCTAGTATTTAAAATCAAGGTTCCTGCATAAAGTATTGAATGAGCTGCTTTGTAAAATAGCACACCACATCTATTCGGTTTTTTCTGCTCTTTTGTTTATTAGTTTCATGTGTTTCCCGGAGCAAGGACAGTTTCCTGGTCCAAGTAATTCAAAACTCCATTGCGTGTTTCTCACTGTGTGTGACATCGTCTGTCCGTGTTGTGTTTATATTGACTTTTGTCTACATACATTTTCTTTTATTAATTTATCTAAGATTATTTGTCTTCAATTATGTACCTTATTTTGTTCATTTGTAATGTATGACGTATCCTATTTCCTCAATCCAGGACTAATGGAACAACAATAAATCTAAAATAATCTAATTAGAAATAGACACTGAAAACTTTATTTTTTAATGAAGCAAGCAGGATTTTTTTTAAAAATCCTTCAAGTTATATCATTTAACAACATAATTATTCCCATACCGGAAGAAGTCTGGGGCTGATAGATGCAAACAAGACAATTAGCTCAGTATCCCAAGCATGCAAAATAGTATACAGTAGGACGGAAAGACGAATAAATACAATGCGAGCTACGAGAAGATCAGTGTGATTTCAGGAAGAACGTACGGAGCAACATTGACTTTGCGTCTAATTTTACAAGACGGGATATGAAAGAAAAGGGGCCTACGATCATGGCATTTGTAGGTTTAGAAAAAAGCATTCGATAACGTGAACTGGAACACACACCACTACTAAGGATTTTGAGGACGACCGGAATAAAATACCGAGAAAGAAGGCTTACACATAACCTGTACAGAATAGAAGATCAAGAAAGAAAGCCGTATTGAAGAAATGAGTAAGACAAGGATGTCCATGCTACTTAACTGCTGGTGATGAATAAAGTTAAAAATGAATATGAAAAGGGAATAAAAATGCAAGGAGAAGAAATTAAAGTCCTAAGGTTTGCCGATAATATTGTAGTATTTGGGAAGTCACAAGAAAACTTGGAAACCATAATAAATGGCATGAACGTGATCCCGGAGAAAGAGTTCAACAAGAGGATTAATGGAAGAAAAAGCAATGATGGGGTATAGTATGGGAAACATTGGATTAACAAAGGCTGTTAGGGATATTATGAAGGAAGTTAAGGAATTCTGCTACTAATAACTAGAGTGGGACAGCACAGGCAGAGAAGACGAATTTATTTAAGGGTAACTCAAGTATGAATATTAGGAAATCTTTGCTGAAAATGTTGGTACCGAGCGTGTCGTTATATGGGGTGCGGAAAGTGGACGGCGGGAGTTGCGGACATGAAAATAATAGAAGCCTTTGAAATGTGGTGCTGTAGTAGAATGAGATGGGGTGGAAAGGGTAACAAACCAGGAAGTTATAAGCAGAATAGGGGGGGGGGGAGAGAACGATATAGGATCCCCGAAGTCTGCGCTGAAGTTTGATTTCCTCTTGATGTCTAGCTTATACCTACCCGCATTACAACGGAAAACTTTTCAATGCTAATGAGTTAATAGAGACAGTTGTCGGATTTTATGTCTGTCCGTTTATATTTTAAACTGCTCCTGTTGTTTTTTTCTACAGGTCACCGAACCTTTTCCCCTCTGACTATATATTGTTCCCATTTTTTCTTGTTGGTCCGTTGTTTTTTTGTTGTTAATTAGTATTGTTTCTCCCCCGCAGTTGAGGGTGTAACAGACTTACCTCAAACCCGGTCCACTGTCGAAATTTAAATATGAGATATACGTGTATGCATTGTGAGTGAGTAACCTGACCCCTTCAGTTATGCTAATTCTTTATTTGCGCGCGTCCACTTTGCCGTCGCGTGCGCCGATGGAATTTTAAATCAGTGTGACCAGAGCTTCAGAAGCCTCCGCCGCTGCTGCTGTTGTTTTCCATTTGCAATTCAACGACCGTCGTCGTCGTGCAGGTCAAGATATTTCGAGGTATCGACTAACCTATAAATCCGCCGCAGTGAGACTGCCGGACCACCTGTTGTCCAAGATGGCGGCCAAGACGACAACGACGACGATGACGTCATCGCTCTCGAAGGGTGCTTAAATTTTTAAAATATATCTATACATTCCCCACCCCCTCTGAATTATGAATCCCTTCTAATTCGTCAGCCTTCGCTAAGACAGCAAAATAATTTAAAGGGAAAAATAAAAAAATTCCTTCCGTCTCTTATAAATAATTAAAAAATTATCTGCAAATAAACGTTAAATCTACGAAAATTTATTGAAGTTCTTTTAATATTTAAACACTTTAAAATATTTTTAAAAAATATGTTTCTTGGCGTGGTAATTAGTCCTAAGACTGGTCTGAACCATGATAACCTATGCTCCCCTAGTCTTTTCCTTTCTACATAGCTACCACATCCTACCTAATGTACTTAGCGTGTTCCATCCTCGTCCGCTCTCTTCTGTTCTTACACCTCCTCTTGGTCAACATCCTCCATATTGTTCTCTCTTCACATATTCTGCTTATAACTTCCTCGTTACTGATTCTATCCACCACATATCATTTTCCTGTAGCACCACATTTCAAAGGCTTCCATTCTTTTCCTTTCTGCAACTCCTGTCGTCCACGTTCCGCACCCACATAACTCCATACCAACATTTCCTAATATCAATACTTATTCTAGCAGTAAGTAAATTCCTCTTCCTTGCCTGTGCTATCCTACTCTAGTTATTACGCTACCCAAGTAGCAGAATTCCTTAACTTCCTTCAAAATTTCCCTTCGAAATTTACCAGCCTTTGTTATTCCACTGTTTCCCATACTACACTCCATTACCTTGGTTTTCCTCTCTATTAACCTCCATATTGAACTCTCTCTCTCTCCCTCCATCTCTCTCTCCCTCTCTCCCCCCTCTCTCTCCCCCCCTCTCTCTCTCCAGGACCACGTTGATGCAATTTATTGCGGTTTCCAAGTCTTCTTCTGACTCCGCCCTAATACTGCAATATCGTCGGCAAAGCGTAGGCTTTTTATTTCTTCTCCTTGCAGTATGATTCCTTTCCCACATTCATTCATAACTTTATCATTGCCCGTTCGATGTAATTAAAGAGCCTGGACATAACAGTCTTACTCCTTCCTTAATTTCTACTTTCTTTTCACAGTTAAAGTCAATTTGAAAACATAATTTATCACAATTACCGACTCATAATGTCAGTATTTATATTTACAACTTTCATATTTTTATTTTGTAGAAATTAATTCATTTTACCATCATGTTTTTATTCTTTTTCTACCATTTTATCTAGTGATGATAATTTTCACCCACTATCCGGATGTAATTCTATATAAATTTTTTTACGACAAAAAGATTATTTATTGAATACAATTTGAAAAAGTTCATATAGGCTGGAATAAGAATATTTATTTAATAACTTTATTTTTTTAAAGATTGTAATTTTATAAAGTTACGCAGTAAGAAAAATGTGATATTTCGTCAGGTGTTGTTTTTTGTAAGATTTACTTTGGCAGTAATAGAACCGAGAGCGGATTATTCCACGTTTTGATGAAATGGCCCTGTTTGAGGCTGAAAGGCTAAATGAGGATGGTTCAGTAACGGGCAAATTCCCTTTAATACCATTTTGAGAAGAAGAATGGGGAAGGCAGTCAATATACACAAATATCCCAAATTTTTGTTAATACACCGACGGACATTTTTTTGTTTATTTATTTTCTTACCCTTCGTAATAACCCGCTGATATAATTTTTTTTGGAAAAGCGAAGAATGAGAGGAAGAATGATAATGCCCCACATTTTCCCCTTGATTCACTCCAGTGTTGTCACGTTTCTCCCCCTCGTGTGACGTATTGCGGGGTTGTTTGTCGCTGCCCCTTGAAAACTTAATTCGGATGGACGTCACTCACTGAAATTCCCTGAAGCGTGATACGTCAGCAACGCCCTCGGTCTTTGGAGGATCTGCAACAGCAACAGCAGCGACCGGAAATTTGTTCGGTGCCGAATAGTGGCCGATAAATCTCACTCGCTGGAGTCACGTGCTGCGACGTCACGCGGGAGATAGCAGCGACACTACTACACGTGTCTAACCTCCTTGGTCAGAGATTATAGTGTAAGTGTCGATAACTCTGAAATTATCTAGCTATTTCAATTTTGTATTCATTATTTTAATATTGTAAATACTGGATCATTTATTGTACAAACTGATAATCTTTATGATTATAAAGAGGGAGGTCAAGGATGGAATACGCTAAGCAGGTTAGGATGTGATTTGTGCTAGTTATAAGAAAATGAAAATGCTTGCGCAAGATAGGTTAGCATGGAGGGTTTGGTCAGACCTGTATTAGGACTGAATACCACACCAACAACAACAATAGTTTTCATTATATGAATTTTAAAAAATGAGAAAAAATTGGGCAATATAGAGTCATCTAACCCAAAACATACATTTTAAGTAACAGGAACCGGAAAGCAAAGAACAACTTTTTCTTCTCAAAGGTAAAAAAAAATTAAGTGCTCAGGAGAAGTCAAGTAGATTAAAAAATGTTGAGGTTCAAGAATAAATTAGTTCGTAGCCTCGTTGACACACCCGAGTAACTGTAAAGCTCCGTGGAAATGATAAGAAACAATATCACGGCTCTTGAGGATAGTTTGTGAAACAGGAAGAAGACCGGGAGATTTTAGTGAAAATATAAATACACCCATACCGAAGAAGATAGATGCTTACAGCTGTGAACAGCGCAGGAAAATAAGTTTATTAACTCATGCGTGCAAAATATTAAAGAAAATAGTATATAGGAGGATGGAAACGTAAATAGAACGCGAGTTAGGAGAAGTTCAGTTTGGTTTCCAGGAAGAATGTGGGGGACAAGAGAAGCAATATTGACTCTACGTCTAATTCCAGAAGACAGGATAAGGAAAAAGCCGAGGCATTAGTAGATTTAGAAAAAGCCTCTGATAATGTAAACTGGGACATACTATTAAGAATTTTGCACAGCGCAGGGATCGAGAAATAACCTCTACAGAAGACAGGCAGCAGTGATTAGAATAGATCAACGAATGCCTCGGATCTCTACCACTTATTGTTGGACTTCTGATGTAATTTTTCGTTATGTTTTGACACTGTTGTGGCAAGTTTTTGTTTCCATTTAAATATATACACATATATATTTTTAATTTGTTTCAATTTCACCTTCCTAGGATTAATTTCCTGTACGTTTTCCATCTACAGGGAGGAAAAAACCTGAAGAAGGCATAAATACATACCGAAACGTTGTTTGGAGTCTGTACAAGGGCATCAATTTGTTTAATTTACAGCACTGTAGTCAATTTGATGGATGCCCGTGGAAGATGACAGTCTGCAGTCGCCCCAGTAAGCCCAGGCCCCTCAATGGGCCTCCAGAGCCGAAGAAGAAGTCAATTTGATGGGCGAAGATTGAAGACGGTGAAGAATAAATTGGGGAGTCCGTCTCGTGGTTTAGTGCCATCTTTTTGATTTCCTATTTCCCTTGTCTGCGACTGTTCCTGCAGGTTTCTAGTGCCTGATGACGTCACAGTCATGATGCGTAGGAGGAAACCTTCCAGTCTGTCCGTCTGTCTCGTGTTTATTATGATGGCGGCTGATATCGCGCGCGATGTTTAGCGTAACACGAAGCCGCTGTTTGTTTTCTGGAATCGGAACATGGCCGTTGCCTCCCTTTCTCTTCCCTCCTTCCCCGGCTTAAGCGATAGTAAATTTTAAGTTTACACGACCCCGGGCCTTTTACAAGCGTCGATTCTCTCTCTCCCCCTCTCCCTCTCCTTCTCTGTTCCGTGAAAACGACCTACAACTGTCTGGCGACGTCGTAATCAATTTCCCTGCACGAGCGACGCCACTGGCCCAGTGTTCCAGGACACGCGACGCTCGCCACGAGGACTAAATTAAATGCTCTAGTCTATTGTATATACTATATCGAAATTGGCACAACTGAGAATCTGTAAGATAATAGTTTTTATATATAAATAATAAGAATAAAAAATGCTGTAGTGTTGTCACCTCCATAATAATAATAAACTAATCTCACCTTTCCAAAGAGCTTAAACATTAAGGTACGTGCAGCTGCGCGGCGCCCAAAGTGGGGAAGACGCACGCGAGTGTTCCTGCGCGGCGCAGTTGTACCAACGTAATTAGGGTAAAATGTGTTGAGTTGTCTTCTGGGGGGCTGTGTTAATAATTTCTTGTTGTAGCAGGGGGGAGGGGGTGGTGTGTGTTGTTTTCCCCCTTGTGCTCTCTCTCTCTCTCACCCTACATATGCGGCGGCTGTTAATTGTTATATAGTTGCAGGAGGCGTCAACATGCGGCGTCGTCCTCACAACCAGAGATAATAGCCCACGCGAGAGAGACGCGTAAACTTGAAGGGACGAGACGGCCACCACGAAGCAGGCTTCACAAGCAGCTCCTGTATTCTTCTATATTGGAGGGAAAAAATTTCGATTTTACTTAATACGGTTTTCGGTTAGGTCGGGAAGCAAAATAGAAAGAGACCAAAATTGATATACTGGGAAGGCAAAGTAGGAAGAGGACAAAATTGGTATAGGATAGGAAGGCAAAGATGAAAGACACCAAAATTAATACAGTGAGAGGAGGTGAATTAGAAGTAGAAAACCCGTGGAGGTTAGAAACGGAAAAGAGAGCGGGAAGCAATGAGAAGGCGACCAAAATTGATATTGTGGGGGAAACAAAGTAGGAAGTGACCAAAATTGGTTTAGGGTAGGAAGCGAAGTCAAAAACAAAATGTGTTAATGAGGCGAATTTGAAACAGACCAAAATTATTAGATACTGGAGAGAAAGAGAGAATAATTGATTCTTGTTTTTCTCTCGCTGAATATCCCGTGTGATGGTATCTTTCCTATTGAGTAAGTTATCATTCCTTGTAACAAGACCTATTGGGGAATATCCCGTGTGTGCTGACGGAAGAATGTCTTTGTTTGTTTTGGAACATCCACTTATTGTGTTAGGCGAAAATAAAATACAATAAATGGCCAAAAGTCAGAAACAATTAGAATTTTAATTCAAAATAAAAGACGTTTCGTCCCCAACTTAAACAAAAAAAATCCATTATAAAAAGTTCCTCTTCAGTTCTTTAATTAAAACCTTTTTGTGTTCCTGCCGCAACATCCAGGGTCGAAAACTTTTATTCCTGACCAATAATAGTATTTTATTTATGATATTAAGTTCAATATTTTGCAGAATATATTTTCCGAATTGGAACATATCCCGCCATGGGACAGAAGCGGAATATCCCGTGGCCGCTGATGGAATAATATCTTTGATAGTCGTGTAATATCCCGTGTCTGCTGATTGAATAATATCTTTGCAGCGAGCGACTATATCCCACGCTCTTTATCGTTTCACGAGAAGTATACTCGTGGGATATTACTACAGTCGTGATAAAAGTTTTTTCTTTTCCCATGACACAAAGGGAATGTAACTGTTGCCAACTGTCGGATGAATATTACGGCATGACGTCACGAGCCTGGATGACGAGACGCTGTTGTTGTCTCTGTTTCGCAGACATAAATATAAATAGTTTGTATTGGAAGTTAGCAGCAGCCGCCTTCTCCGCCTTCTTTGATTTATTTGCCATTCTGCTGCGCGTGACGCGAATTCGCCATATTGACAGAGACGCTCCGTCCGAGTCACGTGAACAACTTGTCTCTCATCCTCTCCCTCTCCTCCTTCCCCGTCACTGAAATAGCGGCGCACGCGACTTGCTGCTACTCGTCGTCACATTTTACATTACCAATAATTATTTTTCTGCTAAGTTGGTAGCCTGTAACGTCTCCCAGGAATTGTAAATACAAAGTTTCCTCGACTGACCAAAGCAAATAAAGGTAGAACCATTGGGGTCTACCTGCTATACAATTATTTATTCAAGACGGCGAAAATTAATCGCATTTGAGTAAGTAAGCAGCCTGCAAATTTACGGGGTAATCCCCCCTCAGCGGCGCAGAGGGGTGGGACGGGGGTGGAGGGGAACCCCTCTAGAGGCTGCGCTCAACCGATATGAATCTGCCTAGGAGCCGACTAAAGAAAGCTATCAGCAGATAAGTGCCTGATGATGGCGAAGGCGTTTAGTTGAAGAACGGTGCCATTCGAGCCCTGCTGCTGCTGCCCCGATAGTGGCTTCACGGAGATTATGAGCAAGACTGAGTAGTCTGACAGTATCACTTTACTACTTTAATTATAAATGTGGAAAAAGGACTCTTAATGATGACCATAATCATCATTGAGAGAGAGAGAGAGAGAGAGAGAAGGATGTATATATGGAGAGATGTATGGATAGAAAGTGTGAGTGAGTGACAGACAGTCAGTGAATCAATCAATCAGAGAGACAGAGAGGGAGAGAGATATATAGATAAATAGAGAGAGACAGAGGGGCGAGAGAAAAAGAGATAGTGAGAGAGAAACAAAGAGGGGTGAGAGAAAAAGAGATAGTGAGAGAGAAACAAAGAGGGGTAAGTGAAAAAGAGATAGAGAGAGAAAAACAGAGAGGGTGAGAGAGAAAGAGATAGAGAGAGAGAAACAAAGAGGGGTGAGAGAAAAACAGAGAGGAGTGAGAGAGAAAGATATATTAATATATGCATCCTTATATAATAATACGTTTAAAGACTAGGATATAAATATTACTTACGAGAATATTATCACCATTTAATTATGACGTAATTACATCACATTAACAATAAATTAACTTCTGTAGTCATATAAAAAACTATGAGTATTTTCCTTTGTTATTAGCTTTTATTTTGTGTGTGTAATATATTTTTTAAATAATATGTACACAAGTCCAATCAGGCTATTCTTTGCGCACCTGTTTACCTTGATATGCGGACCAGAAAATATGATTTTTAAAATTAGACCTATTTTTACCTATTTTAATATCATAATCGTTTGTTTCCATTATATTTTAAAATTTTTAATTTTTTTCTCTGCAGATTAGCCTTATTTATTTATAAATATTTTACACTCTGTACTCTTATCACCTTAAGGGGCTAAAAATATTGATTACCTCCGTGGAATAATGTTTCATGATTATATAAAAACTGTTTTTTACATCTGGAAAAACCGCGGACTTTACAGGCACTTTGTAGCGGAAAAGAGAGAGAGAAAAAAGGGGTTAACTTTTCCACTCTTTGTAATATTTTCTAGCGTTTATGTTTTTAATCCCACAGCTTCACCTCTTTCAACGACAGGATAAAAGAAAAGAAAAAAGATAAATCCGCAGCCAACTTTCTCAGGGTCGCGGGGGGCGGGAATCTCGGAATATTTTTGTGTGAGGAGGCGGCGGAGGCAGAGATAAGTAAATATCTAGTTAGGGCGGGCGTTTTACGAGGACACATTGTGAAACCAGAGAGGTTTTGTGTTCCTCCGCGTGCGAGATAAGTGGAATTCCTCGAGATATCATCTTTGCCTTGCAAATTCGCAGTACAAAGCTCTAAGCTCTCTGGAGGGAGAGAGAGAATAAAAAGGAGACCAATATGGACAAATGTGATACTGTAAAAGGCAACGTCGCCGCCGCGTTGCCACTTCTCCTGCCTCAAAGAAAGACAATATGACAGGTCAGTTCCTTTGTTCCACGAGATTTAAGAGTCGTTTATAAATGGCGGAAGGATATCAAAATAATGCTATGTAATTGTACAAAAGAACTCTGACTATATCGAACACTAAATACATTAAATAAAATAGTTTCGATAGCCGTGATTTATTTATCTAAAATAGCTGAAAGAGAGCAATGATAAATTCCTAACAGGAAATAAAAGGTTAATGACTTTATTTTCCTTTTATCACCTCCGCGATGGAGGCAAAACTAATTACACGAATAATTAAATAGAAATTACTTTTAAAAATAAAAACACCGCCAAGAACTAATTTTCTTAATATTTAATTATACATATAACTACGTTTCGTCCAACTTTGTGGACATCTTCGGGTAACTACACACACATAAATAATTATTGGATGAAACCCAGTATTCTTACAATTAAATATTAATAAAATTATTTATTGGCCGTTTATCATTTATTGTAAACTTTATCAGATATTTATGTTTGTTCAATTATTTTAGTTTTTGTGAGATTTTTCCCTTCGTAATTGCGTCGTCAATTTCGCCCTTGTTCATAATTTCGTCCTATATTCCTAATTAGTTACACATAATTTTTTAACTTTCCTATCACTCACTCATCAATGAAGAAAAAAAATTGACCTTAGGCCAGCTTCATGAGCGAGGACGACGTACGAAAATAAATATAAATATAATGTTTTAAAGAGAAATAAAAAATGCATTTTTAATTTTTGATTCCTTTTAAAATTCTGTCCCTGATCAGAAAATTTTATTGAATTAAATTAAATATATATATTGGTCTACTTTCATATATAAAATACTCGTCACAGCGAAGGAAAAATTTTCCCCGTGATTAGGGACTCAAGAAGAAAATGAATGGGAGAATATATAACAGAAATTGGGAAAGGATCAAATAAATGTTAGATGTCAGAAAAAAAAGAGTTCAAAGTAAGGAAAGAAAACCACTAGTATCAATATTTAATGAACAGAACTGAATAAAATAGAGAGTAAATTTAGTAAAAACACGGAAAAGAAAAAGACAAAGATTATTTGTAAGCATAAATTAACGATAGTAACCCGCCTCTGTCCAACCGTGACTAGGAAACAGTCAACTTGTGTCGAGTGGGACAATAATTTCATCACCTGCCATTAGTTGAACCGTTTCAGCGTAATCGCTATTTACTGACATTTGTCGCTGTCGCTTTAATTTTATTTCCCCTTTTGAACAATCCTCCCTTTGTGAGTGTCTGCCTTTATCGTCCCTTTGCCACTCACCAAAAAAAGTATATACAACATAAAATTCACCAATAAACTCTTTTTTTCCCTTTCACTGCAAATTCATCACCAAAATACTTCAATCGAAGGTTACATCGTAAATTATGCGCCGGTAATTGGTACAGTTACAAAAACCAATGCAAATGTGTTGTTACAAGGGGGAGGGGGAAACAACGCAACAATTAAACATTAAAGGTCAAATTACAAACCGTATTAATATATATATATATATATAGTAAAGCTTCCACGTCACTGCCATTGACAGACTTTTAGGCATTCAAATGTTAACATCAACATGTTATGTAGTGTGGGGGGTGAAAAGGTAGGGAGTAAATTATCAACAAAAAAATTTATGTTACGTCGCATAAAAGCTCTCGGCAATGGAGGATGAAAAAAAAATCCGGACGGTAAATTCTAACTACAGGTTGGGAAACGTGCCCACTTTGTCAGTTAAAAATATCCCTAAATCACGGTTAAATACTCTCGTCATGACTCAAAACTAAATTTAAGTATTTTTTCTTGACCTCGCGTTTTTCCAAATATTTTAATTGATAACGTTTTTAAGGATTTACAATCGAAAAGACCAAAAAAAATCCCAGCCTCTTATACCCTGATGAATATTTTTTCTCCTCGAAGACGTTAAAGTGATAATAGAGGATAAAGAAAATAAATGAGACGACCTTTAACAGACTGGGGATTTTTTTATTGCATAAGCCGACGTTTCGGCACCTCTTTTTAATCTCTTCAAAGGTAACAATTCTGCGAAAAAATATTCAACATGAGACCAGAGAAGCAAAAAAACTATATAATAATGAAAAAAAAGTCTGTTAAAGGTCGCCTCATTATTTCCTTTAATTTAAAACAGACGTAAAACTTGTAGTGATAGTTGTATGTATTAACTGTATTAAATTAACGATAACCTGAAGTGGTAATTAGACTTAACGAGGGGTAATTTACTGATAAATTTGCAAGGAAAAACACAAAGAAATACCTAAAATAATTAACAAACAATAAACAATAGCTTTACGTAAGTCAGATTAAATATAATAAATAGAGAAAGACTTAAAAAAAGTTACAAATCACAGTTATCAAGAGAACTGCACTTAAAACTTAACGAAGGATAATTTACTGTTTAATTTTCAAGGAAAAAGAACAAAGAAATACCAATAAATAATTAACAAAATATAAGCAATAACTTTACATAAGTGAGATCAAATATATAATAAATTGAGAAAGACTAAAAAAGTTACAGATCACAGTTATCAAGAAAACTGAACTTAGACTTGACGAAGGATAATTTACTGATTAATTTGCAAGGAAAAACAAAGAAGCATCTCAAATAATTAACAAAATATAAACAATAGCTTTACGTAAGTCAGATTAAATATAATAAATTGAGAAAGATTAAAAAAGTTAGTGATCACAGTTATCAAGAGAACAAAATAAATTTATTATACGAAAAGTGGAAAAGTATAGCATACATATGTATATTACTAATTTTAGGGAATTTCCTGTCAGTTTGGACCCTCCCCCCCTCTCCAAGTGTCCTATATCGAGTTACTTGTCTCAGATGTCCGCCCACGTGACGTCACTACGTACAGGCTGAAGCAGTGAAGCGAAATACACTTACATGTTTATGGGAAAATTTATTACTTTACAGACGCAAAATTGTAAAAAGGAAAATATAATTTACTAAACCGAAAAATATACTGAGAGGGAAAAATGTTTTTGAATACAAAATTGACTCTTAGAAAACCGACAACACATGAGTCTATTATTTCAAAATCGGACGAACAATTTTCCCAAATTATTTTCATGGAAAAATAATGATCATTAGCTCAATATCTCTTGATAGATATTCCAAAGAATATTTACCTTCTTTGCAATGAGATTAACAATATATAGATGCAGCGCTGTTGCCATTCCGTAGCGTCTTTGAAGTTGTTGACAGGGGAGTGGAGCTTATTGTCTAGACGTTATAGGGAGTCCTCGGTCTGATAAATCCTCCTGTTGAGCCCGAGGCCAGACACACACACACACACAGACACAAAGGCACGAGCACAAAGGGGACGAGTTTAGGGCCGGAGCCGGGCTCACTCCTCCACCTGACGTCATCACGTGACGTCATCACAGAACACTTTAATTAGAGGGAACAATCGGCTACGTCATCTCCGACTCGCTACGCCTCTGTTTAGTTAATTCTACTCCAACGAAAATTATTATCTTACTTAACACTTCTTTTCAATTTAAAAATACTGCATTAACGATACTACGGCCTAGTTCTCGGAAGAAAATAAAAATACTGTATAATTTCAGTATACAAAAAACACACGACGTCGTATTCCTTAAATTTCGGACGTCATCAGATGATAATCAACAGGTTAGAAAACATGAATTTCACGAACCCATTTTAAATCACACCTGACGAGTTCATTATTTGCTGTTTATTTACAGTGCATTATTATATGTTGAGTAGGATGTCGCATAATACATTTATATGTTGTAAACTGTCTGATATTGTAACTGTTAAAAAACATTATGAGCTTCAAAAGTTCTCTGATCAAGTCATGAGAACCTTTGGGAATCGGCTTCAGTTTCCCTGATCAATCGCCACGTCACGTTCTCGTTTGTTGATCGAGAAAAATCTGGAAATTTTCCTCGGGAAAAAAGCAAGTTTATAGAATACTATCAGCTTCAAAATTCTCTGATCGATTCGTGAGAATATTAGAAATCGGTTTCAGTTTCCTTGATCGAGTCTTAACGCCACGTTCTCGTTTGTTGTTCAGAAAAAATCGGGAACCTTACCCTGGAAAATACTATTTTATAGAATAATATATGATTAAAAGTCCTCTTTGGAATCGGCTTCACCTTCATTAATAAAGTCGCTACGTCACGTCCTCGTTCGTTGATCAGAAAAATCGGGAATGTAACCCCGGGTAATTCAAGTTTCTAGAATACTATGTGCTTCAAAGTCCTGTGATCAAGCCCTGAGAAAATTTGTAATGGGCTTCATATTCCTTGACCATGTAACTACGTCACGTTCTCGTTTGTTGTTCAGAAAAACTTGGGAACCTTACCCCGGAAAATACTAGTTTCTAGAACACTATATGAATGAAAGTCCTCCAATGAAGTCATGGGAATCTTTGAAATCGACTTCGGCTTCATTAATAAAGTTGCTACGTCACGTTTTCGTTGATTGATCTGAACTTTACCCAGGAGTATACAAAGTCCTCTGATTAAGCCATGAGAATCTTTGGAATCGTATTCAGCTTCCTTGATCAGATCTCTACATCACGTTATCATTTCTTGATAAAAATATCGGAAATTTTACCCAGGAACAAGATATAATTTTCTAGGAAAGCGTGACGTAGAAACGCGATTAAATTATTAACTTTTCAATTTTTATACAGAGCCGAGGGTGTTGCCACATTTCATCAAGCATGAATCACGAGTCGTTTGGAGAATAACGTGTAATAATTATTTTGACTTTTGTTCCCCCTAGGAAGAGACTGTACAGTGTACAACAGAATCGGTGGTTATCGAAGCAACGGGGACAGCGTGTGGTAAACACCCGAACATTCGCGACGACAGACAAAGAGAGATACTTGGGAAGGAATGGACGTGAAAACGGCGACCAACAGTACGGAAGCTATTAGTCTCGTGGGCCGAGAGGGAAGGAGGAGAAGGAGGAGGATAGCGTCAAGTGGAACGATAAATATAATGGACGTCGTTTCGTGTAGGCTGCAGAGTCAACATCGTGAAGGAAAGTTTACTCGTCGCAACAGGAAGGCTGCCCGGCTATTGTACACAGGCAAAGTGTTTGATCAAGTCATCGGCAGCGGCGACCATCCGGAGGTGATAAACACTCTGCCTCCTTCCCCCACAATGCACTCGCACAAGTCTCTCTACTTCAACTGTATCAAGACTAGCAGCGGGGAAACAAAATTACGATAGTCCTTGTTTACGTCAGCGGAAGGGAAAAAATAAATATAAAATTTATATTAACGTTGTTGTTGTTGTGGTATTCAGTCCCAAGACTGGTCTGATTCACCGTCCCATCCTAACCTATATTGTGCAAGCCTTTTCATTTGAACATAACAAACACTACCTATATAATCTGCTTACCCTATTACATCCTTGACCTCCCACTTCTGTTCTTACCCCCCCACACATGCTTCCCTCTAATACTAATTTTACAAGACCCCCGGGTCTTCAAACGTGACCTATTAATCTGTCCGTTCAAAATCCTCAAAACTGTTCTCTCTTCCCCTATTCCTGGTCAGTTACTCTATCCATCCATCGCATTCTCGTATAGCCCCTCATTTCTAAAGCTTCCTTTCTTTTCCGTTTTCTAACTCCTATCTTCCGCGTTTCGCACCCTTACAATGTCAAAACCTCCTAATATTTACACTAATAATAGCCGCAAGTAAATTCCTCTTACTTGTCTGTGCTATCCTACTCTACTACCATAATTTCTTTAACTTCCTTAAAATTTCTCTCTTCCCAATCTAACAGCCTTCGTTATTCCACTGTTTCCCATACTACACTCAATCACCTTGGTTTTCCCTCTATTAATCCTCATGTTGTACTCCTCCTGCAGGACCACGTTCCTGCCATTTGTTATGGTTAAGTGTTCTTCTGACTTTCCAGTCGTTGTTGCGGTATTCAGTTCTGAAACTGGTCTCGTGCATGCTAAACTATCTTGCGCAAGCCTTTTCATTTCCTTATAATAAGCACAATCAACATACGCCCTAATGTTCTTAGGGTATTCCATCCTTGGCCTCCCTCTTCTGTTATTACCCAACACACGCACTTACCTCTAATGCTAATTTTACAAGACCCTCGGGTCTTAAAACGTGGTCTGTTATTCTATCCCTTCTCTTAACTTAACGTCCTCCATATTGTTCTTTCTTCCCCTATTCTGTTTAGAACTTCCTAGTTTGTGATTCTATCCACTCCATCTCATTCTCCTACAACACCACATTTCAAAGGCTTCTATTCTTTTCGTTTCCCCAACTCCCTATCGTCCACGTTTCGCACCCATAGAACGCCACGCTGCATACCAACATTTTTAGCAACGATTTCCTAATATTCAGACTTGTATTACCCGTAAGTTAATTCGTCGTCCTTTCCTGTTGCTATCCTTTAACTTCGAAATATCCCTTCTTAATGTAACAGCCTTTGATATTCTACTGTTTCCGATACTACAGTCCATCACCTTGGTTTTCCTTGTATTGATCCTCATATTGAACTCTTTCTCCGGGAGGAGTGTTAGAGTAGAATCCATGCAACCTGAGGGGGTCTTACTTGGTGAAGTTGTGCACAGAGCGTGGGATAACATGTCCATGAGACGCGCGGCGCCATCACGACCAAAGTGGCGATCGTGAGAACCCGGAAGGCCGCTCAAGATTAAAAGTGCCTGACGGACACAAAAGCTCGACTGCTGCGGCAAACGGAGAAGCGTTTCCCGCTGATTGGATCGATTGATGCCAGAGGCCGCTGCTGCTGCTCCTGGTGGCGGTGATTAATTACGGTAAAAGCCGAGATGGTCTATTAGCAGTGTGGAAGCTCGCGGCGCTTGTCACCATCAATATCACAGGCCAAAAACAACAAAACAACAACATAAGTAAACCTTCAACACTTCCCAGCGGCCAACACTTTAACTAATACATCAGCGTGAAGCCACTTGTTAATCGCTTCCTGGGACGTTTATTAATCACTCAGGAAACCCGGGAAGAAACAGGACAAAAACACCAATAATTAATTAACTACGGAGCAGGACAGAAACAGCGACAATTTAATATCAAGGTGCCGAAAATGTAGCTATGGAGCGTGGCGTTGTATGGGTGCGAAACGTGGACGGTAGGACTTCATATTATACAAAAGTCATTACATCACAATTTTCTGACTTAAATATTTACAATGAATAAAAAGACGGTGAAAAAAGTCAGCATTAAATATACAACTCTTTATTAACGAAAGCGACGTTTCATCTCCATTTTGAGACTTCCTCAGGCTTGTTGTTGTTGTGGTATTCACTCCAAGACAGGTTTGAATCAAACGTCAATACTAACCTAACTTGCGCAAGCCTTTTCATATCCGCGTAACTAGCAAACCTTACATCCTCCCTAATGCGCTTAGCGTATTCCAGCCTTCGCCCTCATCATCTGTTCTCACCCTCCCCACACACTTCCCTCTAATGCTAATTTAGCAAGACCCTCGTGCATCAAAAAAGTGGCCTATTAATAATCTATCCCTTCTCTTAGTCAACTTTCTCCATACTGTTCGCTTTTCCCCTAATCTGTTTAGAACTTCTTCAGGCTCAAAATTTAGCAATACCTCGTACTTCCCCTTGGCTGCCTCAGTCGAAAAGATTATTCAATTTAGATGCAAATTCTCACAGGCCAAGCGTCATAAATTACACCACAATTTTCCGACTTAAATATTTACAATCAATAAAACGACGGCCAAAAAAGTCTCCGTTAAATAAATAATGTATTCCTAAGTTATTAATGTCTGTAAGTTTAATATAAGTTAAAATAAGGCCCAAAGGAGACAAAAATTAGTGAAACAAAATAATATAATTTAAAAGGCAACTACAAGTTTCGGTCCTCATCTGTGGAGCCTCTTCAGGCTGAACTCAATTACATGGCACGAAATTATAACATTCCAAAAATATTGGACTAAAGACAAAGATTACAGTAAATAAAGAACCAGAGGCGAAATTATTAAAAAAACATAAAATAATTATAAATTTGATATATTACATTTCATAAATTAAGATATTATATATGTTGTTGTTGTGGGTGTTCAGTCATTGGACTGGTCTGCTGCAACCCTCCATGCTAACCTATCTTGCGCAAGCCTTTTCATTACCTCATAACTAGCACAATCCACATCTTTCGTAATCTGCTCAGCGTATTAAATCATTGACCTTCCTCTTCTGTTCCCTCCACACACTTCCCTGTAATGCTAATTTTACAAGACCCTCGTGTCTTAAAACGTGGCTTATTAATCTATCCCTTCCCTTAGTCAACGTCCTCCATATTGTTCGCTTTCCCCTATTCCTTTTAGAACTTCCTCGTTAGTGATTCTATCCACCTCATCTCATTCACCTACAGCACCACCGCAACTCCTATCGTCCACGCTTCGCACCCCATATAACGCCACGCTCAACACCAACATTTTTAGCAACGATTTCATAATATTCACTCTTATATAACCTTTAAGTAAATTCCTCTTCCTTGCCTGTTGCTATCCTACCCCAGTTATTACGCTTCCCAAGTAGAATAATTCCTAAACTTCCGTTCTCAATATTACAGCCTTTGTTACTCCACTGTTTCCCATACTACACTCCATCAGCTTGGCTTTCCCTCTATTAATCCTCATATTGAACTCTTCCTCGCGGCTAACTGTTAAATTAAATGTGCCAGGGTTTTAACTTCACCCTCCATCTGGTGTCGACAGCCGCGCGACTTTGAGGACCCACACCTCAGGACTCTTTCTACCCTGACATTTGCGTTCTTCGTGGGCGACGAACGACGTCGTGACTCGTTGAATGACGTTTCCTCCTCCTCCTCTTCTTTCTCCTCGCCGTCGTCCATACGGAATCAGATCGAGCAGTCGCTTGGCAGGTTTCCATTTCCTCTCTTCCCCAACATCCAGAAAAAGACGGTGGAGGGAGAAATATGGAACCGCTACGTCATCGTGCTGAGGGGGAGAAACGTCTTCCTTTCCTCCACAGCGGGGGTGGGAGGAACGTCCCGTGGCAGGAAGCAAAAAGGGGAGGGGGGCAATAATTTACTGGAAACGTTAAGATATGAAACGTCTGTCCCTAAAATATCTTCATTTCACGAAGGAATGGATTGAGTTGCTGTCAGAAATCTGTGTAAATAGAAGGCAGTATACTTTGGTGTTATAAACCGTGTCCCACGTCGTTAGTTGCGCTTTATGGCGCTCCACGGCAAAGTGCTCAAGACCATGAAATTCAGGGCCTCGTGGCAGGAACGTTGGCAGCAGTGTTCACGTATCACGTCAGCGTGACGTCACAAGCGGGCACCGGATTATTCAACATTCAAGAGAATTTTACCGTTCAACATCTTCACAAGTAATACTTTTACGATGATTCCACTTCTTCTTCTGGCTCTACGCCCCATTGAGGGCCTTGGCCTACAGGGGCGATCGTGTGGCCTGCCGTCTTGCGTGACACATTCCTAATGTGGAAGTGACACGTGGTGGTCAGCGTACCGATTCCCCAAGCATTCTTGATCCCGGTCTCCGTGATCGTCACGTCACAAACATCCATGAATGCTTTGTCCTGCACAACAATTTTCTTCCTCTCGGTTCGCTCTTCTATTTTTCTTTTTCCAGTTGAATATTTTCATATTTTCCTTATGTCGTCTTCCCAAATAATTTTTTTTGACGCGTCCTCTACTTCTTGATCCAGTTGGTGTCCACCTGTGTGTTCGCTTTACAAACCTTTCCTTCCAGCATCCTATATACAAATGACCGAACCAACTCAGACGTTGGGTTTTTATTTGATTTATTATATTGTATTTTCGGTTTATTACGATTACTACGACTTGTGTTTGTCCCTTACACGTTCCTCTACCGTTCATCCGACTGACGTGAAATTCTGTCATGAAGTTGTGATGACCCCAGAGAAGGTTTCTGTCTAACTTTAGAAGGTTAAATTTACTCCTCCCCCCATCCTCCTTGAGGCCAAAAAAGGAGGTCGTACCCTAAACAGACGTCATGACAAGTTTCTTGTAGCCTGGCAGCAGAGGCGGAGCGAGGCAGAGAGTAGACGCTTGACCCGAGGAAGGTGTCTTGGTTGTATTATCTGCCGCCATGATGGAAGAGGGAGAGAGAGGCGAAGGTGAACTCTCTGGTAACGTTTCTGTCAGGTCCAGGCTGCTAAAACAAGCGAGCGAATTAAATCAGCCTCCGGTAACAACATTAACAGAGGGGTAGGGGGAGGGGGAGAGAGGGGAAGGGAAAGGTCACTTTTAATGGTTCTGTATTTAGTAAAAGCAGATGTAACGGCAGTTCTGCACAAAGTTGTTTTTAATTCGGAAAACATAATTTCAATGGCAATTAAAACAGTAACTCCTCTGGTTGAAATTAAAAGGGTCAGCCAGCCAGCCAGCTCTGTCAGTGGCATGGCGTCGCTCCCCCGCCCCCGCCCTTCCTCTCCCTTTCACTACAGTTAAATGAGGGAGCTTCAAACTTTTTATCTTTCAACGAATGGTTTGGCAGCCTCATTCATGTGATATTGGCGGATGGAACTTGTGCTATATAAACGCTCAGAGGTTTGTTGAAAATTAATTTATTTAAATGAAAATGACCGTGAAGCGAACAGGAGGGGGGTGGGGAAGAAAAATTTCTTATGCCCTAAAATGATTTCTTGGGAAGATGTTGCCGGTTAAATTCTTTGAAAGTCGAAAAAAATCCCCGGGGGACTGCGAGTGACGTCACGGTGACGTCATAAGTGCCAATAAACTTACAAGGCGACCCTCAGTTTCCCGAGGGAGCGGCATAAAGAAAACTGATGACTCCAACCACAATATTTATATGGCGGTGATTGAGATCAGTTGAACATTATTAACGGACCTTCTTGAAATTATCATCTAGTTTGTTAAAAGGCCACAGAAGTCAAATAATTATTAAGTCAATAAGATAATTTATCTGACATTAAGTAGATGCTACTGATTTATCTCTTTATGTTCCATATTGCCTCGAATTATTTGCATCATGTATCGATTTGTCGTTGCCGTGACTGGCCTGACGCAATCCTCCGTGCTAAACTATCCTGCACGAGCCTTTTTATGTATACTTCTGCCCAAATCTGCTTACCGTATTCCATCCACCCACCTCATTCTCCTACAGCACCACATTTGTGCGACTCCTATCGTCCGCGTCTCGCAGCCCATATAACGCCACACTCCATACCAACATTTTCAGCCACGATTTCCTAATGTTCACACTTGTATTACCACGTAAGTTAATTCGTCTTCCTCGCCTGTTGCTATACTACTCTAGTAGCAGAATTCCTTAACTTCCTGCAAAATATCCCTTCCAAATCTAATATCCTTTGTTATTCCATTGTTTCCCATACTGCACCTCATTAACTTGGTTTTCCCTCTATTAATCCTCACATTGAACGGTTTTCTCCAGGACCACGTTCATGCCATTTATTAACGTTTCCAAGTCTTCTCCTGACTCCCCTAACACTACAATATGATCGGAAAACCTTAGGACTTTAATTTCTTCTCCTTGCATTTTTATTCCCTTTTCATATTCATTTTTAACTTTATTCATCACCAGCAGTTAAGTAGCATGGACATCCTTGTCTTACTCATTTCTTCAATACGGCTTTCTTTCTTGATCTTCTATTCTGTACAGGTTATGTGTAAGCCTTCTTTCTCGGTATTTTATTCCGGTCGTCCTCAAAATCCTTAGTAGTGGTGTGTGTTCCAGTTCACGTTATCGAATGCTTTTTTCTAAACCTACAAATGCCATGATCGTAGGCCCCTTTTCTTTCATATCCCGTCTTGTAAAATTAGACGCAAAGTCAATGTTGCTCCGTACGTTCTTCCTGAAATCACACTGATCTTCTCGTAGCTCGCATTGTATTTATTCGTCTTTCCGTCCTACTGTATACTATTTTGCATGCTTGGGATACTGAGCTAATTGTCTTATTTGCATCTATCAGCCCCAGACTTCTTCCGGTATGGGAATAATTAGGTTGTTAAATGATATAACTTGAAGGATTTTTAAAAAAAATCCTGCTTGCTTCACCTTTAGTTAGCTCCGTCAGCTGGTGCTGAGAAATACTTTATTCGTCGTTCGGACGGACTGGAAGAAAGGGAGCGCCCATCTGACTGAGGGAGCCGTTTACATATCTGAATGAGCAACCATTTTGTGGTGGACAGGAGCGGTCGTGTCCGTCTGTACCTCAGCGAAGGAAATTATGGGAGACAGTATTGAAGAAGAGGGAAGTCGTTGCCAGCTGAGAGTGTACCGAGTGACGGGGTTGGGATGTTGAGCCGGGGCTGATCGATTTCCCTTCACGAACGAAGGACTCTGTTAGCACAAATTGCTCTTGCCGGGGCGCGGCGTCCGCGTGCTGCTGCGTCTCCATGGCAACGCTGCGCCCTCCTTCACTTGCTTGAAACTAAACAAGCGACTACAATCCTCCCCTCGCCTTTCCCATCACACAAGTAATAACACTATTTAATAAAACCCCGGGTGTTGCTCTTTACGTTTCTCGTCTGTCTCTAGTGGTAACACATTTCAAAGGCATCTGTTCCTTTCCTTTCTGCAACTCCTATCGTCCACGTTTCGCACCCACACTCCTAATATTCACATTCGTATTAGCCGTAAGTAAATTCCTCTTCCTCGCCTGTGCTATCCTACTACAGTTATTACGCTTTCCAAGGAGCAGAATTCCTTAACTTTCAGCAAAATATCCCGTCCCTAATGCAACAGCCTTTGGTATTCCACTGTTTCACCATTACCTTGGTTTTTTCCTATATTATTCATCATATTGAACTGTTTCTCCAGGATCACGTTCATGCCATTATGATGCCAGATTGTAATGGTACTTAAATATAATGAAAGAGACATAAAAAATATAGTTTTAACTGCGTGGCTTAAAATCCCCTGAGGGAAAGGAAGAAATAACGAAAGAAACAGAGAGAAAAAAAGAAACAAAGCGAGAGAAAGAAAGAAAGAAAGAAAGAAAGAAAGAAAGAAAGAAAGAAAGAAAGAAAGAAAGAAAGAAAGAAAGAAAGAAAGAAAGAAAGAAAGAAAGAAAGAGAGGAACAGAAAGAAAGAGAGAAAAAGAAACAGAGAAAGAAAGAAAGAAAGACAGAGAAAAAGAAATAGAGAGAGAAAGAAATGGAGAGAGAAAGAGAGAGACAAAGAAACAGAGAGAGAGAAAAACAGAGAGAGAAAGAGAGAGACAAAGAAATAGAGGGAAATAAAGAAAGGGAGAAAGAAAGAGAGATAGAAAAAGAAAGAGAGATAGAAAAAGAAAGAGAGATAGAAAAAGAAAGAGAGAGAGAAAGAAAGAGAGGGAGAGAAAGAGTGAAAGAAAGAAATAGAGAATGAAAGAAAGAAAGAAAGAAAGAAAGAAAGAAAGAAAGAAAGAAAGAAAGAAAGAAAGAAAGAAAGAAAGAAAGAAAGAAAGAAAGAAAGAAAGAAAGAAAGAAAGAAAGAAAGAAAGAAAGAAATAGAGAATGAAAGAAAGAAAGGGATTGAGAGAGAAAGAAGGAAAGAAATAGAGAGAGAATTAGAGAGACAGGTAATTGGTATCTGTTTAAATTGAAACGGGAGGCTCGATACGTAAAAAAAATAACAACTTGTAGTGAGTAATTTTCTCAAGGGATGTTGGGTCATGCAGCAGAAACTATAGTTTAGAAGATTTACGGCATTTTACGAAGTCCTCTATTCTATTTCTGTTACAGGACTTCATCCCTTTAAATTTAGGAAACAATCATTCCTTATGGAGATATTGTTTTTTTCAAAAAAAGAAAATACTAAATAATACGTCTGTCTTCTTTTGTGTCAAAATTATTTTCCTTACATTTTTATGCCATTCGTTATAACTAATTGGGGACATAGGGTTGATGGTGGGGAATGATTACATTTCCTGTTGGGTCAAGCAGCTGAAACTACAACGGGTTTTCCTTGAGATTGTGTAAAGTGAAATTTCCTCCTCTCTCCACCTCGACGACTGGCGTCACCTTCAATATATAATAACTGCTGTTTTATGTGTCTTAATCAATTTATTATCAAGTAAAAAGATTGGTTTTTTAAAAGCATAGGCCATCATTAGTAATTGAGAAAAAGGTGTAAAGGAGCCGACTCTTGTTCCTCATCTCGTTACTATTAAGGAAAACCAGAGCGGCTTCTTCTCACAGTTATGATTACGGTAATCTCATTACCCTGGTTTTGATTAAAAGGACGGCAAATTAGCTTGGTGTGAAAGGGACGCATCACGAGGTAAACAGGGGGCGAGAGGGAGGAGACGTTCGATACGTGGACTTGAGTCGTCGACGACGTCTTCCCCTGTTATAACGAAGACGTTCCTTAAAATACAAGCAACGAGAGAGGAGAATTCCTCGAGAGTCACGTTCCCCGCCAAGGGAGGAGGAGGCGGAAGAAAAAGGAAACTGCTTTGCGTGATGCGGACCAGATTTGACTACGTTGAATAATAAAACGGTAACACTCTGACGAGTGTGGTTGGTAGAGGAGGAATAGCTCAGACGGTAAGAGCGGCACGCTCCCTTCCTCGGCTCTGTTTCCCGTCCATTCTCATTTGGCGACTTAAAGGGAGAAAGGGACGAATGACAACGACGGCAGTATATTACCATTTCATTTGTTAAATAATATTCTAAGAAAACGTTATAATAATAATAAGTGACCTGTGGAGGAGAAAAGCCTATTTGGCTGCTTGTTCTGTTGGAGTTACATCCCGCACGTATACGTCACGACTTTGAAGCCCGTGATTGCTTCACAACTATTGACGTCACAGGCAAGAAGGCATTCTTAAAAAGAAAGGAATTTAATTACCGGTAATATATATATATATATATATTATACATTAGGAAATCATTAGTAAAAATTTTGGTATGGAGAGTGGCGTTATATGGGAGCAAAACGTGGACGATACAAGTTGCAGAAAGGAAAAGGATAGAAGACTTTGAAATGTGTTGCTATGGGATAACGAGATGAATGGATTTGATCACTAACGAGGAAGTTCTCAAAAGAATAAGGGAAGAACTAACAATATGGAGGACTTTTGAAGGGATAGATATATAGGCCACGGGGGTCTCGTAAAATTAGCATTAGAGGGACATGAACCGAAAAGGGATGGAAAACGCAAAGTAGATAAGGGAGGATGTGGTAGTTATGAGGAAATGACAAGTCTTGCGCAGGTTAGGTTAGCATGGGGAGTTTACATGAGACCAGTCTCAGGACTGAATTCCACAACAACAAGTCTGTTAGAACACGTATCACGCGTACCGAACATCACTGCGGTTCCCTGGATGGAGTATGGAAGGGGTTCCTCCCACCCCTCTTCATGAATTTCCGTGGAGCGTGGAAGGAAATCAATCACGGTCGAGGATTCGGCAACGTGACCGCCCCTGAAGAAAAATCTCCTTTAAACCGAGTTTAAGCCAAACCATCATTGCAACTTAACACGACCTAAAAAGACTGTGGACATCGTAACGCTCCCGTTCCTTCCTGTTCACAACCCGTAGTTACTCCAGGTATATAATGACGTTGTATTTATTGCGTATTTAAATATCGTTAATCGTTCGTTGACAAGGGCTGGGGTAGTTGAATATTGACTTTTTAACTGCAACCTTACAGTAAGTTTAGTCTCTCTCTATCTCTCTCCCTCTCGTTTTCTATGTAGGCGTAAAATGGTTTTACTGGAAGCGTACCGCGACGTGAAAGTGACGTCATAAATCCTAGAGCAACAGCGCCATAAATCCCCCCTTTGTTTTATTTGCAAGTGAGAGCGAGCTTTATACGAGACCTTCCTCCTCCTCCTCCTCCTCCTCTATCGCCGTCGTAATTCGTGGCCGCGGAGGTGTCTGTCAAAACTACCGGAAACATTAATCCGCCCCCCCTCCGCCCCCGCTGCCAATTGTAGTGCCGTTGCCGCTTCCGCCGCCATTATTCCCATCTATAACTTGTATTTTATACCGAGTACTGACTCGGCCATCTACGGTACAAGTGTTTAAAGTCTCTGCCGCGGGGGATGTTAGATAAGAGAACTTCACAGGCATCAGGCATCAGGAAGACAGTGTCTGTGTGTATTACTCATGACCACGGTGATGTGGAGGAAACTTCTGAGAAAGTTGGATAATTGTCGCGGGTATCTTCCGTCGCGACGGCAAAACAGTCGCAGACAGACTGTGAGACTTCCCCTCCCCCCATTATTTCATGCTATCTACTTTATCACTTAAATTGATCTCTTTCCTTACCTAATTAGGATGCAATTATCACAAATGTTTTCATATTACCCATTAAGGTCTATTTTTAGAAAAAACAAGATAATAAAAAAGGATACTAAAAAAGGATAACGAAAAACAGGATGAGAAAAACAGGAAAAGGAAAACAGGAAAAGGAAAAAAGAAAAAACAGGATAAGAAAAAACAGGTCTATATTCATGGTATTTCCAGATTTATAAAAAGTCTTTGATAACGTCAACTAGAACAGGCTACTAAGGATTTTGAAGGAGACAGGAATAAAATATCAAGAAACAAGGCTTATTCATAATCTTCAGCCACTCAGCAGAAATTAGGATTGAAGGGAAAGAAAATAAAGCAGAAATCAAGAAAGGAGTAAGACAAGGATGCAGTCTGTCGCCCATGCTGCATAACTTATACATAGAACAGGCGATGAAGAAAGTTAAAACGGAATGTGGAAAAAGAATCATACTACAGGGAGGAGAAAGGAAAACCCTACACCTTCCTGATGACATTATGGTATTAGGGGGAGTCATGACAAGACTTGGAAACCACAATTGATGACATGAACGTTGTCGTGGAGAAAGAGTACAACATGAGGTTTTAAGAGCGAAAACCAAGGTGATGAAGTGTAGTATGAGGATCAGTGGAAAAGCGATGGCTGTTAGATTGAGAAGGGATATTTTGAAGGAAGTCAATGCATTCTGCTACTTGGGCAGACCTGGAGTAGGATAGCACAGGCAAGGAAGAGGAATTTACAACCGCCTAATATAAGTTTCAGTATTAGCAAATCATTGCTAAAAAAGTTCGTATGGAGCGTGGCGGCGTTATATGGGAGCGAAACGTGGACGGTAGGAATTGTAGGAAGGATTAGAATAGAAGCCTTTGAAACGTGGTGCTAAAGAAGAACGATGTAGGTGGATAGGGTAACTAACCAGGAAGTTATAAAGAGAATAGGGGAAGAGCTAACAATTTTGAGGACTTTGAAGGGATGGATTTTGAGGCACCGTTTATAGACACGAGGGTCTTGTGAAATTAGAATTAGAGGGATGTGTGCGGGGGGCAAGGACAGAAGATAGAGGGCAAGGATGGAATAGGCCAAGCGGATTAGGGAGTATGTGAGTTTTGGTAGTAATGCGGAATAGAAAAGGACCGCAGTCCAGTCGTAGGACTGAATATCAAGGTGCGTTTTCAACTGGCAGCGAAAATGAACTTTGTGGTCTAGACCACGGCAGCTTACTAGAAACGACTCGCTTATGACATCATTCGTTTTGTACATTTTTTATCAAGTTGCGGTACCAATAAGTATGTGGTGCAACGGATATCATGGAAACCATTTCCCCATCCCCTCTTTCCGCCAAAGAAGATCTCTTTGATGGTTTGCAGGGTTCCCTTAAAACTGTTTCCTCTCGTGCCAATATGGGCAGGGGTATCTAATTAAGGTTAAATTGCGGCTCATTAGTGGCGCTCAAGGGAGAATCCCGTCGTAAACCAATATTGAGAATCATCCTGCCCCTCGCCATCTCTCCCTTTATTTACTTTTCACCCCGGTCTGGGGCCAGGAGAGAGAGAGAGAGAGAGAGAGAGACGAAATAAAAATTGCGAATCAATGGCGGCGCCTCCGGAGACAGCCACAGTTGAGGAATATTGGTAATGAGGCAGTCGAGACAGCTGTATATTACCAGGAAGAGCTCAACCCCCGCCCCTCCCTCTTTTTCCCGCAATCAGAGACGTTCTTCGGCTTTATTGGATGAAAAAAAAAGAATTCTCCTCCAACTCTTGTCTTCCTTGTTTGTTCTCTTAAGTCAATACCGTAATACAGCATCTCGAGTGCCTAACCGAGGGGAAAAAATGAATTCAGGTTGAAATTTTATATTGCCGCCTGATGAACGCTTCTCCGGGCGAGGCAAATTCTCTCTCGTTACGAGAAGAATATCCCAGGCACTTCCACATCAAGGCGGAGGGACAGAAAAGTAAAATATAAATTCTTCCCTCCTTCCTTCCGTAATTGCCAATTGATGGATTCCCTCTGCTTCTCCTCTTACTTGCAGACCTAATAAGATATCTCCGCTTAGTGACTAAAACTCGTATTTCGTTTTCCCCTGTATAACCGTCGCGTATAACGCGCAAACTCTCTACGCCGAACCGTCGAAACACGTGTTTAATATCACAACCCTTGCTACATTAAATAATTTACCAAAATAAGTGACCTGAATATAAATTAAACAACCGATGCTCGACACAACGTTGCGTACTCACCTACAGGACATCATCAGGTTAATTTTTTGAGGCTATTCAGTTTTGAAGTAGCTAGAAACTAATGAGACCACCAAATGGGTAAATTATTCCGTGTTGTGCTAGATTCAAGGACACTTAAACGGTTTATATGACTACAGTAATTTAATTAATTCTGTACAATAGTATGTAATTTTAAAATAAAGTTTTAAATAAGGCCAAAAACAGCCAAAACTAAGTAAAACATAACCAACGACATAATTTAAAATAAACAACTACACGTTTCGGTCAGGTTGAACTAAATAACAACACACAAAATTATTACATTACAAATATATAGAAAAAAGAAAGAAATAAATTGTAAAAGAACAAATTTAAAGCAGCAAAAATAATAATTATACAATAAGACATTATATTTCATGAATTAAGATATTATATAAAGCACCGAAAAAATCCGACTCCGTTTTCACACATTAAACTGACACGGATTTTCTCAGTAGTGTGTGTATATATAATATATCTTAATTCATGAAATATTATGACTCAAAGGTATTATTATCTCTGGTTTTTTAAATGTGTTCTTTGGTTCCTTTACTATTGGTTTCTTTTGTTTTACTCTATATATTTGTAATGTAATAATTTTGAGTATTGTTATTTAGTTCAACCTGAAGAGGCTCCAGATCACGACCGAAACGTGTAGTTGTTGCTTTTAAATTATGTCGTTGGTTACGTTTTACTTATTTTTTGTCTATTTTTCGACCTTATTTATTCCTTATTTTAGAATTACATACTATTGTACGGAATTCATTAAATTACTGTAGTCATATACACCGTTCTTTGGTTCTTTAACTATTGCATTATTTGGCTTTACTTTTATATTTTTGTAAATGTAATAATTTTGTGTATTGTTATTTAGTTCAACCAGAAGAGGCTCAAGATTAGAACCGAAACGTGTATCTGCTTTTGAATTACAGTTGGTTATGCTTTTACTAATTTTTTTGTCTGCTTTTGGCCTTATTTAAAAATTAAAATAATTCTGTTTAATGCCTAAAAATCATTAGCCTCTGTCTTTCTTTAACTAGCAACGCCGTTCATTTTGAAAACAATTATTAAACAAGCACGCCAACAGGTAAGAAACTATTTAATGGACAATAACGGGACGACGTTTCTCTCACTGTTCTGCTGCTTCCTCAGGTGCAAGGAGAAAATAGCAAAAATTTTATAGCAACGAATTTACAAATATAAATATTTAAAGAAAACAATTTCCATGTAATAATGACTCATTTATTTTAGATATCCAAACTTGTAGAATTCATCTACAGAAAATTTGTTACTTTAAAAAAAACATGAGAGTAAAATCATCCACACAGGTAATAGCTTTTTACAAATTAGGCCTAATTTTTTCGATTCGTTTATAATTTTTTATCAGATTATTTATTAATTAATTGAAAAAAATTCATAAGGGAAAATTAAAGATATTTTATTCGCGCTTTCAGAATTGAAAATGAAGGACAAAACAAAAAGAAAGAAAGCATAAATCAAGGAAGAAGTAGGTCAAGGATGCAGTACGCCGCCTATGATCTTTTATTACATGTAGATGAAGAAAATTAAATGAATGTGAAAATGGAATCAAACTGCAAGGAGAAGAAATAAAAACCATAAGGTTCGCCGATGATATTGTAGTATTAGGGAAGTCAGAAGGAGACTTGAAAACCATAATAAATTGGCATGAACGTGGTCCTGCAGGAAGAGTTCAATATGAGGATTAATTAGAGGGAAAACCAAAGCGATGGAGTGTAGTTTGGGAAACAGTGGACTAATAAAAGGCTGTTAGATTGGGAAGGGATATTTTGAAGGAAGTTGAGAAATTCTGCTACTTAGGAAGCGTAATAACTAGAGTTATATATCCATTTACTCATTATCCTGTAGCACATTTCACATTTCACGGGCTTCTATTCTTTTCCTTTTCGCAACTCCTATCGTCCACATTTCGCCCCAATATAACGCCACGCTCCATACAATCCATTTCAGCAACGATTTCCTAATATTCACACTTATATTAGCCGTGAGTAAATTCATCTTCCTTGCCTGTGCTATCCTACTCTAGTTATTGGCAGAATATCCCTTCACAATGTAAAAGCCTTTGTTATTCCATTGTTTCCCAGAGTACACTCCCATCACCTTGGTCTATTGAAGCACTTTAGAGAACAAGATTCCCCTCTCTCCCCCTCCTCCTGTTCGGCCGGAAAGGTGAGTGAGAGATGACGTCACGTGCTGTTACACTTATCATCTCTGATTAGCGACTGGAACAGCGTCGGAATCGGGAGAGTTACTTTTATCTCCCCCCCTCGCGCCCCTGTATTATTTTCTTTGCCTAGGCAGTTACGGTGATTAAGCAGTATAATAGATCAGAGAGAGTAATGCGCGCGCGCGGGCGGAGGTTGTTATGAAGTCGCTGGTGATTGTGTTTAGAAGGGGACGGAGGCAAGATGGAAAGGTATTATGACGTCCGCGGTTATCTATGTATATTTGGAGAAGAGGGAGACACGGAACACGCGCGCGCCATCTCGCGTCGTGGGCGGGGACAAATAACTTCTATAAATACGAGAATTATGGTCAATCCACAAGGACACCATAGACAACGAGCCAACCTTAAAAATAATACCGTCGCCATTATTGATCGACTTACCTCAGACGAGGCGACGTTCATTCTCTTCTCTCAATACGGTGCCATCATCTACCTGCGGGGGAAAACAAGAAATAACACTCTCTATATTCAGAAAAATTAAAGATGAACTATTAAAAAAGGCGGCAGGTAAAAATTAAAAATACGAAAGGATGATATCAAGAAACAATTACAAGGTGGGAACGTTAATTTATTTAATAAAGTTTACGCTTTACGACTTATTGAGGCTCTAACGTCAAATAACTTAGTTCTACTGCTGTATTTTAATAATAAAAATTCTCTAAGAAACTGCAAAGATCAACCAAAATTTTTAATAAAGAATAATTTGTTCCGCGGATGTGACAAACGAAAATCTTAAAAAATAAGTTTTTATTTTACTGAACAGGTTCCTTAAAAAAACACGTCTAAAGAATTGAGTGTCTTGTAAAGTTAGCGTTAAAGTGATGTGAACGGAAAAGGAAGGCGGAGGATGGAATACGGTAAGCAGGTAGGGGGTGTGTGGTTGTTATGCGGAAATGAAAAGTAGGGTTGCACCGGACCAGTTTTGGGACTGAATACCACAACAACTAATAGGTCCCGAAACGTCTTATTTGAAATTAAAATTGCTGAATTCTTCCTTCAAAGTAGAGAGGGAGAGAAATACGGAGCAGAGTAAAGAAGGTGATAACACACATCAAGGAATTTGCCTGATAAAGCCTCCTCACGAAAACAGTTCACGAAACATTGCAAAAATTACATAACAACCTTTTCGTCGTTAATTTATTGTTTTATAACTAATGAGAGGAAGAAAAAACCAGACGTTAACTTTTGATACCAAATTTACTTTTTGTTAACAGTTCTTACGAAAGTTATAAAGTTAAGGATTTCTGCTACTTGGGATGGTAGAAGTATAGTAGACATAAGGAGTAGGATAACACAGGAAAGGAAGAGGAATTTACTTACGGCGAATATAAGTGTGAATATTAGGAAATCGCTGCTGAAATGGATTGTATGGAGCGTGGCGTTATATTGGGGCGAAACGTGGACGGTAGGAGTTGCGGAAAGGTAAAGAATAGAAGACTTTGAAATGTGGTGGATAGAATCACTAACGAAGAAGTTCTTAACAAAATAGGGGAAGAGCGAACCATATGGAGGACGTTGACCAAGAGAAGAGATAGATGAATTGGCCACGTTTTGAGACACGAGGATCTTGTAAAATTAGCATTAGAGGGAAGTGTGTGTGGGGTAAGAACAGAAGAGGGAGGCCGAGGATGGAATACGCGAAGAATGTTAGGGATGATGTGGGTTGTGCTAGTTATGCGGATATGAAAAGGCTTGAGATAGATAGGTTAGCACGGAGGGTTGCGTCAGAACAGTCTCAGGACTGAATACCACAACAAAAAGAACAACAGTTCATAAGACGGACGAAATTAAGTTAAAGAATATTTCATAACATCAAAAAGGTTTCGGGGGTAATGCAAATTTTGCTAGAGGAATTGAAGACTGAGATTCCTGCCTTCTGTTCTCTTTCGCCTGAGGTCTCTGTGTGTGTGTTCTCCCTCCCCCTCCTCCCTCCTCCCCCGTATCTATTGACTCGGGGCTGTCTTTGCTCTCCCCCCCCCTCCTCCACCATCTTGGTTCCGTGCAGCGCAGGAAATTAACACCGTCACCCTTGCCTGTCGTCGGATGAAGAAGAAAAGGCACCTGTTCCCCTCCTCATTTTCCAACAAGTCTCTTTTGTCCTCACAGTGGTTCGTTTGCAAGCCCCTAACCTCTCACCATCTGATACAGTCACCGCGACGGTCGAATGAAAGAAAGACACCCTGAAAGAGACGCTGAAATTACGTTGTCAGAGGATGATGATAACGATAATAATAAAGTGGCAGAGAGAGAAAGAGAGAAAAAGACAGAGAGAGAGAAAAGAGAGAAAAAGACAGAGAGAGAGAGAGAAAAAGAGAGAAAGAGAGAAAAAGACAGAGAGAGAAAAAGAGAGAAAGAGGGGGAGAGAGAGAGAGAGGAACCTCGACTGGGTCGTCAGTAATTGCGACAGAGACGCTACACACGTGGACGGATGGTTCCTTCTGGAGGTGAAGAAGCGACACTCCAATTATCGCAGCCTGTAGATTTGTCTCCCCCCCCCCTCAATGCTCCGTCACAGCCGCTGCTGCCTTATTTCCTCCCTCCTTCAGGTTCCACTGCAGAGAAAACTATTAAATAGAGACCTACAGAGGAACTGTGAAGATCACAATGGACGCTCTTCAGTGTTGGCTACGTAAGTTTAGCTTTATTTATTATCTCTGATGTCGAGGCAAACTGGACGAGTCGAAATAACTATCGTCATGTTCCTCAAAATTAAAGTACATCAACGGGAAAATCAACAAGATTAGAGATGTCTCTTCTCCTTTTTCCAGGAAAGGTGCAGCAGCGCGATGTGGGCCAGGGGAACTTCCCTCCAGGAGTCGTCGACCAGCTGGATCTCAAGACCGTGGGAAATCACGGCTGTGGCGCCACATTCATGAAATTTAAAGGTTGAGGTTTTGGTCCGGAGAGGGATGAAAACCCACGACGGGGAATATTAATCCGTGGAAGAGATCGAAAGAAGAATCTTAAGAAAGGACCCCAAGTTTTGAAGTGGCTGTGACGCCACGTTGCTGCAATTTCAAGATGGCGACCGATAAAAAGTTCAAAATCACACTTGAGATTCGGTCCGGAGCGTTAGGGGAAAAGACAGGACGGAGATTTTTCATTCCGTTGGAGAGTGAGCACCGCGGAGGGTCCAGGGTTGCCGCGTTCAAAGATGGCGATAACTCAAATTAGGAGGTAAAGTACGTACGTAAAGTGTGTATTGAAGAGAAGGAGGGAGGAAGGGAAGGGGTGAAATTGAAGTGGAACTAACTGCGCAAGTTTAGAGAGTGGTTGGTGAAGGAGGAAGAGAGAGAAAGAGAGAGAGGGGGGAGGGAGGTGTTAATTGTTCTCTGGAGGCGGCGGCGGTGGCGGAGGTTTTGAAATTCCACCATCTCAAACCCCCAACTCCCTCCCCCAACCTTTCCAGCAAAGCGGCAGCACACAGGGAAGGGGGGGGGGGGCGAGAAGTTGGCACAAATTTGTTCGTGGTCCTGGTCGTAATTAAACCCGCATTCGCAGGTAGCGCGTGAGGGGGTGGAAAAGTAAAATAGTGTTGAACGTACAGGGGCAGGGGGGGGGGAGAGTCACGCTGCTGCAGGGAACTGGGATGGGGAACCTCTGGGGAGTGCGGGGAGGTTGCGGGGAACATTTTTAAATACCCTAATAACGCGGTGTGAAACATGTGGGGGCTGATCTGCGTGTGGACATGACAAGATGGCGGCGGGTCCGCCGGGCCAACACGCACGGGGCTAATAGAGTAACAGAATTCAATTCACCTTCAGAAAGACACCTCCAGTGTGACAGCGCCTTACACTGAGCGCGGCAGAAACGGCAAACTCTCAACAATTTAATACCTTACACCAGAAATCACGGTTAACAGCTTCATCCATTAAGAAATTCATCCTGACAAAGTCCAAAAATGTTGTGCAAACGTCGTAATTATATTAACTGAATATCAATTAAAATTTTACAAATTATCGGTATTTTTTCGGTTTGTTCATACTTACTAGATTATTTATTAATTAGTGTAATGGTTAACAAAAACTCCTTCACGGCCACTGTTTTCCAAGTTATTATATTTTAAAAGAGGCAGTTACACTGCCGTATTCATCCTTGTCCTTATAACCCAATTTTATATCATCCTTATTTTCTGTACAAAGAATAATATTAGTGTTTTTCTACCCGCCGTCCGTTACAAAACACAAATATGTAACTGTCTCTTTTAAAATATAACAAATTGGAAAAAAGAGACCGTGAATGAGTTTTTGTTACCCTTCACATCAACATTTAAACGGTCAAAGAATGCAATGTGTTATTAATCAATTTTTAAAAAATGCAAAAAGGAAAAATTGAAAGAAAAAAATTCAATTTATTTTTTGCGCTTTGTAAAATTGAAAAGGAAGGCCAAGAAAAGGAAGCAGACATCAGGAAAGGAGTAAGGCAAGGCTGCAGTCTGTCGACCACGTTGTTTGACTTACACATGCAACTGGCGATGAAGAAAGTTAAAACGGAATATTGCAAACGGATCACACTGCAAGGAGAACAAATAAAAAACCGTACCCTTTGCCGATGATATTGTAGAGTTAGGGGAGTCTGATGAAGACTTGAAAACCATAATAAAATGGCATGAACGTGATCTTGGTGGAAGAGTACAACATGAGGATTAGTAGAGGGGACAACCAAGGTGATGGAGTGTAGTATGGGAAATAGCGGAATAACAACGGTTTTTAGATTGGGAAGGGATATTTTGACGGAATTTGAGGAATTCTGCTACGCTGGGAAGCGTAATACTTGGAGTAGGATAGCACAGGCAAGGAAGGGAAATTTACTTACGGCAAATATAAGCGTGAATATTAGGAAATCGTATGGAATGTGGCGTTATACGGGTGCGAAACGTGGACGGTAGGAGTTACGAAAAGAATAGAAGCCTTTGAAATGTGGTGCTATAGGAGAATGAGATGGGGTGGATAGATTACTAACCAGGAATTTATGAACAGAATAGGGGAGAGAGGGAACAATAAGAAGGACTTTTAACGGATAAATTAATAGGCCACGCCTTTGAGACACGAGGGTCTTGCAAAATTAACATTAGAAGGAAGTGTGAGGGGTAAGAACTGAAGAGGGAGTCCAAGAAGGACGAAGTGGTAGTTATGGGGGAAATAAAAAGGCTTGCGCAGGATAGGTTAGAATGAAGGGTTCCATCAGACCAGTCTTAGGACAAAAACAAGAATAACAACCTCTAACAAGGAAATTTTAGTAAAATTAGCGTCTTCTGGATTAAAAACACTGGCAATGACTCACTGAAATATTCTCCCCAGAGGAAGCGAGCTCGATTTTTCGGGTCCGGTCGAGAATTTTTCCAATTTTTATTTTCTTCCAAATTGAGTTGCGTGGCCCTTGACTCAGCTACAATTTGAAGCAAATCTTCATTCTTTGAAATAATAATATTAATCCTTTGATAAGGATATTTTTGTAAATTTAATGCCTTTTCACGGATGAAACCTTTAAATAACGACAAGGACTAAAGGCAGTGGTGATAATGATGGACTGAATCCGAAAAATTCTGACAATGTGAACTGTTGCTTGCGATACTGGGGGAGGTTTTACTTATCATTAAATCATCACAACTAGTCTACAAAATTTTATAAAAGGGGTGTGTGTGGGAGAGACGCGCGAAGAAATAAAAATTTTGGGGAATTAATAATATCTTTTGGGTTAGTTAAATAAAGATTGCCCCGTTTTCTCCGGTCATTTATTTATCTACCCCGAAATCCGTCTATTTCCACTGTATGAACTCGTACACGATTGCTGAGGACGGTAGAGAGTCCTCCACCTCCACACAGCCACACTTACCTGTATGTGTGACTCGTCTCTTTCATTGTCTTCCCCGAGAGTAAAGTCGCATGTGCTACATTATGCCAAGCGAGCGCGCGCGTGTGTGTGAATGTTCTTTTCATAACATACAACGGAGAGGGAATGGGGAAAAAAGAAAAGAGAGAGAACTCCACAATTAGCGACCGACGGAGGTCTTTAAAAGGTTTGCCAGAGAGAGGAGGAATAATGGTGCCGCGGTGTTGCAACCTCGTCACTGTTGCAATCGGAACACTCACACGAGGATGTGTGTGACAGGAGACAACTGGATTGAAAACTTAAAAGAGTCGTTTGTGTGTGTGTGTGTGTGAGAGTTTACGGGAAGTAATGGCAGGTCCGGGTCTCGTCTTGAAACCCAGGAAAGACTTGTAAGTACCCTTAATAAAAGAGAGAGAAAAGGCTTTGACAGTAAAACGAGCATCATCTCTGCAAAAAAAGAGAGACAGAGAATAAGCAACATACAGGTAGAGGCTTTGACGAGCCGAAAGCCAGTGCATCAGTTGAAGGGAACTGTGACATGACGAATCCTCCCTCTCTCTGTGTGTGTGTGAATCTCTCTCTTTGGGGCGCAAGTGTCCTGTAATTGGATCCACTTTAAACTTTGCAAATCAGCTTCGTCATTAAAGGGAATTAATGGCTACAAGATCCAGAGCTCGCGACTCGACTGAAAGAGGGAAGGTGGATTCTGTGAAACGGACCCGAAAATGGCTAACAGACAGACAAACACACAGATACAGAAAATAATTACAGAAAGGAAAATAGAAACGGTAAATAATCCAACTAAAAATATAATTACAGAAATTAAAAAAAGGTGAATCGCATTGAAATTGTAAACAATTGTACCGATAAAACACTGGACCGGAAAGATAACCGCTAACAGAAACTTTAGGTAAACTATTAAAGTATAACTACTGGAAGGAAGTAATATTTCTCAATAAATTAGTTCATCAGCCTCTTTGTCTGTTGTTTTTAATAATTTAAATAATGAATATATTAACAACGTTTCGTCTCTCATTTGAGACGTCTTCAGGTAGAAGGGGTCATGGAAGTGAAGTTCCACGTACAGCTAAATTTTTACCTGAACAAGTTTCATATGAGAGACTAAACGTTGTTAATATTTAAATTATAAAAATATGGACAAAGAGGCTGATTAACTCATTTATTGTATATTCAATATTATTCAATAATATTTATCATAAAAACTGTTAATTCAACTAAAGAACACAGTGATAGACAGCAATAAAGTAAATAATTATACTAACCATAATTACTGAAGGATAAAATAACTTACAGAAATTACAAATAGTAGATTCCTAAATATTAATAATTACAGTAACGAAAATTTGGTATATAGGAAACTGTAAATAAATTCACCTAAAATTAATAATTCAGGAACTGTAAAATACTTTTAATTGAAACTGTAAATAATTTTACATGAAATTAATAAGTAAAAGAAAATTAGAACTAATTGCAAAGTGAAAATTTAACATCATTTGCATGTAATAAGACAATTAATGACCTTTTACAGACTTCTTGTTTAAATTTAATTAGTAACAACGTTTCGATTCAAGCAGTCCAGGGAGAAAAACTTTCTCTGTTTGGACCTCTAATTTTTAACTAATTCAAAATTTAACTTCAGTATAAATTTATCTGAGTTTTTCTATACCTTAAGAAGTCCAAAATTTGTGACCGAAACGTGGCCTATAATGTGATGAAAAAAATATATAAAAGAATTTAGACTTATTGCCCGATTCCTGTTTACTTGAAAAAATGAATTTTGTTCACAAAAAAAGTAAAAGAATAAATAACTCGCGTTGAAAATGGAAATAATATTACTAAAAAATATAATTACAGACAAAAACAATAAATCTGTTTGTAACTAAACAATTTTCCAAAAGAGGGCAAATTCGGAAATAATACGTAATATTTATAATTGAAACCGTAAATAATTTTGCCGAGAGAATTGAGGAACACAGATTAAAACAGTAAATAATAAATGTAATTCGCAGAAATGACTAAATATCACATTACAATTTTAATTTATTTTTATTGAAAATATAACTACAGAAGTTAGAAAAATAATTAAAATTGAAAGTTGGAACTAATTTTACTAAAAACTGTAAATACAGAATAAAAAATTTTCTAATTGAAAGAGTAAACAATTTTGGTCAACAATAATGAATTAAAAGAAAAAATACGGACTTTTCACTGACTCTGTAAATAACTTTACAAAAGCAATTACTGCAGGAAAACAATTACTATGGATTATGCAAACATTTTCACTTAATGTATTAATTACATGAACGGAAAGCGAACGTGCTAATTGAGAGTGTAATTAAAATAACTAAAACTAAGCTCTGAAAGTAATGAAGTAATTATTAATTGGCCATTTGTTTTAAAGGGAAATCTTAAGTTTTCGTTTTTTTTGGCGAAGTTGTTTTGTTGCACCGCACTGATTGTTCAGTTATTATCCCTATTGACTGTGATTTTCCTCTTCGAGGCAAATTAATTGTTGTTCATTCCGATTAACAGGAAAATATCGCTTATTCCAAAGAGCTTTGTAAAATTGTGGGATAGAAACCTCTTGCCAGTTTCCGTGTCGCGTCGGCGGCCATCTTTCCCCTTTCAACCTGTTGCTGGCTTAACTCTGTCTGGCCCCTGAATTCCTTAAATTATCCTATTAACATACTCACCTTGTTTCCTCTGTCCTCTGCCGACGCCCACCGCTTGACGTCACCATAATTTTCTTTTTATCTACGGTCAACACCAGGGTAAATTAACCACTTAATCCCCTTAGCAATTTCCTCGTTACTTATCGGTTAACTCCGTTCTCACTTATTAACATTTATATTTGATAATTAATTTTCTCCGTCCATTCAATTTTCCCTATCGTCGTATCAAAATGTCCATGTGGCAACATTGCCCGTGAAATTAAGTACAACTTTCGACCGGATTAAAAATTTAATTATACAGGACCCTGACGATTTTCCGATGAAACTTTTCCATAACAGAAATAATTAACAATGGAAAATATTTTCGGGGGTGTTTCTAACCTGAATTAAGCATTTGCTATTAGAGAAACTCCAAGACAGTTTCTTATCAAGTAATTAAAATAAATTAAATAAGTCACCATGAACATTCCCTTGGGTTTTCCAGAACAGAGTTTAATTAATTATAAACCAAGCCAGAAACCAATAAATCGTTTAATTGTTAAATATTTGAGGTAGAATTAAATAACTAAATCATTATCGGTTTTTTTTAACGAGGGTTATGTATTTACTTAAACGTCTTCTCCTATTTATCGCTATTTATTACAGACTTCTGGACCGTTTCGTACAGATTTTCCGCCTTTTTTAAAGAATAATTCAATCAAAAGATATTACAACAAACGTAACCTAAAGATTAAAAAAGGATCATAAATTTTATTACACAAAAAATTAATTAAAGGAAAACAAAACGCTATTAATTACAGACTTGTACGACGTTTCGGTCATATTTTAGGTCTTCTTCAGGTACATAATTAGTGCAACAGACGTTGAATGGTAATTGTTTTTTTTAAAAAAATATTACATTGAATATACAAAAGTTTGTTAAAATAGAAAAAGCATTAACTTTGATTTTAATTATACAAATAATATAATTCAATTATAAAATAATATATTTGAGAAACAAATAAAATAAATTAAAATATATTTATTATTATATTTTTATTTGAAGGCCAATATGTCAACCTTTTTATTTGCCAGTGCTTATTAAACATTTCTACGACGTTTCGTTACAATTTTTTCGACATTTTTCAGGCGCATACATATTTCTACTTACGTTAACTACGGACTAAAGTTATTAAAAAGTAATTATACTTTTTAATTTAAAAATTCTTTAATATACAATATACAAGATTTCGATTTCAATTAAATTATTAAAAATAATATAGTTCAATTATTAAATAATATGAGTTATAAATATAATATGATTCAATTCTAATTATGTACATTTTATATTTTAATAAAATTTTGTATATTAAATTGTATAATGATTTTTAAAAAGTTTAGTGTGTATTTAACGTCAGTAGGAATATGTATGTGCCTGAAAAAGTCGAAGAATTGGAACGAATCGTCATGGAAATCTTTAATAAATTCTGGTAAATAAAAAGGAGTTGACATATTGCCTTTTTTATTTTTAAATTCGTGCTCGTCGGATTACTTATTTATTATTAAATGTAACTAGAAACCCCCTAGGGAAAATTTTTCACTCATAATTTAAACACCCCGGTGAATCTCTTTGGTGTATGAAAATTACTTACTCTCGAATTTAAAACATTTTAAAAGCAATGTTTTCAGGAATCATTTTAGTTTAATATAGAAATTGATATTTCTGAGATATAAATTATACCTTTTTCTAAGTAAACCAAAATTCATCCTTTAACCTCTATTTCATGGTATAAATTTTCACCTAGTCTATAATTAATGAATAAGTAGAGGACTGAGATGTGAATATTGAACGCTTCTGTTAAGTATACATGTGACATTAACCCTGAAATAATAGGTTAAGTGATGAGACGCTTGATGACTGTAAACGGATTGGCTTAATTATATTATAAAGAAGACGAGTCTCCGAGAGTCACATTTATAAAAAATTTTCAAGGATGTAGAACTGGAAAATTGATAATTTTGTTAAACAAATTTGCTTTCGTAGTAAATATAGATGAAAATGAATAAAAAGAAGTTCATAAAGTTGATTTAAACGTGGTATTTGTGTAATTAAATATTAATAAAATTATATGCTAACTTATTGGTTGCCTCTTCGTTTTTGTAAACTTAAAGTCAGATAAATATGTTTCAATAATTATTGATTATTTTATTATAAATTTGATTCAGTCATAAGTATTGTTTTATTTAAAAGTTGATTTAGTAATAATTATTTTATCCCGAGAAAATTGTTCTCTATTCAAGTATTAACAAACTTATTCGTAAACTAAAAAAAGGAACGAAGACATAACAATGCTGTAATATGTAACTTCCAGAGATATAATTTTAGAAGAACTCCACCCAAAAATTTAATAATCAATTACAGGCTGTAACATTTAGGTATAATTGGACATAACAATGTAACTAATAGTATTAGGGGAAAAGGAGGACGAAATTGAAGCATAGAGTCATTTAGAGAGATGGAAACTGGGACGGCTAAAGTAAGTATGTTACGGGCGAAGAAATGAAGAGGAGTAAAAAGGAAAGCATGGGGGAAATGAGAAGAAGAGGATAAGGTGCTAAGTAACATGACAAGCGTCGACGCTGACCTTCCGTAAGGCTGCCGTAGCTTCAGGAGGGATCCGATCCGTCCTCGACGACGTCCACGAGGCGACTGACGCGACGCTTGGCGTCTCTGGCGGCGTCCAGGATCACTTCCCCCTCCACCATCCCCTCCCTTCCCATCCCTTTTCCCCTCACAGCGCCGTGTCTGCTGGAGAACCATGACCCTGACCCTCCGCCTGAAGACGAGCGTTCGAAACGTCTCTCACACAAACGCTCATCTATTTAGGAAAAACGAAACGACGAGTAGCTGTGCGGCTTGGCAACGTAGCACTCGTGCACTACGGCCGATACAATCTAAATTTTAATCTAAAATTTTGTATGTAACTGGGTTATTACTTCTCGTCCGGTAAAAGTTGTGACGGATTAATTCCTTTTCCTCCCCCTCTTACTCTTCCTTTTATTCCTTTTCTTCACGGTATTTTTTTATACTGTCTCTGTGCACAGTGATAAACCTGTAAGGATATTTTTTTATGGTCACGAGGACAACACCAGTATCAGTGCCGTAGTATTTTAACGTTTTTTAATTTTAAATTTGGTAGGAACGTCATAAATTTTAATAATGTACGTATTTGTAGACAACCACGTTTTTCATCATTCGAGGCTTAAAGGGTGGGAAGGAAGGAAAAGGAAGGGAAAAGAGGAGGGAAAATAATTTGATTTTACACTATTGCCACTAAACTGTACAGGAACTAACAGTCATTTACGTCACACTCTTTAATTAAATATTGCGGAGAAAAAATAAAACAAGGAAAACGTAATCCGAAAATTACAACGACTTAAGAGAGATGAATTTAATAATAATAATAAATATATCACCTATATATTTTGGCAGTTTTACGTTAAAAAAGGTTTGAAAACTAAGTGAAAAAGATCGAGAAAAATACATAATTTAGAAAATAAATAATTAAGTTCGGAGAACGTATAAGTATTTAAAGATTTAATTTCGAATGTAGGACATCGTAATATACACCACTTAATAAATAATTAATTTATCAATAAGGATACAGTAGGACTTTTAATAATATACAAGGTTTCCAGCGAATTAAAATGACCATAAAATATTTTACATAAATATTTGAGGACATTTTCATTGGCTGGAAATCTTGTAAATAAATAATCTCATTAAGAAAATAGATAAATTTAAATTAATTATAAAAATATAATATTAAAAGTAGGACGTCACAGTTAAAATCAGTTATTAAATGTAGAATGAAATATAAACTGAGGCGGAAACGAAATTACTTAGAAAAATCAGTTTTTGTTATTATCACTATGACATAACATAGGTCGATTTATGAATAGATAATAGAATTTAAGCCAAGAGAAGGTATTAAAAAAACATCAAGAAAAAATCCTGTTTTGTGTAAATTTGTGGCGTTGAATAGAGTAATTTAAAGAATGAATAAATAATATAACTAGACAGAAAGAAAATAGTAGTCATTGGTACTAACATTAGAAGTGCCAAACGTTGTGCTTAAATGATTGAAAATAAGATGAATAAATTATTGAGAAATATTTCTATAAACTATAAGTACAAGCTTAATATAATTATTAAATCGTTAATTGGGAATACTGAAAACAGGTGAAAATACAATTCGTTAAATATTTGAAGTAAATGACGAATGATATATATATATATTTGACAGTGGTATACTGAGGTAAAAGGGCACAAACAATATTAAGGGAGCAATGTAAGATAGAAGGAAAGCAGATTTAAGAAGTGAAACGGCGGTCAAAGTCGAGAATATAAAAAATAAAAAAAACACTTTTCTACGTGCGAAAATAACTGAAGTGTTGACTTGTCTGATGTGGAGTGATGTAGAACAAACTAAAAGCGAAAAACTACGTCACAATCAATCATAAAAACGGGCTACGTCATAATATTATCCAGAATCATTAATCAATCTCGAATTATGTTTATTTTATTCTCCAGGCACTCACACGCGCTCCCGCTGGAGATCCAGCGATATTACTTACTAGCAGAGAGTTTATAATACTTCGTTAGTGTTGTTTTTTACCTCCCGCACTCGCAGCATTTAATTTCGAATATTTTGTTTTTCTCCCTCTCCCTGGCTGTCGCCGTATCTTAGAGTTATCGTGTCGACAGCTATTGCGCTCTGTGTTAAAAATCTCGTACTTTATTAAAAAGATTGCGCCGCAACACGCAATATATGAATATGCAACACTGCTAACTAACTGCTTTGGTCAGGCGAGCGAAAATACACCCGCGGAAAACTCGCAAATACATATTATATAACCTCTGGACAAAGATATTTCATTCATCCCAACTATTAACAAAAGAAAAGCCAATTAAGTTTCTGATTAATAATTTTGATTGAAAATTCCATTTCATGGAATGATTACGTATTGCTCCATCCACGGATTTTATTATATTTTCCAGTTATATATTTTTCATTCCTTTGATAAGCATTTCCTGAGTTTTTTTCATTTCTGATCAAGCGATTAAGAAATTATTATTATTTTTTCACTATCTGAACCTTTTATTCCATTGATAATTTACTCTTCAGTGTAAGTATTTCTTTATTACTGATCGGCCCACTTTTAAATTATTTTATTTTACAGTATCATTTTTAATTATTTTCAAATTTATTATTTTATTAGCATGTTTTTTAATTGTTATACCTTCCAGTTGTTGCATTATTTCTTAATACTTTATTATTTTTATATTTACTCATTGACGTTGAATATTATCTGCCTTCATTTAAGCAGTTATGTATTTTGCTTCATGCGTATTTTGTATTTATTGTTATTAATATTGTGGTTATATTTATGAAAATGTTCCCTTGCCGTATTTCTATTTTGCTGTGTTTATTTTTATTTTTCAAATAATTTTAGAATTGTAATATATTTCTAAGTTTTCTTTTTCTTCCGTTTTATTGATTTATTGCCTTAGTGACAGTATTTCCCTCACCGATAAAAATTTTTCGTATTTGCAGATTTTCTAATTTCTGTATTTTCCTTTCGCTGTATTTTCAGTTTCTTATATTACTTCAGGATTCTTGAATTTTAAAGTTCCTCGATAATTCAATGCTTCCATTAGGCACACATTTGAAAAACCTTTATCTGCGTCAGATTAGTGTTAATATATTCTTTTACTTTTAATTTTTTTATCACACGTGTATTTTGTTCCGTTTTGTGGATTATTTCAGCGACGAATTTCCTAAAGCGTCGTATAAAAAACTTTTTGTAGCTTTGTTTTAGTTACGACTTCTTGATTTCTGGAATTGGAGAATATAAGATGGATAAGAAAATGTGAAATTAATATACAGGAAAAGATTAGTCATTGTAATACATCTATTGGAAAATAAAAAACCCAGAAAGTTCATAGATAAGAAAACGAGGAGTTAATACATAGGAAAATATTTGTGACTGTACAACAGATATTGGAAAATAACTAGTTATACCATTCATAAAATAAGGAATAAAGACATAGGAAAATTCTTATCAATAGAATTTAAATACAGATGCTGGAATATAGAACAAATGTAAAATCCACATACAAGAAAATAAGAAAAAATTTCACTGTAAATTATTTTTAAATGTAATGTGAAATGCAGATTCTTGAAAAAAATAGGTAAAAGAAAAGAATACATTTTTTAAAATAAATACTGAAGTGATAACGCTGGACCTACGAGCACAATTCTCTTTTACAAAAATTGTATGATTACGTTAAGAAATAATTCATTCTTGTAACAGCTGAATTTTTCCGCAGGGGTAGTTTCTTGTTATTATTTTCAATCATACACGGTCCTATACAAATCCATGTAAATAAAATCTGCCGCTGTTTGATTCTCGTTAACAAGTTTTTTTCTCTCTCATCCCGCATCGTCGTTCCTATAATCTTTTTTCTATTTTAAAAGGGGAGCTTTAAAAGCAAACTTTGCCTACTGTGGATTCTCTCTTTTCCCGCCGCTCTTGATTAAATTACGAATCTTCAGCTTGTTTGTTTTAATTAAACGATGTAGTGGCGCAGCTCCAGTTTCATGGGAATGAATCACATATGCGCAGCTCGCTCGTACAATTTGCCTGTCAATCAGAAACCGTCGACGTCACAGAGAAAGGAAATGCACACACACGCACACACACTCATACTCAGAACACTAATTTCCCAGCTCCAGTGCTCCAGCACTATTACGTCATAAAGAGTTCCAATATCAAGTCGCGGGCGTAGATTGGGGTTATTTCAGGGACACAGTTGGCTGCAGTGTCAAGTAACCCTGGTCGTTATACTCTGATATGAGAACTCCGGCAAGGAGACACGTCTTCAAAGAGATTCAGAAGAGATGCTCACAATCTGTTTCTTCTTCAAAAAGTAAATAAGTTAATTACTTAAATTATTCAACATATACTAATAATAAAATAAATAAATTGACCATTAGGAAGAAAGTAATCAGTATTGGCAGGGAAGTGAGACCATTAATAATTTAATTTACTGACGTTTCGATAAATACAATTATTTTAATTACTTTATTGTTAAACAATATGAACTTATTGAGGAGACGTCACGGTCCTGTTTTAATACCTGGGAGCGAGTGAAACGTCATTTATTAAAATAGTAGTAAATAAGAATAATTGAACAGAATGGAATCGTCTGTCTCTGCGATGACTGTGGAGACATCTGGGGAAGGAACTCTGTTATTCTCGCTTTGTTTATTCACTCACTGGCGTTAACATCCTTGTCTCACTCCTTTATTGATTTTCTACTTCCTTTTCTTGCCCTTCTATGCTAATTACTGCTGACTGCCTTCTGTAGAGGTTATGTATTAGCCTTCCTTCTCGACATTTTATTCCTCTTCTAAATCATTATTAATGTGTCCGAGTTCACATTATCAGACGCATTTTCTAAATCTACAAACGCCATGAACATAGGCCTAATTTTTTTGCCTTCTACAATTAAACGTTGGTCTTATCTTTCATATATTAATGTTTTTCCGGTTATAGTTTAGTACATCATAAGGACGTTCGTTATATAATTCACGTTTTTGTGATACCATGTATTGTTAACATATATATATATATACATCCTAAAATTCGGAATGTGTCACGCCAGGTGACAGTCCACAGCCGTCTCGGTAGGCCTAGGCCCTCAAGAGGTCTGTTGAGCCATTTTGAAGAAGAAGATATATACATATGACGTGTACTGTTTCTTCAATAGTTAGGTACAACCTATAAATTAAATCAAAATAATTTCTCATTTTTCCGTCTTTCCTTTCCATTTTGATGTAAGACCGCGTTCAAGTTGAATTTTCCTACCTTCAAGTATAAGGATCTACAGCAAGTAAATACTTTTGCTGAAAATATTATTTAAAACCTGTGTGTTAAATAGTTGCTAATTATAAAAAGAAGTGGGCTAATTATTTGTCCAAATTGAGACATGAAGCAACTACCACATTTAATTTTGTCCAGTAATTTATTATTGTAAGTTATTTATCTAATTAGACATTTTGCTTTTCCGGGAAAATTCTGGAAGACGATTCGTGACCTCCGCATAGTGGTTCAGTGACGTCACAAAACACAGCTTCTTTCGTGGACCGCTGAAAAGCTCTTGCTTCTCGTCGCTGAGAACAGAGGTATATATATATATTTCCACAGGGTGCAATTTCAATGTTGCGACTGTACCTGTCCCCCCCGCAGAGAGGGAGAGAGTGTGGGGGTGATGGAGAGAGAGAGAGATGGAGAGAAACCAATGGAGAACAGATTCAACAACACTTTGTCGTCCCGCAGACCAGCAGCAGAAGCACCAGAACTTGTTGCCAAACTTAGATTGCTGTCATCTAACTTAGGGAGGAAGGGAGAGGGAGAGGTCGACCCGAAGCAACAACACCGCTACAGAAGACACACACGGAGGAGGAGGAGTGGTGGGAAATTGCACAAAGAGCAATAATAATAAACAGCGACTACGGCGACGAGGAAGATATTTCAATAAATACTGATCCCCTCCCAAAGGATGATTTCCCAGGGAGGTTAGTTCCAGTCAAGATCGCTTTGCGTTATCCAGTGAAGAGGAATTTGCCTCCCTCCCTCCTAGAAAAAAACAGATGCTATACTCTGCCTAGGGAGTTTTTGGCAAGCCTCTTAATAATTCGCGGCCCACAAAGACGTGCGACACCCCAGCGGCCACGAGGCGAGGTGCAGCGCCTACAAGGCAGGTGCCTCTGTGTAGCGGACAAATTCGTCGTCAAATATCTTTGCGAAGTGTTTCATAACGTGTCTGAAGATGTTGGCTATGGGTGGAAACAGCCAGCGAATGACTGAAAGTGGTGAGAATGGTTTCGCTACATGAAAGAATCAACATTAAGGCTCCTGAAACATTTCACAGCCTTCATTTCTTGAAATATGTCTCCAAAAACTTTTATGACCCCATTTTAAGTTTTTCAAAAAGAATTACTGGAACGTCAAGTCTTCACAACAGACATTTAACAATATTCGTTCCATGATATCCGTTTTTCTCAGCTTTATAAGGTGACATTTATATTTACGTTAAAGTGTCATTTTTTATGGGAAATATTTCACGGCCTTTATCCCATGAAATAAGTCTTTTAAAATTTATATAGCTCAAATTATATCTTCATGAAACAAATATAAAAACAGTCATTATTTATAGGAAAAATTTGTACAGCTTTCATTTCATGAAATGTCTTCTCGCTGTTATATAGCTACTTTTGAAGGTTTCTTACACAGTTATTCCCCTTTTGGGAGACATTCCACGGCCTTTATTCCGTGAATTATTTTTATAAAGGGCCATAATATTTTTGTTCCATTATTTCGAACCCTTCAGCCTTCCCGCAGCTTTTCATTTGTGTTTTAATTTTAGCAAAAGTTATGCTCTAGAGATTTATGAAATTCCAGTTACGAAGTACGATGGTAAAATACTGGAGAGAATTACGAAATCGAGCCCGGTTGTTTAATTTTTAAAAGCAGGATCACATTGCTCAAAGATGTTGTGAGGCCCCTTTTATTGAGTTCGATTTTTGACAGAGAAGCAATTGGGATTCAGATGTGACTTTACATATTACAATATATCTACTGTAACATGCAAAGTTACAACCCCAACCGATTGTTGGTATAGTCGGCCAGACTCAATTGTTGTGTGTGTGATGTCGATTTCTGAGGTACGTGAACGTGGAACAGATAAGCTTTGCATTAGTATTCACGTGATCTGGCGTTGCAAATTTATATATATATATAAGTATGTATGTATTTTAAGTCAATTGCCACGTAGTACCACTTAAAAGAAGTGTTTTTAGAAGCTCCTCGTCTCCCCCGTGATGTGACCTCAATTGAAATAGGGGGAGGAGAAGGAAGAAGCTGCAATCTCCGTTAACCCAGCAGACACGATGTCCACTGTTCTAGGAACAATGTATCTGCCCCTCGCTGTGATTCCCATAATACATAATAGAGGGTGGAGAGGAGAGGAGAGGGAGAAGTCCGCCATTCAATAGCGGAGCTTCCAGACGGCGTCGTTTATTGGGGATGAAACTGCGTCCAGCGCTCTCTTATTAAGAGGAAAGCTCCTTTAAAATACAGCGCCCGGTTTTTATCGCTCATGAGGTTTAAAGGGAGGTTGGTTTACGAAATTTATTAACCCCCCTGCACCCTTCCCCATACCTCGCACCCTTACGTAATAACCTAAAACTGTGTGCAGAGGCTGGGCTGCGGGTAACCTTCCGCGCCGCAATATAGTTCCCATCACCCTACATTAGCAGTTCCCACGGAGTAAAATACTGTAAATAATTCCACACACTTTTGGCTAATTAACGCGGGAACGAAATGATTCCTAAATTTTTGATTGGCCCCTGCGGCCCCCTGTTTGCCGGCAAACCCGCATCACAATCTCAAAAAATAGAACAAAATAAAGGCGGCCTCACAAAATCTTTGAGCAACGTGATCCTGGATTAAAAATAACATTCTTACGGGTCGTTATAAAAGAAAATATAAAAGAAAAAAACTGGCTCAAAATCGCAATTCTCTCCAGTATTTTACCATCGTACTTCGTAACTGGATTTCATCAATCTCCAGAGCATAACTTTGGTAAAATTAAAACCTGTTGAAGCACAAATGAAAAGCTGCGGGAAGGATGAAAAGTTCGAATATTGGAACAAAAATATTATGGCCCTTTAGATAAATAATTCACTGAATAAAGGCCGTGGAATGTCCACCAAAGGGGAATAACTGTGTAAGAAACCTTCAAAAGGGGTTACATAAAGTTTAGAAAACGTATTTCACGGAATGAAAGCTGTGAATTTCTTCCCCATGAATAACGACGGTTTAATATTTATATAATTTGAGATATACACGTTTTAAAAATACGTATTTCAAGGAATAAAGGTTGTTAGGTGCCTCCTATAAAGAATGAAACTTTAATATTCCTTTCAAGTAAACATAATAAATGTCGCCATGCAAAGCTGTGAAAACGGATATCATGGAATGAAGGCTGTGAAATGTCTCCCATAATGGCTGATGGTCCAGTATTTCTATTAAAAAATGTTCAAATTTCGATTTATAAATTTTAGAAGACATATTTCAAGGAATGAACTATGACGGTCCGGTACATATTTTTAAAAAGTTAATATTTCGCTATATAAATTTTAGAATACATATTTCAAGGAATGAAGGTTGCAAAATGTCTCCCCTGATGAATGACGGTCCAGTACATATATATTTTTTAATATGTTAAAATTGAGCTATATATATTTTAGAAGCCCTAATTCAAAGAATAAAGGCTGCTGTGAAATGTTCCTAATGAAGAATGACTGTCTAATATCTGTTTAAAGTAATCTTAAACTGAGATAAATAATGTTTAGGAATCGTCTTTCATGAAATGGAGGCTGTGGTATAAATAATGACTGTTTAAATTCCCTCCCCACTGTTTTGTATTAAATGGTAAAATAAAGTACTTCCTGAAATAAAGGTAGTGACTTTTCGATAAAGAGAACAATTAAGCTGGAGCCAACAAATGGTGAAGAAGAACCTTAAAGCGGTGGCAGGTTTAATCGTAATTGGTTCGTTAAGTGATTAAGGGGTGGTTTTTATGGCCGCACAAAAGTTGTAGACTTTTCCGGGTGTAATTGTTGAAGGATACATTCTCTGTTTTCCACCTGGGGTCAAACTGCAATAATAGCGACGAGGACGTCAGGCACCGGCGTCATCTTCCGGCGAAGTGCCATGGTGCTTCTACCTTCTTTCTTTACGTTTTAATAACTTTTTGTTTTTAGTGAAGTGTTAGAAGCTCGCGATTGCTTTGATTTCTATGTTATGTTATTTATTTGATGCAGTTGGTGTCACGGTGGCGCCGAGGTCTGTCACGTTCCAGGAGGGAGGGAAATTAGAATCGTTACCGCGGCCGTTTCCTTGAGGCGTGGCGAGGTGAGGCGAGGCGAGGTTGGCGGCGCCACTGCACATTGTTGAGTAGACACACACGAGCACGAGGTTGTTCATTAAGCCCGTCCGTCCCCTCCGTGCCATTGATGGCCGCCTCCGTGCTGAAGTAATGCTGATGACGGTATCTTCACCTCGGAAAATAATAAGTTTTCCAAGAGACAGAGAGAAAGAGAGAGGAAAGGCTTCCCAACCTGGAAGAAGCGGCGCTCCCGTGGCTTTTCATTTCCGCCTCGAAATTGGCGAATTTGCTGCCGGGGGAAAGCGGGGAGGAAGGGAGGAATACTTGTTAGGTTATGTTGGTGCGTGTCTTCTCGCGCCTTACATCATTACGTGACGCACACAGAGGGTCACGTGTACAACCAGAGATTATAATCACATCCAGGATTTTTAACACAACAAGGGGGGGCGATGTCAAAAATAAAATCACAACAACGGGGAAGATACATAAATAAATAAAAATGAAAGAACGTCAGCATAATTTTAATATCAAACAACTAAATTGAAAAGTAAATAATAAAAAGACGCACAATAAGGACGGAAAGATACGAGAAGATTTTAGTAACAACACAATTATACTCATACCGAAGAAGACTGGGGCTGACAGATGCAGGACATTTAGTTTTTATCTCATGCGTACAAAATATTAACGAAAATAGGACATATTGGAGGACGGAACGTCAAATATAATGCGATTCAGGAGAAGATCAGTTTCGTTTTAGGAAGAATCTAGGGACAAGAGAAGCAATCCTGACTATGCGTCTAGATTTAGAAGACAGGATAAGGGGGAAAAACCAGGTCTACGTTCGTGCCAATTGCAGATTTAGAAAAAGCGTTCGATGATGTGAACTCGAAAACACTAAGAGGAATTCTGAAAAACACAGAAGAAAATATCACGAAGAAGGCAGTCAGTAGTAATTAGAATTGAAACGCAAGAAGAGAAAGCAGAAATCAAGAAAGGAGTAAGACAAGATTGTAGTCTGTCGCCCATGCTGTTTAACTTATATATACATCAGGCGATGATGAAAGTCAAAACTGAATATGGAAAAGGAATCATGCTGCAAGGAGGAGAATTAAAAATCCCTACAGTTTGCCGACAACATTGTAGTATTAGGGAGTCAGAAGAAGACTTGCAAACCATAATAAATGGCATGAACGTGGTCCTGGGAAAAAGGTGTTCAATATGAGGATTAATAGAGGGAAAAACAAGGTAATAGAGTGTAGTATGGGAAACAGTGAAATAACAAAGGCTGTTATACTGGGAAGGGATATTTTTAAGGAAGTTAAAGAACTATGATACTCCCTAATCTGCATAGTGTATTCCATCGCTGGCCTCTCTCTTCTGTTTTTACCCACACACTTCACTCTAATGTCTTAAAACGTAGCCTTCTTACTCCCCTAATACCACAATATCATCTACAAACTTTAGGGTTTTTATTTCGAAATGTATTTTGCAGGAGTGTCAGTGTCCCTGGCGGAATATTCTGCTCACAAGAAGAATGCGCCTCAGGATTTATTTAGCGCCGGGATCTTTTCTCCCTCGCCCCTCTCCTCCCCCGTCCCCGCCTGATGCGAAGTTTTATTCGTCTCATAATTAAACTCTAGCATCCAAACTTATTAGAGCGTCACCAGCAAAGCTCCACCGTGGCAGAAAGGGGGTGAGAAAACGAAATGAGCCTCAGCCTCTCTCCTCAGGCTTTTCCTCTCCTGCTAATCCCTGGGTTGCGCGACACTTGCTCGCTCACCCTGTCCTCTTCTCCTCGTCCCACGAAGCTCTCTTTGATGTCTTCCTAATCCACGTTCCCTTTCCCTCGTGACCTCTGTTTAACCTTGATGAACAACCAACCCCCCCGCCCCTTTTGCCTCGTAAATAGGTGGTGTGGCGGCGGCTCTCCAGGCCGACGTTTACGATTCTCCTTTCCCAAGCCGAACGACTTGCGGTTTAGCTGGAATGACCCTGCGCCGGTCTTCTTGTAATCAACCAATCAATCAGTCGGTCGGGAGCTGTGACGTCACGTGCCGGGTTATGTGAACCTCTCTAGCTTCCCTGTCCCTCAACTGAAGATTAATCCCTTCTGCTTCTTCTTCCTTGGTCGTGAAGGCCTTGGCCTGCCGGATCGACTGCGAACTGTCGCCTTATTTCTTCTTCTTCTTGCTGCACGATTCATTTCCCATGTTCACTTTTAACTTTCATCACCTGTTCCATACATAAGTTAAGGAGCATGGGCGGCAGACTGCATCCTTGTCCTACTCCTTTCTTTGAATTCTCCTTTCTCTTCCTGCCCTTCAATTATAATCACTGCTGACTGCCAAACTGTAGAGGTAAGTGAATTCTTCTTCCTCGTCTGTGCTATTCTACTCTACTAGCAGAATTCCTCAATTAATTAGGATAAATTTAATTTTAAATTTTAAGTGAGAGAAAGAAGAGTTATCCGTACCCCCATTCAGACGGCACTCAACAGTAATTACAATTTGAAGGGCGAGAAGAGAAAGCGGAAATCAATAAAGGAGTAACGCAAGGATGTCCATAACTCATATAAAGCACAGGCGGTGAAGAAAGTTGAAACGGAATATGAAAAAACAAGCAAACTTCAAGGAGAATACGCTTTACCGGTGATATTGTAATATTAGGGGAGTCAGAACAAAACATAGAAACCAAAATAAATGACACGAACGTGGTCCTGGAGAAACAGTTCAATATGAGGATTAATAGAGAGAAAAAACCAAGGTAATAGAGTGTAGTATGGGAAACAGTGGAATAACAAAGGCTGTCAGATTGGAAAGGGATATTTTGAAGGAAGTTAAGGAATTCTACTACTCGGGCAGCGTAATAACTAGACTAGGATAGCACAGGCAAGGAAGAGGAATTTATTTACGGCTAATATTAGTGTGAATATTAGGAAATTGTTGCTAAAAATGTTGGTATGGAGCGTTTCGTTATATGGGTGCGAAACGTAGATGATAGGAGTTGCGGAAAGGAAAAGAGTTGATGCCTTTGAAATGTGGTGCTGGAGGAGAATGAGATGAGGTGGATAGAACCACTAACGAGGAAGTTATAAACAATAGGGGAAGAGAGAAAAAATGGAGGACGTTGATCAAGAGGATCAATAGATTAATAGGCCAAGTTTTGAGATATTAGGGTCTTGTAAAATTAGCATTAGACGGAAGAACATAAAAGGGAGTCTAAGGCTGGAATGTGTTAAGGAGACTAGGGAGGAAGTGGGACGTGGTAGTTATCCGGAAATTAAAGGCTTGCGGAGTCTTAGGACTGAATACCACAACAACAAATGATCATAGTAGATATAAGGAGAAGGATAGGACAGACGAGGGAGGCTTTTGCCAAAAAGAAGACACTTAGAGCTATGAATGTTTAGGAAATCATTACTAAAAATATTGGTATGTAATGTATTGATGTTAAAAAACTACCTTAAAAATAAAGCAAATATTAAAATTATGCTTAATGTGTAAGGTGATAAAGGGTGGTGGCGTGTGACGTGTTGAAGGCGTGTTCCGCGAGTGTTTTCCTTGCTGATGTGTGTTACACAGCCCCTGTGATTTGGCCGATGTTATCTGTTGAATCGATGCCTTGGCACGCAAACCTACCACAAGTCACGCACAACCCCGAGGACGAGCTCTGTATTTACCAAAAACTGCCTAGGTTGGATGGAGGGGGGGGGGAAGGAAGCAACTTCACATCATCAACCACTTTCACCTCAAATCTCTGTGGGGGGAGGGGGGAGGTGGGGGTCGTAGTAGGGAGGAAGTGGAAGAGGGGAGAGGACTTTAATCCCTTGGGCGGCAGAGAAAGGGTTTAATAAGGGTAAATTTGTGATTAGGGTCTTGTAAAATTAGCAAAATAAATTCTTATACAATTTAGTATACCGTAGATGTTTTCAATAAGGGCGAGTCCATGTTGAAATAGAATTAAACAAGCTGTGTTTTTGTGTGTGTCACTAATTTACTGTAGTTTGTTTAATTTTTTGGTATTATAATTATGTTCCTTGAGGTAGTGTATGACGTATCCTACTTTCCTCAACCGCCGAGGACTAACGGAAATAACAAAAAATATAAACCCATACCGAAATAGGCAACTATGAAATAAAAGAAGACACTGTAAAATGATCAATACATTACAGTAGAAATTTATCGTTTGACTATTACGAAAAATATCCCCACTAAAATGACGTATGCACTTAGAAAATGGGGGAAAATAAAATCTAATCATAAATTGAATTGATGTAAATTAATATTTAATGTTTCATTTCATTTTCGTTAAAGAAGGCAATTTTTTCTCTATTACTCAGACAAAAGTTTAAATATAGTATAGTTAGATGACGGATAGAGAATAAAATTATAGAAAAAATTAGCCACAGAAAGAAAGAAACAAACAAAGAAACATGGAGATAAAACAGAGAGTAAGAGAAAAGGATTCAGAGGAAAACTGAGAAAGAAGTGCGCTAGAGAGGGAAAGAATAAGACGTGGAACAAAGGGAGATAAAGAAAGTTAAAAAGAAAGAGAGTCGAAAAGAGAAAGAAAGAGAGGAAGAGATAGGAATTAATAGAGAAAGTGAGATAAGGAAGAGTGTTAGTGAGGGAAATAAAGTGGGAAGAATAAGACGAGCAACAGACAGAGAGAAAGAAAGACAGTCAAAAGGAGAAAGAGAGAGAAATAAAGAGATTAATAGAGAATGTGAGAAAAAGAAGTGAGAGAGTAAAGCGAAGGAAGAAAGAGAGAAAGACCAAGTGAGAAAGAGAAAAGGGAGGGAAGGAGAAGAAATCAGAAAAAGAGAGAGAGACAGAGAAACCGACCATTCCCCATGCCGATTGTCACCGTCACCGTTGTCGTGTGACAAACTCGCTGGTTTACTATTTAACTGTAGTTCTCCTTATTTTCTCTGTCTATCATGTATCAGAGAGTCTCTTTATTTACAAGAGAAATCATGTGGAAGCAGAACTTTCGTGCGTCAAGGGATGCTGGACAAAATTCGTGAAAATAATATTTATCTTTCCCTTTTATAAGATCTACGAATTCGAGAGACGTATAAGGGCTATTATAGTAAATTGTCCCTACCGAAAAATTTCTTCTTTTTACAGTGTTAACCGTCCACGGTTCCTGAAGGGGCTGAAGGAATACAACAAAATAGTTATTCAGCGGGAGGAAGTCTCAGTCATGCCAGGGAGAAGCGCCACGCTTGTCTCCGGGAAACACAGACGAGACACGCCAAAAAAAAGTTTAAGGTGACGACAGAAAGAAAAAAAGTAGAAAAAAGCAAAGCGAGCGGGGGATGGGGAGGAAAAGGTCATTAGAGGGAGACCTCGTCAAATCGTTACGCAATTAAAAACTGGAAACGAAACGACTCAGCAAGAATTTTAAAAAAATTTGTTGAGTTGGCAACCCGTTTCATTTCGTGAATTAAACCAGTAAATCATTTGCTTGCTTGAAAAGAATTGCCTGCGGAGGAACTAGACATGTGGCGCATGCGCAGTTGAGGTTCCAGTGATGGTAGCTCACTGAATCCAGAGACAATACTGCATCACTGTCTGCTGAAACTGTCGAATCCGGAATAATATCTGTCTGTCCCACTTCAATGACGTGTTTTCTTTTAGAAAATAAGAAGAAATAACTGCGGAATATCTTCTTTTAAATTGTTTCTTATTTCCTAATTTTAAAGGGAAAAGTGATTCTTGCACTCTGTCGGTGTTTACATCTCCTCAAGAATGGAGAAAATTCCTCCCTCGAAACGTTTCAATTTTTAAAAGACGCCGTTTAAAATTTGTTGGCACATAATCTTCATTGGCTTGTAGTGAGTAAAGAAGATAATAACAAGGACCGCCCTTAATCATACTATCTAGTTCATCTTAAAAGCAAAACTCTCCCCGTGTGTTGTTTACCACACTCACTCTCCACCCACACAACAGTAACAGATCATCCATTCTCTGACCAACAACTTGTTGTTTGTATCTTGCTGAATGAAGACGAACGCCAGTAATCCTCTCAGTCTGTAAACACGAAAAACTTCCTTCTTCCCCCACCCCCAAATAACAGATAAAAGAGCACCGCGCTTTAGTAAACATCTACATTAAAATCTCATTCAATGATTTTTCTCCCCCCCCCCGTGCAACCCCCGCCACGTCACCCCCTATGCATCTAGACGTACGGAAGGAAATCAGAGGGAAACTTCTTTTATTTTTATTATTTAAGCACCATCCCCTCAACCTAGTTTCTTCCTGAGAGCCTTGCACCCTCGAGTGGTGCTAATATGCTCACACCCACATAAGGCCTTTACCTCGGATGTTTCCATTCATCGCAGGAAGGCGTCGGGGAAAAGAAGAAGGTGCAGCAGAAGGAAGAATGGTGGCAAGGGAGGGCTGGGAACGGAAGGGAAAGGAAGGGAGGAGAAAAAATGCGTGAAAGCTTCCGCGAAAACAAGATTATAAATTCTTCGGCGACGGAAGGTCGAAGAAGCCGCCACACACACACAGACACAGGAGATCAATATACATGCAACTGTCAAAGTCTTCAACAAAAAGAAGAGCAAAGGTGACCTGATTTAACGTTTCTTTTAGAAAAAAATGAAAGACCCGCGATTATTAAAATTTATTTATAGTGTTTTACCCGTTTTAAATTAATTAGAAACATCCCAGAAATATATTGTATATATGTCTTCATTTAAAAATTAATCTCCGTCTTAAATAATTTAAAAATCTTAATCATATTATGAAAGTTCAATTCTTGATGGTTCTACTTATTTATCACTACTCAGTGAAAATTTTACCTAATTACGTAACGATTAAGTTTTCATTTAAGAATTGAACATTTTTCCATATATTGACAATTTTCTTCGGTTGATGTGTTTTCTTGATTTTCTCCCGTTTATTTTCTGATTTAACATATTTTTCAAAAATTTCCTGATTACTGCATATTTTACTCAATACCGTAAATTTCCCTTATTGTTGTATATTTTCCTGATTACTGAATATTTTCCTTATTTTTGCATTTTTCCTTATTGTTGCCAATTTTCCTGATTGCTGCATTTTTTCCTTATAGTTGCATATTTTTCAGAGTACTGTATATTTTTTCTGATTACTGTATATTTTTCCGATTACTGAATATTTTCCTGATTGCTGTATATTTTCCCGATTTCTGTATATTTTCCATCCTTGTGTACTTTTCACCCCACCCCTGACTTTATTTTTCCTTAGTATTGTGAGGTTCTAATCGAAGGAATGTTGATTATATTTGGTCGTATTTTTATTTATATATTTTACTAGTTGTTGTTTTGATATTCAGTCCTAAGACCGGTCTGATCCATGCAAACCTATCTCGGGGAAAACCTTTTCATTTCCTCATATTTACAAACTAGAGACCTGCATTATCTTTGCATCGATGTCTAGCCAATGGCAGCCGTAGTCGGTAACGTTACTTCCCCGCCGTTTTCTTCGGTAATCTGCTTCTTCTTGTGGGCTTGGTTGAAAATTTCACGACGACAGCCTGGAGGAGGATTAAATCAGAGTGGGGGAGGGGATGGGGGGATGGCCAAGGTTTTCTGTAAATTAATGATGGCTCCTCGCAGAGTGTTTTCCGTGGCAATCCTCCGCCACACACACTTTGGAGATTGAACCGCTGTGTGGCATCTCATTATCGGCATGAATATTCAGAGACGTTCACTACGCGCGCAGAACATCCCGGGCCAAGTCACGTCTTGGTGGGGAACTTCCTCCCGCAGCCGATTGATTACAAGTCCCAAATATAATAATTCAGTCTTCTGTCTTCTTCCTTTGCGCTCTACGCCCCATTCAGGGCCTTGGCCTGCAGGGTCGACCGCGGTGGACCTGTAATGACACGTGGTGGTCAGCCTTATTCTGTCGTGTCGTCACAAACACCCAAGCCCGTGAAAGGATTCGAACCCTGGGACCTTTGGGTCGTGAAGCAGCGACTTTAGCCAGGAAGAATAGCCCACTCTTCTTCTTCGTTATGGTCATCACTTATTCTGAATTGATTTCTCATGTATAGAAAAAAAACATTAAAAATATGACGTAACAACAGAAATAAGTTTATCATTAGTCTGAGGCAACAATAGCATTTATATACGTATAATTATATATAAATTAGACATTTCCACATTCACGGGTTTCGTCCATCGCAATGCAGTAAATATATATACCTAAAAATGTAAACAACTCCGTAAGTCAAATATGTTTATAAAGATCTTTCGACGTCGTCACATGATGATTTTGAGCGGCGTTGTCTTTGCGATTATTAATTTTTACAATCAGATATATACATAGAAACGGGCTATTAAAATTATTTATAGTGTTATACCCGTTTTAATTTAATTACAACAATCCCAAAAATATATAGTATATATATTTTCTTCCAAAATCAATCTCCGTCTTACTTAATTAAATAAACGAAATCAGATAATAAAAGTTATTCCACATTTGTTCTCCACTTATGAATGAAAATTTTACCTATTTACGTGACGTTTAAGTTTTTATTTATGAATTGACATTTTGTCTATTTTTTCATGTGATGAGTTTTCTTGATTTTCTCCCGTTTTTTTTATGATGTAACATTTTTTTCACATATTTTCGTGATTATTGAATATTTTCCTGATAAGTGAATTTGTCCTGATTACTGTATATTTTCGTTATTACGGAATATTTTCTAGATTACTGTATATTTATCTGATTCTTGTATATTTTTCTAATTGTTGTACAACTTCCTCATTACTATATATCTTCCTTATTACTGTATATTTTCATGATTATTATATAATTTTACGATTGTTGTCTAATTTTATGATTGTTGTCTATTTTTATGATTGTCATCTATTTCTCTGATTGTTGTCTGCTTCTCTGATTGTTGTCTACTTCTCTGATTGTTGTCTACTTCTCTGATTGTTGTATATTTTCCTGATTGTTGTATAGTTTCTTTCCTTGTGTACTTTTCAACCCGCCCCTGACTGCTTATTTTTCCCGAGTCTTGCGAGGTTCTAATCGAACGAATGTTGAGTGCCGACATATTTGGTCGTATTTTTATTTATTTTACTTGTTGTTGTTCTAATCAGTCCTAATTAATGAATTATTAATAGCAAAAATGTGGTTGATATTTAAAAAATTTTGTGAAGTGAAATGATAAAATAAAGCCATTTTTTAAAAGAAAATTATTAATGGGGTTATTAACTGCCCGATAAAACATTTAATTTATCGATAATGCTGATGTATTTATTTATTTTATTTTAAGGTTGTTATTTCTGATTGAAGCGGAGTGTGGTATTATTGAACGCTAGGTAGAAGTCTCCCTGTGGGACGACAGACGATGACGTCCTTTGAATTTTGCAAGCTCGGTGAAACGTATAAATACGCAATATCTGTGGACGTCACTGGTCACTTCATATTCATAATCAAACATGGAGGATAAAATGAGGGAAGGAGAGAAGGAAAGCCGACGTCAACGTAACGTGTTTGCACGTGCGATGGAAAGAAGGAAGGAAGGACGGACGGTGGGACAGAGTAAAAAAATTCCGAGCGTTCCCGGCCATATTGAGTTTCTTTGTGGAAGAGAGACGCGCCTCAGACTCCTCCATCTCATTTCCTTTCAGCGTCACACTCCCTTCCTCCATTATCCAATATATAACATCCACACGTACACCAACTCATTAAAACACGACAACCCTGAGAAAATCAAACATCAACGTCGCCGTATACCGTCAATAATAAAAAAACATCGTAAATAACTTAAACGCAAAAAAGAAAGGAAAGTACATATAGTTCTAAATTAAACGCAAATGAAAATAAAATGAAATGCAATAGTCATTTATTTTTAATATTATGGTTTATCGATGTTTCTCAACAGGATAATAAACTGAAGAAGGTAGAAATAAGCACCGAAACGTATTTTTCTTTTTGAAAATTGTTAAAAATAAAAATACAGGCCTGAAGGTGTTCGGAAATTTTACTTATTATTACAAAATCGGTCGTTAAAATACAACCTATAAATTATTAAATTAGTTTCTTAATAAAAAGACGCTGAATTGGGGGAGGGAGGATGGAGATTGAAAAAAATTAAATTTGTTCGTCCTTTTAATTTGTCCCCGCCGCCGGAGTAGAAGAATTTCAGTTCCTGTCGCAGTGGAACGTGTCTGCGGTTATTGGCGAGAGCAGTTGGTACGCCTGTTGCGTAATCTGTTTACCTGCGTTCCCTCCGGAGCTTCTCGCTTCTTATTTAAAGAACTCGACGCCGGCCATTTTGATAATAGCGGAAGTACGCGGCGCGACATGAATTTCCCACGAGGCGTTTTTCCGTCCGCAAAATTGAGCCCGGCACGACGACGAATGGCTCTCCTCTCCTCTCTTCATCCCCCTAACAACAGGCCACGGGCGGAGAGGGAAGATGGCCGGACGCTTTCCACAATATCAGATTCTAATATTACTCAATCGACTGGGAACGATAAAACCAGAGAGTGATTTAAAACTTAAATACGAGGGCGATACAAACAATCAGGAAAATTCAGTCGGGGAAAAAAACTACAGAGATAAGAAAACATTGCAGGAATCAGAAAATAGTGCGCGAGGAAAATATTCAATGATTAGGAAAATCCGAAGAAATTCTTACCTAATTGTACACCAAGCGAATAAATATATTAATACAAATTTAAACCTTTAAAAGAATATGTGTGCTTATAAATATAAATTTTTAGTTTCAAAAAATAAATAAATTTTTTCATGATAAATTTTATAAATCAAGGAGCTTTAAATTAATCCGAGTTGTTCTTGTAAATAAAATACAAAAATGATCAAAAGTCAGAAACAGAACAATTTAATCTGAAAATGTTTCGTTCGCCCCAACTACCGGGACGTCCTCAGTTCATTAAATAATAAATAATACAAAAAAATTTCATTTTGATGCTGCGACGTCCGGGGACCAACATTTAAAAATAACAAGCACGATGAAGTCATTAAAAAATATGTGTAATAGAAAAAGGAAAAAATGCGAATGTAATTAACGTCTGATAAAAGAATAATAAGAAAATAGACTTTCATTTGCAGACTAATTTAAGTAGAAGAGGAAATTACGCAAGAAAAAAAAGTGTGATGGACGCTTCGACGGAATTTCGAAGATTAATGTTACATGTTTTGACAGAGACTACGTCGAAACGTCCTGTACTTAAATATTTTTAAGTGTAATTGTTTTTCATAAAGAAAGTAATTAAACTGAACTAACCTTTTTGGTATAAATAGAAGGTAAAGAATGGTCAAAAGTCAAGAATGGAATAAAAGAAACAAATTAAATAAAAACTAAAATTTAAGAATTCTACATTTATTAAAAAATATGAATAAAATGAGATAAATTAAAAATTAATATTGAGGTTCTACACCCGAGGCAACCGTGTTTCCGTATGGAAACTCGAAGGGGAATTTTGATGAAAAAAAAGTACAAACTTAGCGTCACAAAGACTACAGGAAAGAAACCGACAGCTTATCTGAACAGGGAATTCTATCCCATGGCTGGAAGCAACGTCCGGTTCATGGATGGCCATTATTTGTGTTTTATTTATACCGAAAAGTCACATTAATTTTGAAACTTTAATTATGAAAAATAATTACTCTAAAAATATATTTAGGTTCATGTTGGAGCAGTTGGCAGTTTCGATTTTTTGAATAAATTAAGAAATTTTAAATTGTATTTTTCATTTAATTTTTCTTTTATTACCTTTCTGACTTTTGGCCATTCTTTACCTTTTATTTATTCCAAAACAGTCAGTTCAGTTTAATTGCTTTAATTATGATAAACAATTACACAGTAGCATATTTAAGTACAGGACGTTTCAGCGTAGTCTCTGTGTAAACCCGTAACATTAAAATGCGACGCTCCGTGAAACGTTCAACATATATTTCCTCTAGGTAATTTCCTCTTATACTAAAATTTCTGTGCAAATGAAGGCTTTATTTGTTATCATTCTTTTTTCATTAAATATAGTTACGATTTGTCTTATTGCATTATACATATTTTTTTAAAAAACATCACCTTACTTTAAAATTTTAAATATCGACCCCCGTGTGCCTCAGGCACGAATCATGCTGAGTAAATTCTAACCCAAAAGTCTCTCTCTTTCTGCCTCTTCTGCAAATTTTTGGCATCGCTGTCCTCCCCTCTCCCTTTTTTCAGTTCACATAGGTAGTGGAAACTGCTCTTAACATCACAGTCCAAATCGGTCACCGATTTCCGGTTTTGTTGGTGGAAAAGTTTCTCCACCCCCATCCCCCATGCCTGCGTGCTGGTTTTTCCGGAAAACTGTCTACCTGTGCACTTTTACTATCTGAAAGTTTCTTCAGGGAATTCCTTAGCTGCGCCTCGCGGTTATTTTCGTCAAATGTAAATATAAATTAACTTTGAATCCAAGAGGGCGCTGCGGGAGTTTCTCGTAGACGCTTCAGCCCAGAGTGACTGCGGGGCTTACCTGATCATGTCGGGGATGCCTCGCACTCTCTCTGGGTATTTTTTTTATCAAAGTTCTCATATGCCGAGACACCTTCACCTATTTTAGGAGGTATATGTACTGGGGTCAAAGACCTTGGGCATATGGCAAGAGTTGTCCGCTAATCCCATTGGATCAGTCGGCCAACTGCCTCCTGAAACTGGTGGAGACACGGAGAAGGGAATGCTGCGTCCCCACAGCAAACTCGTCTCCCGTCATTCGGAAGGGCGTGAGAATAGAACCCAATGCCCGACCTACCTGATGCAGGTTTTCTAGGGTTTTTCCTGCATCTCTTTAGGTGAAACACCGGGTAGGATCCTTAAACCATAGCCCGGGGGCCCTAGTTAACCCTTGGCTACCTTGCTCTACCTTCCGCATCCCCCCCTTTTCAATTCCCTTCCTATGCTATTAAAGGGGAGTTGCCTGTTTCAGGATCACCCTCATGTAGCCTGTTAACCAAAAAAAAAAGTGCGCTATGGTAAATAATTATAAAAATACATAAGAAGATAAATGTGTAATCAAGGAAATTTATTAATGATAGAAAATACAGTCATGACAGTACTGAAATTAGGGGAATGTATAAGTAAATAAAGGAATACAAAGGAGAATATGGTAATGTCAACGACTTTTATAATAGACAGAAGAGAATAGAAAGACAATGCAATAAATTTTATATAGGAGCCGGTGAGAACAATAAGTAGCTAGAGTAGCTAAACGGGAGGTAAAACAAGACGATTGTAGTAAGGGAGCCGCTGTTAATGTTGATGCTGGGATAACGAGAGGAATCTTGCTCCTGGAGGTAATTGGCAGCTCCTCCAAGGTTGCAGTGTTACACAACGGAATTACGTTGAGAGAGGAGAGAGAGAGAGAGATAGAGGAGAAGAGAGGAGAGGAGAGAGACGGGGAAGGAACTGATCCTGTCGCCACATTATTCGCACAGCTAATAATCTCCTACATTACTCGAGTACAAGATCCACTTTCCCGAGATTATGGCGGCGCCTCTCACGGGAACACTTGAGCGACTCTCAAACACAGACGGGGATTAATCGATTGGGCGCAGTATCGACAACGACGGGGCGACAATTACCCCAGCCAAGATGCAAACAGTCAGTATACGGTGGATAATCAGCTCAGAGACTGACGGGATTAGAAAAAACCGGCCTACGTTCATGGCATTTATAGATTCAGAAAAAGCCTTTGATAATGTGAACTTCAACAAACTATTAAGGGTTTTGAAGATCACAGGAATAAAGTATCGAGAAATAACCTCTACAGAAGACACACACAGCAGTAATTAAATTGAGTTGATGAGAAGCAATATCATGGCTGTTAAGGATAGTTTCCAAAATTTGCGAAACAGGAATAACACCAGACGATTTTAGAACAAACATAATTATACCCATACGGAAGAAGACTGGGGCTGACAGATGCGAACAGCAGTAGACAATAACTTTAGTATCTCATGCGAGCGGAATTTTGCGGAAAATAGTATATAGTAGGATGGAACGTCAAATATAATGCGAGTTAGGAGAAGATCAGTTTAGTTTTAGGAAGAATGTAGGGGGACAAGGGAAGCAATGTTGACTTTGCGATAAATTATAGAAGACAGGAAAAGAAAAAAACACAGGTCTACGTTCATGACATTTGTAGATTTGCTTAAAAATATGTGACAATGTGAACCGGAACACACTATTAAGGATTTTGAAGATCACAGGAATAAAATATCGAGAGTGGAGGTTTATACATAACCTCTACAGAAGACAGACATAAATAGAATAGAAGACCAAGAAAAGAAAGCTGCAATCAAGAAAGACGTTGGACAAGGATACAGTCTGTGACACAGTCTCTTTAACTTAAATATAAAGAACAGGCGATGAAGAAATTTAAATCGGAATAATGGGAAAAGGAATCATACTGAAAGAAGGAGAAATAAAAACCCCTAAAGGTTTTGCTGATGATATTGTGATATTACGGACGTTATAAAAAGACTTGGAAATCATTTTAAGGCACGAGGGTCTTGTAAACTTAGCATTAGAGGGAAGTGTGTGGGGTAAGAACAGAACGGAGGCAAAGGCTGGAATACTCTAAGCACGTTAGAGAGGATGTGGTATGCGGTAGATATGGGGAAATGAAAATGTTTGCATGGAGGATTGCATCAGAGCAGTCTTGGCACTGAATACCTCAACAACATGAATAATTCTTAGATTTAATTACTCTCCAAATTAATTATTATTGCTTATGTTCACTACATTATATTAATTAAATTATAATTAAGTTGTCCCTTTTGGACCTTTTTACAGAATTAATTATGTTTATTATAAATCAGCTCACTTAACAATAATTAATTATGTCTTTGTTATTAAGGATAAAAGTAAAATGAATGTTTTCCCGGAAAAATTTAATTATTTATTAAGTATTTTACTGCTATATTAATTAAATTATAATTTAATTGTTCCTTTTGGACCTATTTAGAGAATTAATTCTGTTTATTATAAATCAGCTCATTTTATAATAATTAAGCCTTTTTAATTAAGGATAAAACTAAAATTATTGTTTTCCCGGAAAAATTCAATTATTAATTCAATCTTTTACTGTTAGAGGGATTTTATAAATTTCCTTTAAGAGTGTCACTGAATGCAAAAGGAGACGTTAAAGGAGAAATGTGTCAAGTTCACTGGAGAAAAGGAATTAATCGGAGGAATTTTTCCTTTTCTTGTACTTATTATTATTATTTGTTTGTTTGTTTGTTCAAACATCAGCAAGGAGTTTATTAAACTTGAATGGCGAAGCGATTCTGAGCTTGGAGAAGAGAGAGAGAGAGGTTTTCCTCCTCCTTCTTGTTCTTCTCCTCGCCCTCGGGGGTCGGCGACGCCGAGATTTAACAGAAATTTTCCCTCCACGCGGTATTTTTCTTATAATGAAGTTCCCTTATTACCAACAACGTCTGCACACTTCAATTTAGTCCTCCCTCCCCCCTAAATCCCCTCCCCCGTTCCTCCTTGACATTCCCCTCCATTAGCGCGCCTGGAGAAACTCTCCAGTATAAGGTTTTGTCCCGTTATATTTCATGTAACCACGACCTTCGTCCCTCCCTCCTTCCCTCCCTCTTTCTCTCACCATCGCCCTTTCCCAACAAACTACAACAGTTTCCACCCCCGGAAACAACAAAAGTACCAATTCCATTTAGGCGGCTACATTTTCTACGTAATGGCTGCTGCAAATGTTGGGGAATTTTCCCGAGACGGGGAAATCTCAGAGTAAATTTTAACTCAATCATAATAGCAATTACCCGTTCCTTCCTCTTCTTCCTTCACTGCCATAAAACCCACCGAGGAAATAATAATTATCTTTGGACCGTTGGGGGCCGTTAAATACAACAACTATTATATATATATATATATTGTGCTAGTTATAAGGGAATGAATAGGCTTGCGCAATATAGGTAAGAATGGAGGATTGCATGAGACCAGTCTTAGGATCAATCTACACAATGTCAATTCTTCACAGATTTCTTTGCTAAAGTTGTGAAGAAGGTTTAGGGAAGAGTGGAGGAACGTGGTGGCTAGCTCAGATGGTTAGAGCAACTACGCGGCAAGCGTGATGTCGCAGGTCCTATTCTACATGTTTATTCATGAACTACTGTTGGGGTTTCCCACTGCCTCTGTTACTATCGTTTCAAACGAAGTCTGCAACAGTTAAATGTTAAACGACGCCGACGTCCACTGCCAAATGGCTGGGGGGGAGGAGGGGGAAATGGAATTTCTCTGCAGCGGGACGCAACAACTCTCCTACTTGTTGTACCTATCTATCTATATCTATCTCATCTCTGTAGCGAAATCGAAGCCTCGGCCATAGGACGCCTTTATAAATCACCACGGGATAAATCACAATCCTCGCTACGTGAAAGCGGTTCCAAATAAATCTTCATTCGGAAGGATATAGGGGAGAGGGGGAGGAGGAAACAGATACGACACAAGTGAGCGAGGGAGAAAAAGGAGATGGGGGAAGGGGGGGGGCGACTTTCGGAAACGTTCTCGGCCAGACACTTGACATGGCGGCGCTAGTAGGCGAATAATCTTTCTTATAGGATGACAGGAAATAATTTCTAATAGCAAGAACGATGTAAACGAGACCTGCCGTTACTGTTTAAAAAAGAGGATAAACATCCCCCTTACCAACCTATAATAAATTGTTTAATCCACGAAAAAATATATTAAAGAAAAATTAAACGATATTTATACCGGTGGAATCGCTGGAAGATTCTAATAGGTTCATTTACGGAGATTCCCAGGCTAAGATGAAAGATTCTCTAATTAAAGACCCTAATACTATATCATACTGTATCACATTTCACATAACTACTTGGGTTGAAATAATAAAAAAACTACCCCTGTATGGCTGCCGCGTTTACAATAAACGTGCCCTGGAACTGTCAATTCTCTGATGTCGAAAAATATTTTATACCGAATGGATTATACATGTTCTGTTGTTGTGGTATTCAGTCCTAAGACTGGTCTGATCCATGCTAACCTATCTTACGCAAGTCTTTTCATTACCTAGTAAATAGCACACCCCAATATGCTTAGCGTATTCCATCATCGGCCTCTCTCTTATGTTCTTACCGCACACACTTCTCACTAATGCTAATTTTACAAGACTCTCATGTCTCCAAACGTGGCCTATTAATCTATCCCTTTTCTTAGTCAACGTCCTCCATATTGTACGCTCTTCCCCTGTTCTGTTTATAACTTCCTCGTTAGTGATTCTATCCACCCATCTCATTCTCCTACGGCCCAAATTTCAAAGGCTTCTATTCTTTTCCTTTCCGCAACTCCTACCGTCCACGTTTTCGCACCCATATAACTCCACGCTCCATACTAACATTTTTAGCAACGATTTTCCTAATATTCACACTTATATTACCCGTAAGTAAATTACTCTTCCTACTCTAGTTATTACGCTTCCCAAGTAGCAGAATTCCTTAACTTCCTTAAAAATATCCCTTCCCAATCTAACAGCATTTGTTGCTTCACTGTTTCCCATACTACACTCCATTACCTTGGTTTTCCCTCTGTTCATCTTTATATTGAACTCTTTTTCCACACATATATATACTGATTTAAAAGGGAATCAAGTTTATAAAAATAAAACAATAATGACACCCTACGTCTTCCTCTGCATTGTCTAGAACCTTTGGAACCACCTTGCACATCCGTCCTCCTTGTATAAATGTCAATGTGAAAATTTATCAACGTAGGTCCCTTATTAAACAGTTAAACACGTAAAATATGTTGGTTTATAAATAAGCACTTAGTGTTTTTCATGCTTATATTTTTTTATTAAAAAATACTGAGTTATTAATGAGAATTTTTTTAAATTTTCCAGTAATAGGATCTGAAACAGGAAAGTTTAATAGCTTTTAATATCCCAAATAATTTTTCTATAGGAAATTTTATATCGTGCTCAAAGAGAAAAATGAAAACAAAGGAGTATTCCAGTGAAAAGAGAAAGAAATTATGTCGTGTATTAAACTCTTTTGTTGTAACTTGGAAAACACTGAGAAGTGCAGAACAAGCCCCTTGGAAAATTATCAGAAGGAATGAGCTTCTCGGAAAATTTCCGACGGCGTCTTCAACGCTGACGTCAGTCACAGAGACAAGAAGAAGAAGAAGAAGAAGTCGTTTTACCGTCGTCACGTGTGTGGAGAGAGAAGTTTTTAAATTTCCGGTTCGTAACAAAGAGAAAGGCTCCTGTAGAGATCAAAAATAGTTAATAATGCACGGGGTTCCTAAAATTCTAGGGTTCAGAAGGAAAAACTACGTCATTCAGTCTAAAAACTATTTATAATCTATTACAGAAAAAAATATTCAATTGAGATACAACAATCTTTAATAATCTTTTCTCTTAATAATAATTTAGAGGTTATGGTCTACTACTTTTCCAGTTCTCACCGAGAACGTCGTCAGTTTGAGTATTATTTTGTAATTAAATATAAATAGGTTTCAGACGGAGGCCATTATGGCGGTTGTCTTATTTTCCATAATTTCTCCCGTAATATCATCATCAAGAATATTAAAGGAAATACACTTTTACAAAATTACCGTAGTTCAACATTTCCCGCACGATTTTGTTGACGTTTGCGGAGGTCATTTTCTTCAATTTTATGACGTAAAAAGAAAATCTTTCAAGGAAAGAAGAATCCGAGCGAAGGAGGAGGAAGGACTCAAGATGATGGAAGCGCCCTTAATATGGAATAGCGAGAGTTCTGGCCCGCTGGAATTCAATATCCACACACTGTGGGGAAGGAGAGAGAGAGAGAGACAGAGAGAGAGAGAGACAGAGAAGGAGAGAGAGACCGAGGCCAAGTGGCGAACCTTGTACCGGGATTCGCTCCCGACATTCTTCTTCCATTCGCGTCAAATGTTCTAGTATTTTTTTTCGAGGATTTCCCTCCTCTTTTCTAAGAATTTCTCCTTCCACTTCTTTTCTTAACCCCACTTCTTCATGATAAATTAGTTACGGCTCTTCTTAATTGGTTACTAATTACATCCAGGTAAAGTCCGTAAAGCAAGCGGTAACCACCAGTTAATCTCACTTTACCCTACCAGATGTAAGTAAAAGCGAGAGGATCATCCCGGTGGTCGACCTTCACGTGGCCTATTACTAGAGAAGAAACACCTCAGCGCCAAGGAAACGACGTGAGACGAGTATGGGAGGCCGAATCACCTCAGGCGTGTCACATACGGGGAGAATGATTAAAGTACAGTCAAGGTTACACTTCCTCCCCAACTCCACCCCTTCGGAAAGTCACTCTCTTCTCTTTTTGATATTTATCTGGGGTTTAAGTCAAATCATCCATTAAAGTCAGAATAATTGGGAAAACGAATACAATTCTTATTGTAAAAAATTATAAATAGGTTTACAGAGATGAAGGGCATTATTTTAATTGCATTAATAATATTAATAATCCAGGAATTATAAATAAAACATTCGGCCAGTTTGTCAGCAAATAGTTTCACTTGAGACATCTATATACGTTTCGTCCTCATTCACGAGGTAACAAGGCGAAAAAAGTTTCGAAAATAATAATAATAATTATAATTTAGATTACAGAATGTTTCGTTAAAGTAGTCCGTCGTACTGTATGCCAATTTTCCCCTCTGACTCCATCACTAAAACACCCCGACACGCAATTCACGCTTTGTGAATTTTATCTGCGGGTGATCAGGTGAAAGGTTAATGATGATGATGATGATGATGGTGGTGGTGGTGATGTCGCCGCCGCCATATTATCCACCCACAGGTACCGAGCGTGTTAGTTAAACCGCAATCCACTAACACTGCACAGTATTTGTGGCTTTATCTCTGGTCAACGACTGTAATAATAATTTTGAAGAGTCGCGGTGATCAGGAATGTTGGCGTAACACAATAAACCGCCGCCGTATCACACACACCGAAACATAAACAGAACTCTCCACATCACAAACACACAAAGAGAGAGAGAGAGAGAGAGAGAGAGAGAGAGAGAGAGAGAGAGAGAGGAGAGAGAGGAGAGTAGAGTAGAGTAGAGTAGAGAGAGAGAGAGTAATTACACATTCCATCAGGCTTCATCCGGTGGTTCATCGGTCGTGATTACCGTAACCAGACAACATATTAAGGGACACGGGGACTGAAATTAATCTGAAGGTAAAAAATCGATTTTTCCGACTTTTCATATTAATATGCCTGTAAATTCAGTTTTAAAAAAAGAAACTGACAAAAAAACAGAAAAAAGGTGTAACATATGCTAACAAAAACCTTCTACGCGTTACAAATATAAAGATATTGTCTTCAATCACTTTTGTATATAATCTACTTGCCGACACCTTCAAACACAAGTATTAATTTCATGATTGTCCAAGTAGTTTAGGTGAAAAAAAATTTCAAAGTGCTGAACTGTGACAATATTTAAGTAACCGTAGGAAGCTCTTAGTAAAAAAAATTATTTTCTCCCCACAGTTTTATTTAATTTAAGAAAAAATAATACTGCCAAATTGATAAAAATGTTCAGGCCCTACATATTAATGTTAAAAAAGGAAATGTATATGTCAGTATGTAACGCAAGGAACATTTTCAAAATTTCCAAAATTTGGAAACAATTTTCAAAAATATTTCAACAAAAAACAAGTCTGCAAAAACAAAATTTTGTACTTTGAAACATATGTATGTGTTGGATAAAATTTCATCTCAGTAGTAATTCATTTACAGGAATTTCAAATTTCAGTCCCCGCGTGCCTGTCCCCTTAAAAAACTGGAATTTTTTCCCCACCCAAATTGAGAGAGGGTGGATGAAATTAAATTCACTAACGAAGGTAAGTATTAATATCGCAACATCATTTGTGAAGTTAATAATAACTACGCACATTCCAAAAAAAGAAATTATGTGAGACGGCCATTAAAAATACAGAAGACAACATACAAAATTTTCTTAATTGTTTCAGCTCCAAATTTGGGACATGATCAATAATAATCACTAAGAAAACCTTTTCAGGTTTCCACCCGGGACGAAACCCGAGAAACTTTCCCTTCATTCGTCTAACCGGAAAATCCTTTCGTCTTTAACGATAATCATTCTTTAAAAAAATTATAAAATAAGGCCAAATATTACATTGTAATTACTTTACCAATTTAGAAAATTTATCTGAAGTACCGCACAAAGATAGGCGAAGGGTCGTGTATTTCTATTAAGTAAATGCCAATTAAATTTCTTTGCTGACGTATTTGACCGTATATATATATAATATTACTTAACCTCAGAAAATTGACTTTTATCTTTTCATTATTATACATTGCCTCTTTTAAAAAAATTAAAAGCCCTTAAAGAAAAAAAATTCTATGTCCGATATTGTAATTGGAAAAAAAATTAATTTTATCTGTATATAATATATATATATATATATATTCTTTTATTCTGTTGTTTTATTGTTTTCCTACGTTACCATATTAGGCTGTTGTTTTTGTGGTATTCAGCCCTAAAAGTGGTCTGCTACAACCGTCCTTGGCAAGCTATCATTCGCAAGCCTTTTCATTTTGACAAAGGTACCACATCAAAATACCTCCCTGAGCTGCTTAACGTATTCCATCCTACGCCTCCCTCTTCTGCTCCATTCCCCCTAATGTTAATTTTACAAGACCCTCGCGTCTCAAAACGTGGCCTATTAATCTATTCCTTCTCCGAGCCAACGTCCTCCATATTGTTCTCTCTTTCCCCTATTCGATTTAGAACTTCTTGTTTGGTGATTATATCCACCTTTTCATTTATGAATAACTACCACATCAGTAATCCTTCCTAATCTGTTTAGCGTATTCATCCTTGTCTTCACTCTTCTGTTATTACCCCACACACTTCCCTCTAATGCTAATTTTACAAGACCCTTCGTGTCTCAAAACGTAGCCTGTTAATTTATCCCTTCTCTAGGTCAATGACCTCAATATTTTTCGATAAATACCACAACAACAAAATATCTAAAAAATATATATAGAAGGGAAAGTCGTTTTAATATGGTACTTTTTAATTGAAATTACGTGGCAAAGTACGGAAAATTACTTAAAATTTGTTTCTTGAAAATTAAAGGTGAAAAATTTTAATAGTGTGTGTTTTGTGGCGTGTCGATTGTACTCACAGCTGCTGATATTGTGAATTAACACTCCAAGTTTCTTTAAAAATAAAATTATTAAATCTATTTGCAACAGAAATGATTTATAAATAATTTTTTCGTTTGAAAAAAAAAGTAATTTTCTTTACATTCTTATACGGCAGAAGCTCACGGCTAAACGGCCGTTTTATAAACTCAGGTTACAGTATAACACGGGAAACTGATATACAGTAAATATTTTTCTTTTTTCAATATTAAATTGGTATCCTCAAACGATGAAAGGAGAAACTGTGGATGGGGTTAACTCTGGGGAAATGGATATTGTAAAAGGAAGGAAACTGAACCCAGGAAATTTACAGCGATTTTACTAAAAAAGCTTCATGGAAACATGAAAATATTTTTCCTGCGTTTAACTGAGGGAGGGATGGAGCTGTGGACAGGGGATGATGAGGAGGGGTTGGGGAGAAATAGATTGCTGATGCTGAAATCTATATGCTAATGTAACCGCGAGAAATAATATTGTTTGAGCAAACAAGTTGCTGACGATCCTAAAGACAAGCAACTGGGAGATTGGGATCGATCCAGTTTTAATCAGCTTAGTACAGAGAGAGGAATGGGGTGAGGGCAGCACTGAAAATGAATCTGCGATGCGTGCAGAAGCCGCAGGTGGAGGATTTCAGAGGATCAACCAGAAAATAAAATAAAAAATCCCCCCCCACACACACGCCAAATCCCCTTGTAATTTTTTTTCCTCCAGCAAGGAGAGAGAAATCCTCGGCCCCCACTGCAGGGGGATTATACCAATTTCTGTCAAGTGGTTTTCTCGAATTTGTTTGTCCAGGGGATCCTCGAATTTAATTTAGAGCCTCACCCCTTATAATCTGTAAATGTTTTACAGAGTCAGATTTGTCCTAGGGTTTTTATAATGAAAATTAAGTCAGGGGGAGAGGGAGAAGATCGCGAATGATAATGGGAAGAAAGGGATCTATATACCTAAAAATCCTTAAACTGGAATCTTGTAGAGAGATAATGACCCTAAAACCTTTCCTACAAGTCTAAAGAACCACGTACAAAGATTTACTTCTCGAAATATTCAAACATCACAAATAAAACTGAAATTTCTTCTATTCTCTAAATTAAATTAAAATTTGTCATTTTATACGTTTTAAAATTATTTGGTCCTTTACGAAAATTAATAAAAATTCACAGTCCTCTTGAAATAATAATATTAATAGTAATATCTTTTTGAGGCAATTCGTCCTATTTACATGTTTTAAAATTTAATTTTTTAAAATTACTTTTTCCTTTTACGAAAATTAAATATACACATATTCTTTCCCCTAACATAATAATAATAACAACAGAAATACTTTTTTGAGGTAGTTTTCCTTTTAATGTTTCAAACTATTTTTTCATTTTACGAAAATTAAAAACACACTAATTCCTTCTCCTAATAATAATAACAGAAATAATTTTATGAGGCATTTTGTCCTCTTTATATGTTTTAAAATTTACAATTTGGATGTTTTTAAAATTATTTGGTACTTAAACGAAAATTAAAAACACACGGATTCCTTCTCCTAAAATAATTATAATAATAGAAATAATATTTTGATGCAAATAAAACGAGAAAATGTGTTTTTGGAATTTTACATCCATAAAATAAAAGCGGAACTTAAAAAAATAATTACAACATCTATATTACTGAAACTTGATAAAAAATATTTTGTGTATCTCTACTTGTCCACATTTATCATCACTTATTTATGTCTAAACTGAGAAGTGAAAACTGATTGATGTTGACGGGGAGAAATCAAAATCGTATGAATTGGTATTCAATTAAGAATTAATTACATTTTCCATTGAAATGTGCAAAAATATATGTTAATTATTTGGATAAATTTGAAAACTAAAAAGTAACATTAAAGGTTCTAAAACACATGGCCATTGTTACTATCTCTGAAATAAGGAACGGTTTCATAAAGCGTCTTTTGTAAAAAACAATACAATGGTTTATTACAGATTTAATGGTTATTGTATTTTAAGAAAAATGTTTCAGAAGGACATAATCATAGCTATATTTTCCATGAAATTGTAACTGTTTCAGCAGATACAATTTTCAGAAATTAACAAAAGGTATCAAAAATCTTTAATCCGTGCTATTTTTCCAAATATGAGATAGTTTCAAAAGTGAAATTTTTTATTAATTAAAAAACATTTTATAACTAACATAATTTTCTGTAAATAAACTAAGGGCTCCAAATGATATAATAAATATTATTGTTTTCAAAAAATAAAACCATTTTCATTAAAAATTACAGATTTATATATAAAAAAGCTATTCCGTAGATTATTATTATTTTTCAAATAGTAAAATATTTCCCAAAAACGAATTAATTTTATTAATTCAAAAAAAGTTGTTTTAGTCATGAATTTTTAAAAAAACAAAGGTTTCCAAATAATTTAATAAATAAAAGTTTTCAAACCATAATATAGTTAAAAATAACACCTGTTTCACTTAAAAAACGCTTTGTAAGTGACATAAATATTATAAAAATAGCCGAAGGTTTCCAAAAGATTTAATTTTTTTTCAAAGATTAATATAATATCTATATATTAAATTACTTTCCTTTGTTCAAAAACGGTTTTTACGGACATAATTTCCATTGAATATCCAAGGTTCCCCAAAAGATTTAATCATTATTTTCAAAGTAATATAATTACCAAAAATTAAATAATTATAATTAATTCAAGAAAAACGTTTCAAACTGACAAAATTTATAAAGATAACTAATGGTTTCCAAAAGATTTAATCATTGTTATTTTTCCAAAAGTAATATAATTTATGAAAGTGAAAATGTTTTCATTTTTCCGAAAGTAGTATGGGGTTGACTGACATATCTTTAGAAAAATAGAGAGAGGTTTCTAGAAGACGTGAACACAGCTTTTCTTTTCGAAAGTGCGTAATTTCTAATGACGACAAACGGTTTCCAAAAAATTATCATTGCGATTTTTCTAATAAATAATAATAAAGTTTTGTAAAGTCATGACAGTCGTCATTCTTCCAAAAGTTGAAAAATACCCCCAAATTGCTATTTCTTATAAAATATAAGACGGTTGTCTATCGTAGTGCAGCAACGAAGAAATTAAATAGTCTATATTTATGCGCCTAGACTTATAGGCAACGTCTTTGCTTTTAGTGACATGCGTGTTGTATAATTTACAGCACAGTAAGTTTTTTTTGCCGAAACTTTGATAAACTCGTTATATAACATTTCTGTTTGGGTAATTGTTTCTCATATTAAAAATTTTCTGAAGGTTAAGGTATTGTAATTAATCCATATCGTTAAACCCTAACGAGGGCAGTAAAAATTAAGAAAATCTACTAACTCAAGAGTATTGAAAAACATTTTAATAGACAGTAATTGCTCCTTTTTTACGAACAAGAAGTCAAAAATCGTTGATTCATTAAAACTTTAAGTAAAACTGATAATTATGGCAAAACTTTACTCGGGATATTAGGAGGGGAATTAATTATTCGCTGCCATTGTTAAATTATTAAATCGCTGTTACAGAGGAAGATAATGTGTGACGCGGGGAATAATGAAGATAATGAGAAAGGGAGAGGGAAGGGGGAGAGAGAAGGTGGGGGGAGAGAGAAGAGATTGTCTTCTCGTAATAACGCAGCGAAATGAGTTTTCTTGTATTAACTTTCGTACATAAAAATTAAAACAAAAATCTCTCTCCGTCTTCGTCCCAATGGGTGCGTGTGTGTGTTATCTATTGCACCTTTAATGAGGGATTGTTAGAGATTTTGAGGGTTACTCACCGCGCCGTGGGTCAGGGCCCGGCCCGGGTCACGCATCTCCCAAGATTATCTACAAAATAAAACAGAATAATTGCCATCAAAATTATAAGTAATTAATTGAAATACATTTTTTTGTTAGACAGCTTATACAACTGATAATATCATATAGCAGACGAAAGAAAGTTAAAGTTAAACAACACGAAAAATTGTTTGATAGTTAGCTTATCCCACCGGTTGTCTGTTGTTAAAATTAGAATACCGCGGAGGCGTTGTAGAACACTAAGGATGAATCCTGGACAGGAATTTTTGTGACTATTATATTAGGAGGAGAAAATAAAATATTGAAAAAAAAGGGTAGTAAAGAAAGAAACGAAGGGAATTATCGTGACTATTTTATTAGGAGGAGGAGAAGAAAATATTGAAAACAGGAGTAATAAAGAAAGAAACGAAGGGAGAGAAAAACTAAGAAACACTAAAGACAGAAATTAAGAAACGAAGAAAGCGGAAACAAAGACAGAAAAAACAAATACAGATATATAGGGAAAAAATCAAATATTGAAAGAAAGAAATAGATATAAAGAAAAATTATGAAAAAATTAAGGAATAAACAAAGGAAGGGACAGTGATAGAAACGAAAAATAAACAAAATCAGAAACAAAGAAATGAATAACAAAAGAAAGAAAAAGAAACATGAAAAAAACGTAACAGAAGAAGATATAAACAAATAAACGAGCAACGAAAGAAAAAAAGATACAAAGACAGAAATAAAGAAATAAATGAACGAGGAACAATGAAAGTAAGAAAATAAGAAAATAAGACGGAACCATGAAAGAAGTGAAGGAAACAACCATGAACGAAACAAAAATAAAGAATAAGAGAAGTAATGACGTAGGGAATCAAAGAGGGAAAGACAGAAAGAAGGAGCGGAAGAAAATAAGATGGAAAGAATGTGAGAGACAAATAGAAATAGACACATTTACAGAGTGGCAAGGGGGATATATATATATATATATATATATATATATATATATAGAGAGAGAGAGAGAGAGAGAGAGAGAGACTCGTGCAACACAACTACCGACGAAGTAACACAGTTATTTTTTAAATTCTTTTAAAGATGAAAATTTTTAACTCCGAGAGATTCAATTTTCTAGAGAGACTTGCGTCATCGATCACACAATTCCTGTTAGGCTCTTTGCGTTCGCTATGTTCCTCCCAACTTCCTTAACTAAAACATTGGGTTTTATCCGCCATAATTGATTTATCCTCAGCCACTGGCGGAAGAAACTCTACTGATGATGATGGACGGTTTTCTTGCAGCACAGACGGAATTTCTTCCCCTCTTTTTTCTGTTTAACATAAGGCTGGAAAATATAAAATTTCTCCCCCCCTCGGAAACAGAGTAAACCCGTTCAATCGAGACCGTGGCGGGAAAATCGATTAGTATCCGCCAATCAGCGTATTCAAACTGGAATTATCATCATGGCTGCCGCCGCCATTGAAACTACAGAGAGTTTCCCCGTCCAACGATTCGCCATTGAAATGCAGAATTGCGAGATGAATATTACAGTCGACTATAGTTTATACAGTAGATGGCACAGCAGAGCATGAATGCAGCAAAGAAACTCACGCATGCGCACGGGGAGTCAGCGTGACGTCATCGACGGAACGTCAGTTACTAATTTGTCACTGACATTCAGCGAGATTGGCAACACTGTTGGCGATGTTGCTTCAGATCCACAGTTGAATTCAACGTACGTAGTTTTTATATTACTTAACGAAGAATTCTCTCTCTCTCTCTCTCTCTCTCTAATAGCCATTAGAAGTGTTTGTAACAAACTGAAGACGAGGAGAGAGAGAACACGATTACGCTGTAGCTGAATAATTTCTCCCTCCCTCCTACATATTACCAACTTTCCCTCCATGACGATTTCACTTCACTCACTCGTGTTCCAAGACGTCTGCGGAAAATAATAAATACAATTTCCTCTCCCCCTCCCCCCTGATCACCACCCTCCTCCTCCTCCCCTTCCCATCGCCTTTGATACGATTTCGACGTGGTCAGAAAGTGGTGCAGAAATTGTATTGAAAAGAAAAGTTAGTGTAGAAGGAGGAGGAAGAGTAACGTTACCCGATTAAAGGTCACGTCCGAAGGCGCCATTACAATCTAATAAAAAGTAAAAGGGGAGAGAGGGAGAGAGAGAATGAAAATGGCCGCCTGAAATCGTATATTCTCGTCTCACATTTCTGAAAGAAACGATTTCCGACTCTTCAGGCACACAATCGCTTCCTCTTTTATTTCAGATGGGAAAAGTGGTAGATAAAAGGGAAAACTCTACCTCTAATAATAATAATAATAATAATAATATTCCGTAGATCCTGTAAAGAAGCTAAGCTTCAAGGATGTGGAATGGGTCAGGGTGTACATTTATTACATTATTTTATTGTATAAAAGAAAAATATACTTATAACAAATTTTTGTATTATAAACTCTAGCTTTTAACTCCAGGAATATTAAATATCCCTCCAAGAAACCGAATCTTCGTCAGAAATCTAATAAAAGAATAATATTTTTAGTGACGGAAGTGACGTCATCCACTACCCAGGGTCACTTCACACGGACGAACCGATCAGAGAAACCCTCGTGATACATCTCTCTCTCTCTCAAACCGTTGGGAATTGAAACCTGAATTATGAAATGTGGTACAACATATAAGACAAATGAAAATAACTATATATATTGTAGCGGATTCCGCGTTCCTCCGTATTCGATGATTTATAATTCTTTTAGGGCGCCAGGTATTTTTCACTAAAAATACCAAAAGATGATTTTAATAGTTTAATCTCAATCAGAGCATGAAAAATAATTATATCTGCAGGGCGTGGTCATTCTCTCGTCGTCCCGCCGACACGACCTGCTCCTTCCATTACCCCATGACGACTCACTAAAGTCTCGCCAGACTACTTTGTTGGCCCGGGCTGCGTTGTTCCTCAACAATTGCAACTCGCAAGCTGGCCTGCATTGTTAAGTGTAACTTTTCATGTTACAATATATATATATATATATATATATATATATATATATAGAATATTGCAGAGACCTCGGAGAACACTAAGGCTGAATCGGGGACAGGAAATATCGTGATTATCATTAAAAAAAAGAAGAAAACAATGAAAGGGACAAAGATATAAACGCAGAAAGAAACATAGTCAGAACCGAATTCAAAGAATGTGAGAAACAAAAAATATAAGAAATAAATATAAATTATAAAAAAAGAACAAAACAAAGACAGATGGCAATAAGTAACGAAAAAACAATAAAGGCAACAAAATAAGAAACTAAGACAGAAAAAAAAGTAAAGAAAGAAACAATGGAAGTGACTAAGGTATCAACTAAGAAAGAAACAATAACGAAATTATCTCTAATTTTCACCTCACTTGTTCAGTTTTATCACGACGCGCGTCAAATCTATTAAAGTATAACGATAGAAACTGTTTTCCTACTTAAATATTGTAAAACACAAACACGTCCGTAAAATTCTTAAACATTCTCCCTTAAGTCATATCGTCTACAGTTTGTTTTCTTTTTTTAATTGGCAACAGATCTATTAAAATATAATGATTAAGGAATCCTACCTATTTTGTCTTTATAACCCTTTAATAATATTACCTCAAATTTCTATTTCAGGGATATAATTGTGAAGAAAAAAAAATTAAGTAGCCGCGTTTCCCGGAAATATGTCAACTTAAAATGTGGTCTAAAAATTTAACGCTAATTTTATTTTATATCTTAAGCAACGTTTAATTACTAATAAATTGTATTCTTAGCTGTATTAATCAGGAAAGTTTGACTCTAGAATTTTAGTTATTTTCTCTTTAAAATATAATTGTTAATAACTATGCAAGAATGCTGTTCCCTATTTCCTCACGCGAGGGTTAGTAAGATAAAGGAAACAAACAGCATACAAGCTTACGTATTATTAATTTAAAAAATAATAACTGAGTATCCTTGTGCGTGTTCCTTTTGTTTCTATTGCGCAGGATCAAACGAGAGAGAGAGAGAGAGAGAAGCAGAATGTAAAAAAATGGCGACCACATGGCGAGAAATTAAATATGGCGGATTTGTCTGACACGGCTCGGCTACACGTTTCCATGATGTTATTTTTTCAATTTTTTATTCCTTCCACGTTTGTGCTAGGGGTTTCTAATCTCACCCCACTCAGTGTTTTTCTCCGAGTTTTAATGAATACTTGTACCTTTTTTTTCAATCGCTCCACGTTTTTTAAATTTCTATAGATCAATCCATTATTTTTTGTTATACAGGTTACAGCGATTCCGGAATTGTCTTCTTTAGTTTACTGCGCCATCTTTCGTGGTAAGTGAAACACGGAAGCTTCCAGGTTTGTTCTCTCACTTCCCACGCTTCTTTCTTTTTTCACCTCTACAAGGAGCAACAAGTGGGAAATTTTCCGCCATTGCCGAGTGTCTCTAATCTCGCCAGATAACGGTGATGGACGTTGATTAACCCTCATCACCTCACGTAGTTCATCGCCTCTAACAAACAACAGCCACCCAATAGAGGAGAGTCTGGACGAGACTCGAGGTTATCAGCGGATGACATGACAGACAAGGGACAAGGGGATGTGATGAGGATGGGTTTTCCGCAGCGTGAAACGTAAATAACTTCCGTGTGTGTTGGAAGTGAAGTGACGACAGCAACTAAGCACTGAGACTGATTGTAGGTAGGTGATAAAGGATGGCCAAGGACTGTAGCGACGACCAGGAAGAAATCGCAGTTCGATGAACTAAATCAGAAAGAATTAGTGATGATAATAAAAACAGCAACATTAAGTGCTTTTACAATCCGTGAGAGAATTAGTCGAAGACTATCATTTTTCATTTCCTTGAAAATTCGACTTTTTTAATGCATTGATAGAACCGCCTATTACTTTTCCAGAGATGACATATTTCAGGCGGCTTACAAAACTCAATTTTTTTCAAATTTACAACTTGTAACACGAACCTCGGAGAACATCGAACGCTGATAAAGGACATTGTCAATCATTATAATTGAATAGATTTGATTGACGATGTGCAGATGCTGAACAAAACAATTTTTTTCCCATTGACTAGTAGACGGAATTCGTACTTTTATTTTATACAGTTTAACGTAATTCTTATTTTTACGCTTAAACATGGTAAAAAGAGTAAATGCAAGGATGAATATCTTGGTAACTGTAGAGTATTTAGAATTCCACCATATTTAGTTGTGCCCAATATGGCGACGACTATTTGTTTACGTTACTCAAGTTCACAAACTAAGGGATTTCTGTCGACCTAATGACTTTTCCGGACCCATTCAAGTAAGTGACTCGGCAACAACCGTACAAAAATTAAAGTTAATTCCTTAAAATTTTAAAAATTAATAATTAATTAATGTGTGGTGGATGTGGATGACTGGATTTCTCGTTTCTTCTGAATCCCCACCGCTCCTTATACTAATTCCTATTAACCTTCACAATCTGCCTCATGCTGAAGTCATGTAAATATTATCTCTGACTCTATTTACTGTTCATTACGACAACAGACGCACAACCTTTAGCACTACACAATCACGGTTTCTGCTAATTATTTCCGTGATTCCAACTCTGATTGGCCACAAAATAACCCCCAGAAAATTGTTGTTTTTCCCCCACCAACAGACCAACTAATTTTCCACCTGTTATTGTTGCTAAATTCTCCTCCATACCATTTTCAATTCCATTTTTTTTAATAATGACGCGCGGAACTCAATTACGTTTGTGATAATTAGCACCACAAACCTCAATTAGAGAGGAAAACTATTTCGGACAGGATTATTAATTAGTGGATATTTCCTATCGCTCCCTCTCCCTCCTCTCACCATTCCCACAAATAGATCACGGAAAGATGAAAAAATAACCAACAACTACATTTTGGTACTTCCATTTCCGGCCAGTAAACACATAAATGGGCAGACACACACACACACACGTGTGGCGAAAATAAATCGTTTTAATGACTGCCATGACGTCACACGCCGCCAGTGAGATAATAACGTCGACGGTGGCGCGCCGTAATTACATAGAATTTCGAGATAACAAACTGAACGCCTGTTTCTAAAGAACAAGGTCAAAGGGAGTAGACAGCGTGTCAGAGATATTACGTAAAATCACCAGAGATTTTAAAATAAGTGTTTAAATAATTTATAATTAATATAAATTGTACGGCAAAACCGGGCTTGAAATATATCGAGTCAGAGATGATAAATAGTCGCGCGTAATTAATTATAGTTGAAATAGAATTTTGAGACAACAAACCGAACGCCTGTTTCCAAAGAAGGCCAAAGGGAGTAGACAGCGAGCCAGAGATATTGTATAAAGCAACCCGAGACAGTCAGCGAAAGACAGACAGAAAGAGAGACAGAGAGAGAAACGGAGAACTAGACTGATAGAGACGGACAGACAAAAAAGAGAGAGATAGAGAGAAACGGGAAGACGGAAAGAAAAACCGAGACGGACGGACAGACAGAGAGAGACGTACGGACAGATGGATAGACAAACAGAAAGAGAGAGACGGATAGGAAGAGCGAGACAGAGATAAACGGATAACCAGACAGACAGAGAGACGACGGACGGACAGCCAGAGAGACGACGGACGGACAGACAGAGAGACGACGGACGGACAGACAGAGAGAGACGGACAGTCAGACAGGAAGAGAGAGACGGATAGAAAGAGAGAGACGGAGCGAGAAAGAGAGACAGAGTGAAACGGAGAACCAGACAGACAAAAAAGAGAGACTTAGAGATAGGGAGAGGGTGAGGGAAATAGAGAGGGATTTAATATGTTTATGAGTAAATGGCGGGTATTATTTGGCTGTGGACGAGCGCCGCCGTCGCACACAGTGACTGGCGAGTCGCCAGGTGTCGGCCCAGTATCGATTACGCGTAGAGATACGAGTGTCACGCGAGGTCGACCACACACACACACACATACATATACACAGCGACCCGTGCTGTACAGAGAAACGCTTGAATTTAAATATTAACAGATTGATGTTATGTTATGATGATTATTAATTTGGAGTAAATTTAGGGTGTAGACGTTTCCTGCCCTGCTGCTGGAGTATCTCCCTCTTCTATTATCACAGGAGACGGTCCAGTGGAGCGACATTCCGAGTTAATTGAAGTGGGGTTCAGTCTGTGGCCCGTTTCCTGTTCCAGTGATAACAGTTGTCGCCCTCTGGAAGATGCACAGTGCACAAGGATCGACTCGGGGAGGGCGCGAACCAATTTTCGGGTCCAGGAAGAAATGTCTGTCTGTACTGTTTCTGCAGGACCACGATCATGCCATTTATTATGTTTTCTTCTTCTGATTCTCCTAATGCTACAGTATCGTCGGCAAAGCGTAAGATGTTATCCTTGAGCTTAATCGACGACGATGACTTACCAGGGGGATGAGGTCCAGCAGCCGAGATCTCCTCTTTGCGCAGGAGGAGGAGGAGGACAGCACCAACGTCTGCTGGTAAAAGCCTGCCGTAGACTCCTGTGGGCGAAACCCGATTAGCCTCAGTAAACAAAACACCTTCACTCGTGCTCCCGCTTCCGCGACTAGCGCAAAACTGCGGACGAATTTCAACAACAGACGTTCACGCGGACTTTCTTCCCTTGTCAAATTGGCGAGAAGGTGAAGGAAAGAGGAGATCGAAAAACGAGTAAGACAAGGATGTGCACGGTGTTTAACTTACATAAAGAACAGGCGACGGAGAAAGTTAAAAACGACTGTGAATCGCATTGCAAGGACAAGAGATAAAAACCATGAGGTTTTTCGGTTAGGATCGAGTGTGCCACAACTGTACTCTAGATGACGTAGACAAGCAGACCACAGTTAACGTACCGGGAGAAAAAATTATTAAGAGCATTAATGAGATACTAATTGATATGCAGGTGGAGCTCTCGGTATTTGTCCCACGTACATCACCATGGGAAAGATGGGTTCCATGGCTCCGTTACTTGGAGAAGTCTGGGAAACCATGATAAGTGGTCCTGGAAGAAGATACAACATGAGTATTGTGTGTTGTCGTATTCTTTTCCTTTTGCAACTACTATCGTCCACCATTACAACGCCAAATTCTCCTAATATTCAGACTAATATTAGACACAAGTAAATTCCTCTTTCTTGCCTGTGCTATCCTACTCTAGTACCATTATTTCTTAACTTCCTTAAAAAATTTCCCTTCCCAATCTAACAGCCTTCGTTATTCCAGTGTTTCCCATACTACCTTGGTTTTCCCTAAATTAATCCTAATGTTGTACTCCTCCTGAAGGAACACGTTCATGCCTTTTGTTGTGGTTTCCAAGTCTTCTTCTGACTCCCCTGACGTTGTTGTGGTCCTTACACTGGTCTGATCCAAGGCTTGCGCAAGCTAGGTGAGCATGGAGGGTTGCATCAGACCAGTCTAAGGACGTTGACGGTAGGAGTTGCAGAAAGGAAAAGAATAGAAGCTATCGAAACATAGTGCTATAGGAGAATGAGATGGGTGGATAGGGTAACTAACCAGGAAGCTCTAAGGAGAATAAAAGAGGCCAGACTTTCAAACATGAAACTCTTAGCATTAGAAGAAAATATATAGGGTAGGAACAGAAAAGGGGGGCCAAGGACGGAAAACGCTAAGAAGATTAGGGAGGATGTGGTAGCTATGTGGAAATTAAAAAGTCTTGCACTCTAATACATATAAAATAATGAGATGGGAGCATAGGGTAACTGAACAGGACGCTCTAAGCAGAATAATAAAAGAGAGGACTTTGAAAGGACAGCTCAATAGGCCACGTTTTGAGACACGAGGGTCGTGTAAAATTATGATTAGAGGGAAGTGAACGGAAAAGAGGAAGGATGTGGTATTTATGTAAGGTTTGCCAAGGATAGGTTAGCAGGGATGAGACCAGTCTAAGGACTAAATCCAACAACAACAGGAAAAGAGGGAGTTAAATATCGACGGCCATCTTTATCATATTTAAATGACAAAGTACAATATTTAGAGCGGCTCAGTTTAACGGAGAATAAAGGCGACTGATGCGACTTGTACGTCATCATGGATTGGTTTGTGGGGGGGGGGGGAGGAAACTTAATTCTCAATCTCCCCGCGGGGAACTAATTTCCAACAAGTCCCACGTATTTCTATTTATAAATTCTTTCCCGCCTTCTCCTCCTCCTCATCCTCGTCTTCGTCGTGGTGGTGTTATTTTTCTTTTTTACCGTCGTCGTCATCGTCACCACTTCCAAAAGTTTTGATTTATTTCTTTCAAATTCCAGTTTTCTCAAAGCGTTCTTTTAATTTCCAATCATAACTTTTGCCACGTATTTGGAACAGAGCGGTTGTCCTTCCCCTTTCCCCCTTTTCTCCGTCACCTCCCAACGAGTCAGTCACTAATTTGAAACGTCCTCAGCTGCTGCTTGTGGATCTCGAGGTCTCGACTCTGCATAATTCAGCGACAGAGGAGAGAGGGACGGGGAGGGAGAGGGAGAGAGAGAGAGAGAGAATTATGCGCTTCCTCGAAGTTCTTCATTATGCACGATGGACTCGAGTGGCCACTTGACATGGTGATGATCCCCCGGGGGTCGAACAGTTGGTGGACTGTCTCCTCTCCCCTCTTCTCCTCTCCTCTCTTCCATCCATCATGTCAGTCTGCTCTCAATCCCTTATCTTTTAATTAAAATAAATGTTTATTAGATTAGTTTTCTCATTGTTCATAACGTGGACAGCTCAGATGTTAGGGCGACTGCGGTCCCTGGTTCCCATTCCTCGTTCTGCTATAAATGTTTTCCATCCTAAAATTTCTGGAAATTAATTTTTCATTCAAACATTCCCCTCAACTATATTACGTCACTTATAAATACTTTTTCCGTACCATTTTTCATTTTAGCATATTTATGAAGTTTTAGTATTTTATTAGATACTTATTTCACATACTGACATGTTTCCTAACACACCACCTTTATTACGAGTGTATTTTAATTAATTTATTTCGTCATTCTGCTGTTTATCTCTTGTGAATTTGTACCTCAATATATTTACTTTTTAATATGTTGCTTACTTTCTTTGACGTTATTTGGTTAACTTTTTCTGTTCTTTTCTTTCTTTCTCACTTATGAAGTCTGTTGTGTTTCCCTCGTCTTCAGCATATCACCTTATTCACGTTTCCCTTAATTGTCTATTTTACTTTTCTGACGATACTTTCCCTCTCTTCCTTATTTTTTTTGTGTGCATTTGTAGCTCAATACATTTACTACTTAATATGTTGCTTACATTCTATGACGTTATTTGGTCACCTTTTTTTCTTCTTTTTCTTTTTTTCTCATTTCTGGAGTCTGTTATGTCTCTCACTCTCTTCTTCAACACATCACTTTATTCATGTTTCCCATCTCCTTTTTTTCACTTTATTGTATTCCGTTAATTTACTTTTCAAAATTTTGTATTCACGCTGTATTTGTTCAGATTTGTCTATTTTCCGTTTCACTAAGTATCCTTGACGGATTTCCTTCACCCTATTTTTTGTCGATTCTGTACTATTCACTTTTCTGACGACTTTTTTTCTCGCTTCTAGAGCCTGTTGTGTTTCTCTCGTCTTCATTAGATCACCTTATTCACGTTTTTTCTTTAATTGGCATTTTTTACTTTTTTGACGATAATTTTCCTTTGTTTAACCTATATATAGCACGCGATGAAGAAGAAAAAAACGGAATCAAGGAGGAAGAAATAAAAACCCTACGCTTTGCCGACGATATTGTAGTATTAGGGGAGTCAGAAGGAGACTTGGAAACCATAATAAATGGCAGGAACGTGGTCCTGGAGAAAGAGTTCAATGTGAGGATTAATACAGGTAAAACCAAGGTAATAATGTGTAGTTTGGGAAACAGTAGAATACACAAAGACTGTTAGATTGAGAAGGGATATTTTGAAAGAAGTTATGGAATTTTGCTACTTGGAAAGCGTAATAACTAGAGTAGGATAGCACAGGCGAGGAAGGTTTTAGCGAAAAAGAGGGATTTACTTACGGATGATATAAGTTTGAATATTAGGAAATTGTTACTAAAAATGTTGGTATGGAGCATGGCGTTATATATGGGTGCGAAACGTGGACGATATCAGTTGGGGAAAGGAAAAGAATAGAAGCCTTTGAAACGTGGTGCTATAGGAGAATGAGATGGGAGGATAGAATCACTAACCAGGAAGTTCTAAACAGAATAGGGGAAAAGCAATCAATATGGAAGACGTTGAACAAGCGAAGGGATAGATTAATAGGCCACGTTTTAAGACACGAGGGTCTCGTAAAATTAGAATTAGAATTAGGTGGAAGCGTGTGCGGGGTAAGAACAGATGAGGGAGGCCAAGGATGGAAACCGCTAAACACATTAGGGAGGATGTTTGGTGTGCTAGTTATAAGGAAATGGAAAGGCTTGCGCAAGATGGATTAGCATGGAGGAGTTGCATCAGACAAGTCTTAGAACTCAATACCACAACATGAAAAATTTTCTTCTGTTCCTTATTATTTTATTTATTTAGTCGACGACCTTTTGGCAGAACCTGACCCTAAGACAAACGTATATGCAGGAGAAATGTACCGGAAAAATTAAATTTTTATGCAGTTTAAGTGGCTAGTGACTTCGGTAGATCAATAATTAAAGTGACTTGGTTATTGAAATTATGAAGATGTAAGAAAGAGGGAGGGGGGGTTGGGGGGCGGGGCGTGGAGGTTATAGATACTCTCTGACTGCTTCGACAGGCAGTTGTTGTGAGATCTCTCTCCGTGTGATGAAGATGATCTCTGGTTGGGTTGGAATAAGGAAAGCCCTAGGCGGCGCGACTGTCGCCTCCTTTGTTTAGTCTCAGTCACGCGGGAACGAATGTCTCTTTGTGAAAGTTGTAAGCCTTGAATCAACTTTACTCCCGTGATAAATGGCCGCCGCATCCGTCTCTCCTCTCCTCTCTCTCTCAAGATAAACCAACGGCTGCCGCTGAAACGTCCCAGACTCTCTTGTCTCTGCATTATATATGTGTGTGTGAGTGTGTGTGCGTCCCCCTCGACGGAAATTACACATTTTATACCTACGGGGACTCTTTGCCATTGCCTCGAGAGTGACGTCAGTTACTGGCTCAGCGAGCGATGACCTCACGACCTCGTGTTACGACGGATGTCAATGATATTAAGAAGAACGGGGGGGGGGAGATGTCGCGAAGATTCATGATTAGGATTAAATATAAGTTTCATTACCTCTTTATCTAAAAACGTACGAGATAATTTCAATGCCATTTTTTTCAGTATTTTGTCCAGTGCCTGAATGTGCTCAGTCCTATACATGCTGCCCCGTACTGTATAATTCCTTAACTATATCTATACATCTTGAGCATTGCCACCGAAGAACGCCCATTAAAATGAAAATAAATAAATCAATAAAGTGCGGATCACGTGGAAGTCGAAAATTAATTACGAATGGTGAAGACATGTCACGCTGGGTGGCGTTTTACTGTGTAGAAGGGGAAATGAGAGATTGACTAGGATGTGAAGGGGAAGGATTAAAACTTGGGAAGGAAGTGGTGGTCTGGAGAAGAGAGGAGAGAGGCTGTGTGCGTATGACGTGACAAGGAGAGGAGAAAGGACATCAACCGTTAGATTGTAACGAAGAAGAGCATTTGAGCCTCTCCCTCCCCCGGTAACGAGTGACGGAGTTAAACAAGTCACCATTTTGTACTCAACAACTCTACTCTTTCCTCTCTCTCGTGTCTCGTCGCCGCTAAAATAAAGTCGATACTTTCCCCGATGACGCGAATTTTTTTTTCACGACTTGCAAAGTAGTTTCTAATCTCTGGACACACAAAGATGTCGGGTGGGGAAGAAACAACCACTTTAAAAAGTTTCCTGTTTTTTCTCCCCCTCCTTCTTCTTCTCCTTTTTATAAATTCGAGCACGCGATAAGGCGGAAACAAACTTCGCAAAGTAGTTGTGGTTTTTGCTTCGGAATTCATTAAAGTCGCTGGTAAACGACGTCGTAGGTTTACACAAGCGTTGCCGCGAATTATTTATTATTCGCGAATTAATGGAGCGGGGGAAAAGTGCTTTACAGGACTTAATAATGTATGAGGAAACTCTGAAAGTGAGCCGAGGTAGTCAGAGTCTGTATATTATATATATACAATGCAGTTGCATTAGGTAATTTTATTCATAAATAAGCTTGGAAAACAAACAAAAATGGCGTCGGCGCCATCTAGGAGTAGCCTCAACTATTTAAAAATGCTCAAGTAGGAAAAATAGTTACATAACTAAACAACTTTGACTCATAAAAGTATTCTTAATGTTTATTAAAAACACAAAAACGTCCCATTTACAACGCCGACGTAATAATTACGTGAACAACCGCTGCTTACATTAGTAATTCGGTGTAAACTCACCTCTAAAAATTTATCATTTCAAAATTATTATTTCGGAGAAAAGACTGAACACACAATAATTAAAAGTGTTATACCCGAAGAGGACCCTGAATACGTCACAGAGGAGGACGGAACGTCGGTCTTTTTCCTGACTCAAGCCGATTTTTAAAAAAATAGCCTCAAATATTTAAAAACATTCTAGAGTGAAAATAATTATATATCTAAACGCCTTTAAATTGTGCAATTATTCGTAATATTTATTATAAACATAAAATTATCACATTTACAATGACAACGTTTCGCCCTCCCACTGTACATCTTCAGATGTAACAGTTTCAATAATTTTGGAACAAACGCGTTCTTACATTAATAATTCTGGTGTAACCTTGCCTCTAAAAGTTTAAACATTTCAAAATTAAAATTTCGGAGAAAAGATTGTATACAAAATAGTTAAAACTGTTCTACCACAGAGGAACCTGAAGACGTCTGAGGGGAGGACGGAACGTCGTTCTTTGTAAATCGGGTCCTTTACACACTTTTTTCCTCTGACTCAATTCAGATTTATTTATTTACATTATAATAACTGTTAGACGGTTTCGTCGTTATGAGAATAATAATAATTAATTTCATAATTATTATTGAATTAATTTTGCCTATCAAAATAATAAATTGTCTCAAATCGAATTGACGTCACGACTGAACGACAGACAAAACGTTTTTAATTTAACTTCACCGACGTTCCGTCGTCGTATTCGGGACGTCCTCAAGTAATTTCTTAGAAAATTAGTCACTCGTGCGACCATGTACAATCCAAAATTCCTTTCGTCTAAAATTTCTTGTTTCTGTGAAACATCTGACGTCGTCACAAAATAGAGGACGAAACGTCGTGTAATTGTGAAGTCAATAAAACCATTTATAATTTCCTAAATTATTACTACATTAAATTTGTTTAATTGATTTACTATTAATAATTCATCTGTGCGGATTATTATAGGGAATGAATTATTAATTATAGGGTTCAAAACTATGTAACATCTCTGATTCCCTTCAACGTCCTTGAGTCTTCGCTTGTCATTTAGTATCTGTGGAAAATCAATCTTGTCTAATATTTCTAAACGTACAATAATTAAGATCCTACTTAACTTTGTTTGTAATTTAATTTATTTTTACTTCTAGTATTTTAATCAGTATCATCAATAAGAAAATCTTCTAGAAACTATAAAAGCCTCTAAGTGTTGATCAGTATCATCATTGGAAATATTAGGAGTGAATCCAATCAAACTCATAAGAATATTGAAGACCTTTCTAATTTAAATTTGGAGTCAAAATATTACCCATTGGTTAAGGATGATTCGTCTTCGTTACAATAAAATAAATGGAAATATAAAAAGATACAAGAATTTTGATTCAAAAGGAAACGTTCCGTCCGTAAATTTCGATTTTGATAGAAAACGTAAAAGAAATTTTGTATTACTTCAGAAACATCCACGGAAACGTGAGGAGGTCCTGAAAGTTGGGGTCAAAACGTCTCATTTTCAAATAAAATTATTCTATTTCTGGTCCATTTATTGTATTTTATTTATAATGTAACTCAGATTAAACTCATTATTTATTTATTTATTGTTCACATAATGAAGTCTCCTAATTAGGGCTGGAGCGTAGTTAAATAAATGAGCATACGTGATACATATAAATTAACATTATACTAAATTAATTATAGTATTAATAATACGCAACTGAAGAACGTAGGTTTTTCCCCGGTAAATTAATTAACAATTTCATTTATTTGCTGTCCCCGTCAAGAATATTTGACGTTTCCGGAATAATTTAATTAAAACTTTGTTTCTATGGTTACCGTGAAGCAGAGGCACATTACTTGCAATAATTATCTAGTTATAACAATATATTATATTAATAAAAATTTGTTGATCGGATTTTTTAAAAATAGTTATCTAAATTATTAATTTTAGATTCGGTTCAGACGGTAAATTGGGTGACGTTGCTTGTAACGTCACGGGATCGTCGTAGAGAAATTCCAGCTCCCCTTTACGTTCTCTCCTCTCCTCTCCCCGTCCCTTCCCGACCCATCCTAGGTATTAATAATGTCTCCATCCCCATTACGCGCGACGTCTTCCTCGCCTCACTAATCTTCTCTTTACCTTTTCTTTGTAGCGCTCTAGTTAATGGATTTCTGGGGCTAGTGCAGAGTTGTTTTCCTTCTCCTCCCTCCCCATCTCCTCTCCTCCCCCCCTTAGGCCCTTTTTCTTTTACAAACGAAATTTCATCAATTTTTGTCCCTGTACCGTCGTCGTAGTCGCAGTGGCGCCATATTTCTCAATGTATCCGAGTGTGGGTGGAAAGGGGACGGGATGAGAAGAAAAAGAACAGTAACGTTACAGTCCGAGGGGAGAAGAAACATTACAGTGTGTTTGACCAAGGGGGGTTTCTTTTACGAGTCCATCGGAAGTTTCTTCAACGTTTTTCACCCTTAGTTTATTTATTTGCAACTAAAATCCTGTAACTGGTTCAGTAAATTTTTCCCTCCAGGCAGTGGAGAAGGGAATGCTGCGTCCTATTAAAGGGACCAAGAGTCGACGTACGCAACATCTGCGTCATATTCATGTGAATTTCTTCACACTACAGACATGGGATACTAGTCAACATCTGGCAACACTGTTATTCATTTCTCCGCCCTCAAGGAATCACATCTCTTCTATTTCTTCCTATACTATTAATAGAGGGGAAGAGGAAAACCAAGGTGATGGAGTGTAGTATGGGAAACAGTGAAGTAACAAATGCTGTTAGATTGGGAAGGGATATTTTGAAGGAAGTTAAGTAATTCTGCTACTTGGGAAGCGTCATAACTAGAGTAGGATAGCACAGGCAAGGAAGAGGAAGTTACTTACGGCGAATATAAGTCTGAATATTAGGAACTCGTTGCTGAAAATACTAGTATTGAACATGTGCGAAACGTGTTGCAGACACGGAAAAGAGTAAAACCGTCTGAAATACGGTGCTTTAGGAGAATGAGATGGGTGTATAGGGTAACTACCCCAGGAAAGATTGAAAAATATAGAGGACGTTGACCAAGAGAAGGGATAGATTAATAAGCCGCGACAAATAAGTATGCTACAGTCAGATACAATTAGGGGCGGGCGTGAGGCGAGGACGGGAATTTTTATCGACTGAAACGAGTACATTTAAATAGGGCGTTGTTGAAACGTTTCAAACAAAGAACATGCACTTCTTTGTCGGGCTTTAAAAAATCTATCTCTGGAATTTCTACAGCACCAAAATATATGTTTTTGGAAAATTAAAATTTCATTTTATTTAAATAAACGATTAACAGGATTAATAGAGCCAATGGAGTTTTAGTATGGAAAACATTGGAATAAAAATAGATATTTCGATGGAAGTTAAGGAATTATGATAATTTCGCAGCATAATAACTAGGGTAGGATGGCACAGGCAAGGAAGAGGAATTCACAAACGGCTAGTATAGGAAATGTTGGTATGGAGCGTGGCGTTATTTGGGTGCGAAACTTTGACGATAGGTGTTGCGGAAAGGAAAAGAATAGTAGCATTCGAAAAATGTGGTGCTGTAGGAAAATTAAATGTGTGGATATAATCACTAACCCGGAAATTCTAAAGAAAATAGGGGAAGAGAGAACAATATGGAGCATGTTTACCAAGAGAAGGGGTAGATTAACAGGCTACATTTTGATACAGAAGGGTCTTGTAAAATTAGCATTGGAGAGGGAAGTGTGTGTGTGGGGGGGAAGGGATAAGAACAGAATAGAGAAGGCTAAGGATGGAATACGCTAAGCGTATTACGGTGGGATGTGGATTGTGCTAATTATGTACAAAAGCAAGTGCAGCCCGTGGATTACCGTCTTGTAGCCCAAGATCCTCAACATTTCAGCCCTTTTAATATAATCTTAAAGGGGAAGTCTCAATTAATTCCTTAAAAAATTATTTTTTAACCCTTTAAGGTTTTCTTGCGTTTTTCCAGAGATTTACCAAGGCGTAGATTAACGTTATTATTCCAGTCGACGCATTAGGGTGAAATATATTCTAGGCTGGATTGCTATTGGCGCAGTTTCCTTCCAGCCCCGTCATGAATAATGAATAAACTACACATCCGACACTACTCAACGACGACGACGACGGCTGAGGAAATGTATTTTCCCTTTCTTGACGACGTCTTACATCAGATGTCAGCCTCGTAATGCACGGCCGTCGGTTTATAGAATTGCTAATAACACACACACACACACACACACACACACACATATATATATATATATATATATATATATATACAATTCTTTAACTAATAAAAATCTCTTGACCCGGTTGGTATGTAATCGGGGGACGTTTATACGTCGACGACGGTTGTGACGTCATTATAACAGAATGTATATGTACACATACGTTTATTTATTTCACTTAAATATGTCTGAAACAACGTAAACTCCCCGAAAACCATTCAGATGCAATGAGGTAAAAAAGAGGCGTACTTAAAGCATGTGTACCTGAAAATGTCTGAAAACAATGAGAAACGAGGCAAGTAGACAATAAACAATTATTATTATTATCATCCCCGTTTCTTCTTAGATGTGAGAAAAGGTTAGGCAAGCCCGCAGCACCCGACAAGGGAAACTTTTCCTAATAACTGGGCAAATAAATTAAAAATCTCAAACGGCGTAAGGTGGTATTTATTTTACGTTTAAATATTTGTTTAATATATTTAATCTAGATCCCATATAGCATTGTTGTGTGAGATTTAGTTTATGATAAGTGATTTCTGTGTGATTCCTTTCTTTTCCTTTTCAGATCAAAATCTACACTTCAAAATTCTCCCTTAGTGTGAATTGTGTTTCCTTTTTGTAATTGTGTTTGTGTTTTTATTGTATATGGCTACCACTAACCACCGGGCAAATGCCCAATAGCAGCTAAGTAATCATAATAAAATAATTTATTAATAAATAGTCTATTTTTTTATATTTAAAATAACAATTAACTACACCACTCTCTACCTCTCTCTATCTTTCAATATCTTTGGAGCTTGGTTTCTCTACTCCAATTACTTGGTAATCGTTAATTGGCTCCCGCCGTCATACTTGAGACTTATTTTTATCCCGCAGAGGGATAATAATTGCGTTCAAACTAATTAGTGTGCGTGTTGGGGAAATTTTTTTAACGCTACCTAAATGTAAATTAACGTCGGCTCGTACGCACTAAAAAAGAAAAAAAATTAATTAACAGCATCAAATAAAAAAATTGTAATCAACGAAAGAAGATTCAGTGGGTTCAGGGTGTTAAACGTTTTTGATATCCAATCAAGCGGTTTCCCCTCGTGACGTAAAGTCGATGACGTCAGTGTGACGATTTGTTCTTGTTGGCAATTAGATGATGTAAACACCAATTAACAGAGAACTCACCAGTCAAAATTATTTATACATAACATGAATATTCTGATTGTAAAAGCGGACACGGGTTTGCTCAGCAGTATATACATACATATATATAATGTCTTAATTCATTAAGTATAATGTATCAAATGTATAAATATAAATTTTTGTTCTTTGGTTTCATAATTATTGTATTCTTTGGCTCTACAGTGATATCTTTGTAATGTAATAATTTTGTGTATTGTTATTTAGTTTAACCTGAAGAGGCTCTACATCAGGCCCCAAACATGTACTTTGATTTATAAATTATATTTGGTTATGTTTTACTTATTTTTTGCCTGTTTTTGGCCTCATTTAACGACCAAAATAATTATTAATTGAAATATAAATTATGGTATTTTTGTGTTATAACCCTCACAGGTTATCAGTCATTATAAAAGAATATTATCTATAACTTCCATTACTGTAAAATCTCGGTTTTTAAACCAAAAAGCGTTTGGTCAATGATTTTCCCGGAATCGTCTACGAAACAGAAAAATAATTATTTAAAAAAATTACAAATTTTAAATATATATATATATATATATATGTTTCAGAATGAACTTAAAAGTAATTAAAGGGGTGCAGAAGTAAATCAGGGACGTGTCCATAACAGAGAGGGGTTAATTTGATGGTATTATTTGTGACGTCTGATAACGTAGCGATATTCCACCCCCAGCCGTGTGCTCTTTATTTCCCCCTCCCTGCCTACTTTCATAATTGAAGCTGTCCTCCGTCTTTCAGATTATCCATCACGTCCGCTTCCTCGTTAATGACTTTTTTTGTCAACCGGTAATTTTTTTCAGCCTATTTTTCCCCTCACCACCGGAACTATTCTGGTTCCTTTTTTAATGTCTATCGGTACCGTGTGCCGTAGTTAGTTCGTTTTTAAAAACTTTTCTCCCTCGGTACATTGTTTGTTTTTTTGGAGGGTGGGTTGTTCAATATTTATTTTCAACTTATTGTGATGCTACATGATTTATTTTCCTTCAGCATCTACTATACGCGTGTGTCGTTCGTTACCTGTCTGTTGAACCTGAAGCGAGCGTTCGTTCGTTTGTTGTGTCTGTCTGTCCCAGGGCGAAATTGAAACGTCAATCTCGTCTCCGGAGCGAGGGAAAACTCTTGTCTCTCGTCCTCGGCGGTGAATATCGACGACAATTAATAACGGTTAACGTAGCCAGAAAATGGAAGAGCTTATTTAGCCGTGAACAATACTGCCAACCTCGAAAAACAATCTCCACAGAAGTGGGGAACTAGGGGGGGTCGTCAACCAGGTTGTAACTGACATGTTTTATCCTCAGTCTCTTTCCCTCTTCCTAATATTTCTTTCTTTCTCTCTATATTTCCTTCGTTTTTGTTTTCTTCTTCTTTCCATCGTTGCCCTTTTTTCTCCTCCTTACTTTTCCTTGTCTTTTCCGTTCCTCCTTACTGACTATACCTTTTTTTAAATAAACTGATTGTAGTTGTTTAAGATAGTGGTTGTTTACGGCACTTCAAAATATTTCATATTTATTGATATAAATATTATTTTACTATTCGTCTATTTTTTACAGGTATACAATTACATGCATTCGAAAATTTACGTTTGTATTACTAACATACTTTAACGACTTTAATTTAGATAATAACAATGTTAGACACATATTTGAATAATAGCAAACATGTATAACTTAATATTAAAATATTTCACTATTGACCGTCGACGAGGTTGTAACTGACACGTTTTATGCTCTCTCTTTCCAGGTTTCTACCTTTCTCTTTCACTTTCTCTTTCTTTCTCTTGATCTTTTCTTTTTTCCTCTATGCCTTTCTTTCCCTCGTTCTTTCTTTCCTCTATCGCTTTCTTTTCTTCTCTATTTCTGAATTAGAAAATTTTAGTTTTTATTACTAACATCCTTTAAGGAATTTAATTAAAAAATAATGAATAGATTTTAGTGAAAATAAAAATTGATAACTTTATAACTAAATATTTCACCTTCGATCGTCGATAAGATGCCCGTTTTATTTTTATTTCTCTCTCTCCTTATTTCTATCTGTCTCATTGTCTTTTTCTTTCCCTCGTTCTTTCGTTTTTCTCTATCATTTTTTCCTCGTTCTTTTTTCTCTATTTGTTTCTTTATCTTTCCCATTTCATCTTCCTCTTTACTTCCTGCTCTTTTTCTTTCCGTCTTCATTACTTCATTTTTTAAATAAATTATACACTTGTTTCTGATAGACGTTGTTTACGAAACATAAAAAATTAATAATAACTGATTAAGATATTATTTCACTATTCGTCTTTTTTTACGCGTATACAATTCCATCCATTTCAAAATTTATGATTGTAATACACACATATTTTAACTAATTTAATTCAGAAATAGTAACGATAGATAAAAAATATTTAGAACTTATTAATAACATATTTTACCTTATAATGTGCGGATAATTCACAAAGTTTGAAAAATTATTATTTATACTTGTAATTTCTTTTGTACATTTTCTCTGCTGAAGGTGTTATCTAAAAATGGAATGAAACGTCCTCACAATTGTTACATTACTAACATATACTAATTTTATTTTTGGATTTTGTTCAAATATATTTCTGTCAAATTTGACTGGTTTATTTATTTATAAATTGGATATTTTATAATTACGAGTATTCCCCGTGACGTTCTTCCCCCGGGTGGTTATAGGGGTGTACAGAAGACAGGGGAACGTGTAAGGTTGGTCGGCCTGAGGTAGCTGAGAGAGAGAGAGAGGGGGGCAGGGGGAGAGAAAGAGAGTGGGAGAGGGAGAGAAAAGGGTAAAATAAATACGAAGGAGAGGTAAAAAATAAAAATAAAAAGGACCATTGTAGCCGGCAGCGGGTGGCATCTGGTTGTCTGCAACACGTGATGTCATTACTGTCTCCTTCCTCCCCCGTCTCCATCCCCCTACCCAGTGTTACGTCTTGCTTGGAAGAGAGAGGAAGCAGCACTCGAAACCCGCTGGACGTTAACATCAACTAAATAACTGTTAAATAAATAACTGAATCAAGTTTCTTTTTTATTGGATTTTGCCGAAAATATTTTCACCCATGCTGTTATTTTTGCTAATATTTTTATATTTCATAGTTTTATTATCCTCACAATTCACCTTTTCAACCGCCCTTTCCAGCTTCCCGTTTTTATTAGCCTCGTGTTTCTCGTCTTCTGGTCCCTTGGAATTGTTATCCTCCCTCGAAGACTTACATCAGTGGTTACAATTCGTAATGTAGGGTCGTTACAGTTGTAATTGGGGTTACTTGCTAGGTTTTCAGTCCTAAGACTGATCTGATGCAACATTCCATGCTAACCTATTTTGTGCAAGCCTTTTTATTACTGCATAACTACATAACTAGCGTATTCCATCCTCGGCCTCCCTCTTCTGTTCTTACCTCCACACAGTTCCCCTCCAATGCTAATTTTACAAGACCCTCATGTCTAAAATTTATCCCGTCTCTTTATCAACATTCTCCATATTGTTCGCTCTTCGCCTATTCTGTTTAGAACTTCTTCGTTAGTGATTCTATCCACCCACCTCATTCTCCTATTGCACCACCTCCTATCGTCCACGTTTCGCCACGCCCTATACTAACATTCTTAGAAACGATTTCCTAATATTGATATTGCGTGTGCTATTCTACACTTGTAGCAAGTAGCAGAATTCCTTACCTTCCTCCAAAATATCCCTTCCCCAATTTAACAGCCTTTTTTATTAAACTATTTCCCATACTACACTCCATCGCCTTGGTTGTCCCTCTATTAATAGTTGACTTAAAGACAATAGAATTTAAATTTTTTTTCCAAAAAAAATCTTTTTGTGCTGGAGAAATTCCAAAGATATATTAGAAAGCCCGACAAAGAAGTGCATGTTCTTTGCTCGAAACGTTTCTTCAACAGTCGTTTCAGTACAGAAACCTTCCCTTCCTCTTCTCACCCCCAACCCCTAATTGTATCTCACTGTAGCATTTTCTTCGTCATGACAGATATATATTTTTTAAAATATCGCCCCCACTATCAAAACAAAAGAATAAATAATTTCCCTCGAACGTTTCTTCAACTTATAGTTTTATACAGTTGGACGCATTTGTCGATTTTAATCCACTCCATTGTTTCATACGGAAATTAATTTTCCCTAGTTGGTTGTATATTTATAACTAAACGGCAGAAGAAATCAGCGAGTGAAGGGATGGTTAGACAAGGGCGCTGTAGTCTTCCCCCTTTCCTTTTAAAATATGTATTATTATTATTATTATTATAGTGAATTTCAGAGATGTGAAAAAAGAGGAATGTGTGTCTGTGGAAATGGAATAGAGGGGGGCATAAGGTTTACGGACGATGACGACATGGTACTATTGAAGGAAAATGAAAATGTAAAGGCAAACGGGATGTTAAATTTGGAAAAGACATTTGACTGTGCGAAATAGAAAAAAAATTGGCAGGTATTTTGTGAAGGAAAAGTACAAAAGGAAGGACAAGAGACTAATACAAAAAATTGTATTTCATACAGAAATTTAAGATTAAAATAGAAAGCTAAATTTTAGAAGAAAGCAAGTTTCTCTCTCCCACCCATTCCTTTTAAATACATAAATTTAGCAGGCATTATAGTGAAAACGCTGAGTTGAGAAAAATTAGAAACAAATTTAAATCCAATGAGACGCAGCAATGAAGTCTGGGGGAAAAGTTTCTTCGAACAATTTTTTTTAACCTTTGTAGCACGTCTATCTTTTTTCATGTTTCTCGCTGGTTCTTTTTGTTTTTTCTCTGTTACGACAGGAATTTTTTAATATGGCTGCTGTTAGTTAACAAATAAATTGGGGATGAATCATTTCCGGTGTAAGGATACGGCTGCTTAGCGTATTTTTTCCCTTGCAATCTCACTTCTTTCAGCGTGTCGCGGGTCTGCCTACATTCGGCGACGCCAGAGAGAGCGGCCGAGTGTAGATAAAGATATTCCTACACTCCAGCACGAGATAAGAAACCACCCTCCGTCGTTTTCATGACTTCAGACGCCGCTGGCTGCTGCAGGACCACTCGGAAAAATCAAATTAAAAGGAACGAGATTGAGACAGGAAGCCATTATGTGTTTTTTTCTCCCCCACCCCCGCCACCCTCTAATTACTCCGTCGTCGTCCTGGAAGCTGCTTAAATAAGCCCAGGCTCCTCTGCTTTGCCAGAGATATTATTCTTCATTCCACTCAGCTAATGAAAAACAAAGAAAAACATAAAATCGTCGACAACGACAACGTTCTAATTTCTCTCATAGATATTAATTTACGTCGGAATTTAATAAAAGAGGGGGTTAGTGGAGGGTTGGGGGAGGGGTGGAGGGAGGGCCGCAGTATAACAATACAAAGACACCGTCGCTCTTCTGTCTCTCTCCGCCCCCGCACAACCTCACCCATTCTTTTCTACTCGTCGAATATGAAGGTTAATTAACTTTCTTAGATTCCAAAAGCAAGACGACAAGAAATTTTTTTCGGGGGTGTGCGAGATATGGGTCACTTATATATGGAAATAGACGGGAAAAATAATTTATTTAGTAAAATACCCTTCCGTAAGGGTGAATCTTTTTGTAGGAAATAAAAAGTGTAACTGTGGACCCGATTACTAACCCGCGTGGAGTGGTTTCCCGGGTCTCATGGACACGACGGATTATTCTAACAACTGTATTTTCCTTCTACGAAACCTATTTGTACCTCACTATTCTTTGAAAATCGACTTTCTTCCTTGTTACACTTCACCTCATAATAGACAGCGTGTGACTTCACTTGTTGATGGCATCTCAAGTCCTCGGCGATCCCACTCATCAGATTTGATATTTTGTTTAAAAAAAGGCACCTGTCTGTTGTTTTCCTACCCTATCTTAATCTTTTTCCCTTTTTGTTCTTCACCCAACACCATGTTCTTTGTTGTTTCCTTGTAGATTCTAATTCCATATTCCTCAGAAACTGATCTCAGATCCTCCGTTTATGTATTAATTTTCCTCCAATAGTTCTACGTCGTCTACAAAAAGCTTATACTGTGACGCTCCCTTTCCCCCTCGGGTCTCTCGACTTCGCAAAGCCGGCCCGGGCGCCACTGCATATGCAGAATAATATATATATATATTTATCAAAAGAATAACACAGCTATCGCGAACCGCGAGATCCCGAGGGAGATGGCCAGCGTCAAGCCAAGACACGTGAGTTTCCAGCCGAGCATGAGACTCTCAGGGGTCTTGGCTTTCATGAAATAATTAAAGGGGGGATGGTTGATTCAATAATTGAAATACGGGATCAAAACAATTTAATTTAATATTAGAACCCGGCCAAAGCCCACTCGGGCTCCACAATCATGTAATGTTGCTCACAATCATCCGCTCACTTAACTCTAAATCTAACCAAAACTATAATTACAATAATTTGGTACAGTTCATCTAACTACGAGACGTTTCACCATCACTGCCTAAATACTGTGTTGTCGGTCGCTGCAACCACGCAGTAAGAAAGGGGAAGGGGAGGGCTTACTGTTTGACGGTCTCGATGCGGCAGCCAAGATGTCCTCGTTCCTGGGGGCTCGTCCGGGATGGTGTCTGCTCTCCCTCCTGGACACACTTTGCTCACTTGTCGCTCACGGCAATTTCCACCTCCTTTGATGCTCCAATCTGCCGTTCTCCGCAACAATCTCCACCACCACACTGCTGCTCACCGCCAAAATCAATCACCGTGGCTCCGCCGTCCACAGTCACATCAATAATGATAATAATAAACCCGACACACCGCCGTCCACACTCTTTTATATCCCCAGGCCTGCCCCCACTTCCTGAGGTTTTCCTAGTCCAGCTCCCTGCCAGATGTCTTCTGACCGCTCCCAGGTCAACGACCGTCCACCATCAAAACATTTGACCTGCCAAACAATGGTCCTTACCCGCAGATTGTTGCAACGACCGACTGTGCGCTAATCTCAGGTTCATGAAAATTGTCACGCGCCTGAGGGAAAAATCGCTTATTACAATACCTCTCTAATCCGTATTTTCACACGCACATATTCCTCATTTTTTTTCCATCTCAGCGTTTTCACTATAATGTTATCCCACCGCGTGACTAGGAAAGAAAAGCTATTTCCGAGTCAGAGATATTACTATTGAAGTCCCTACGACCCCTTTTCAAAACGTTTCCGTTGTGATATCTCTGACTTATTCCTACAATTACTTATCACAGCTAGAAATATGGCCGCCGCGGTATTCCTCCTCGTCCTCTACTCCAGGCAATCCTGACGGCTGAAATGGCCGTACCTCGTCTTCTTGAGAAGATATTCCCAGAGTAGCGCAAAACCATCGAGCCATAAATACGTCGCCAGCTGAGTTAATGAGGTCTTCCTTTAATGAAGCCACCTCCAGCAACAACCTAACAAAATAATACCAACAACAACAACAACAGAACTTAAACTCTGGAAGGTTATAAAACTTTTGTAAGGAAAGAGGAGTTTGGGAGAGGGGTAGAGTGGGAGGAGGTGAGGGCGGGGGGGGGGGTTGAAGTAGAAGACGAACGACTCTCCCAAGACTCTCAGCGGCGGCGGAGGCGGCCGGCAAAATTAGGTGCAATTTAGATTGTAAATTCTAGACAATGAAATAACCCAAAGTTTCTGTGGCTGGGGGGGGGGGGGACAGAGAGAGAGAGAGAGAGAGAGGCAGCCGTCGACTCAAATATTTTTTTTATTAACATGGCGACGTTTTCCACTTTTCCCTGTAACGAATAAAATCATTTGGCAGAGAGGATGAAAAAAATGTTTTTTCCAGTTCCTGATCTAATTAACTATATATATTGTCACGTTTCTTAGGGATCGTGAGATTCAATAACACACGTAGAGTTTATAAGCGTTTAATCAAGGGCGAAGTGCTGTACAAAGCTCGTACTGCTCAAGACTGACTCCGATTTGTAACTCAGTCCTATTTATACATACATGGAATATTCTAGAAGCAGAACATTCTAGAAACAGAAAATACTAGAAACTAAAGGCAAACAATGTAAATAAATTAAACAAATAAAAATGGTTGTGTCGGCAGGAACTCGTACCCGAGTCTACGTGTCTGCAGTCCGGCTCGCTACCGCTCTGCCATCACGGCAGGTCTTCAGATGTGGCAATATATATATATATATATATATATGTTCTCCCTACAGTACGTCTATTTAGGTAATATTTATCTCTCACCCTCTCTCGGTTGTAGTTTTTTTTTCATTTTTCTCATTTCAACGTCACACACATTATGATTATTCATTGGGATAAATCAATAATCATAAATCAAAATAATCAGTAAGTCTAATTAAACGCAACGTTATTTGAAATTAAAGAGATTTTTTAACACAATATAGTTAATTAATTAGAGAAACCAAAAATTTAAGACATCGGTTTATTCCGTCAATTAAACAATATTCGTCATTTAGTCATTACAGAAAATAAAATTCCAATTACTTTTTTCAGGGCTCAATCGTCATTATTCTAATTCAATTGGTCCTGCATAATTACTGAAAAAGGGAAAAGAATCGTACTGCAAGGAGAAGCAGTCAAAACCCTACGCCATGCCGACGGTATTGTAGTATTAGGGGAGTCAGGAGGAGACTTGGAAACCATAGTAGATGGCATGAACGGGGTCCTGGAGAAATAGTACAATATGAGGGATTAATAGAGGGAAAACCAAGGTAATGGAGTGTAGAATTGGAAACAGTGGAATAACAAAGGGTGTTAGATTAGAAAGGGATATTTTAACTAAACTTAAAGAATTCTGCTACTTACGAAGTAGGATAGCACTACCAAGGAAGTCTTTCACGAAAAATAGGAATTTACTTACGGGTAATATAAGTGTGAATTTTAGGAAATCGTTGCTAAAAAGTTTGGCAGGGAACGTGGCGTTACATGGGTCCGAAACATGGACGATTACGAGTTGCAGAAAGGGAAAAGAATAGAAGCCTTTGAAACGTCGTGCTATAAGAGGATGAGTTGGATGGACTGAATCACTAACGAGGAAGTTCTAAACAGAATAGGGGGAAAAGCGAACAATATGGAGGACTTTGACCAAGAGAAGGGATAGATTTTTAGGCCCCCGAGTGTCTTCTAAAATTAGCATTAGAGGGAAGTGTGTGTGGGGGGTAAGAACATAAGACGGAGGCAGAGGATGGAATACGCTAAGCAGATTAGGGTGGATGGGGAAATTAATAGGCTTGTGCAAGATAGGGGGGATTACATCAGACCAGTCTTAGGGCATTTAGAATTATTGGAAAGTAGAGTAGCGCAAGAAAATGAACACCGGGGGGGGGGGGGAAGGGTGGAAGTGGCTAGTATGCGTTTAAGTGAGGAAAAAGAGGAGAACGGAGCAGGGAGAAAAAATATTGAAGCATGAAAAGGAATTGCAAAGTGAACGAGCGCGGAAGGAAATTGTAAGCAGTAAAACAGAGAGAAAGGATTTTGTTTATTTTTTTCTCAACGTTCCAGTGTATTTTTAATCTGAATTTTAAATATGTAAATGGCTACGGATTGAAGAATATTGGGTACGGACTACGAAATATTAATAAGTCTCTGTTTCGACTGTCCACGGGGAAGATGGCGCCACAAGGCGCTCTCTTTCTTTTTTTCTGGGGACTTATGGGACACCGGCGTTGCCTGTTATTTCGGTGGTGATCGATGCGACTCGGAGTTAGGATGGAATGTACGGTACCTGCCATCTCTCCCTCTTGTTGTTGCTGTTGTTATCCTCTCTATCTCCACCTAGACGAGAATTTCAGGTGAGTGGAGAGTAAATAACGCGACTCCGTCCTCCCTTCTCTGAACAATATTAATTAGACCACCAACAGAGCGAGCTTCCATTTCTAACCCTTGAAATGCTAATGAGAGCAGCACAGTAACAAATTAAAGCAAAACCCGGCAGCCTCAAACTCTCCTTTGCCAGGGGCCTTAATTGATAACTACAATTTACAGAGACAGAGAGGCGTTCTGTCTGGAGCCGATGGAAGAGAACCGTCAACCAGTCATTTAGGAAAAATAAAAAACATGGTATCAAAAAAGAGACGAAATAAAAGGAAATCGTGGAATATAAACTTTTGTAAAGGAAACGGAAGAGGGATATCAGAAAATGTTGACTGAATAATAACTGGACAACTAACATCCGTAGAAAACTAACAAAAGGTCCAGCAACGTGTTCAACAAAAACTCCTGTTTGTCGTCATACATAGAATATTAATAGAGAGCTGTCGAAACGTTTTTAATCTCTCTCTCTTTCCCTGTTTCCTTCTTCTTCAATTTATTTGTCGTCCTTTCAACTTCCTTAGTTATTTTCCAATACTTTACTACTGGGAATGGTTTTCACTTCAAATTTCTTTCTTATTTAAAACTAATTAACATCAGGAAAAAGTTTTCTTCTTCTATGTGTTTCGAGTCCTCTCAACTTTATTTTTCTCAATCACTGAGTATTTTTTTTTAATTTCAAAGTTTTTTCTTCGTCACAAAAACTATTAAACTGCAGGAGAAAATTTTCTTCTTCAATTAATTTGTTGTCCTTTCAACTTCAATATGTATTTTCCGACACAGTTTTTCTCAATCACTGGGGATCGTTTTCATTTCTAAATTCTTCCTTCGCCACAAAAACTATTTAACTGCAGGAGAAAATTTTTTCACTGAACTTCTGTAAAAAATGTATAAAAAAGCTGTTTTACATATTTTTGAATGATGCAGCAAAGTAAAAATGAGGAAAATGATGTTAAGGAAAATGCTCTTCTGTTAGATGGAAACGGACAAAATAAATAACGGAAAATGGAGACGAAAAAATTGTCGTAGAATAATAAGAAATAAAAGTATTTTTACAAAAAAAAGAAATACATTGGAAGCAGAAGATGAAGTTTGAAAAAACACACGAAAAAAAAAGTCGTACAAACACGAGTGAACAAATATACTTAAAAAAACTAAAGGAATAAGGATAATAATTTACTCTACGTCTTCCTATCTGCCTTTCTCTCCGTCTCTCTTTCTATCATTATATTTCACTCTGCTGCTTTCTATCTCTATTTCTCTGTGTCTCTCTTTCTCTCTGTCTCCCTGTACTTTTATTTTTCTCGCAATTGAACTACTGGTTTCCGCCGTTACCTTTCATTTTATATCTTTCATGTCGCACCTTACATGACGGTTAAATTACAGTAATCGTTATGAACGTCTAACTTAGTCTGTTTTTGGCTTAAATTACATTACATGATATTAGATTAGTGTCCTGGACTCAACGCCGGGCACCCCGGCTAGTGTAGTATACTGACTCACTTATTTCAGGTTCCGCTTCGCACCCCTCAAGGGTAACCAGAGCCGAGGTTGTTTTCTCTCTCCCCGTTTGTACCATGTTTGCCTGATGTCATCAAGGGAAAAGGTGTAGAGAGGGGATGAGGGGGAAGGGGGGCGGGGAAACCGTTTTCAGGATGTTAAAAGTACAACAGCCAGCAGCAGCAGGAGCCTTTGCTGAAGTTAATAAGTGCGAAGAAGACTTTGATTGCGTTTGCTTTACGAGGAATCAAGTGTTTTCCCTCGCAGCACCAGCAGCAGCCTTTCTTCTTCCTCTTCCTCTTCCTCCTCCTCAAAGAAACTTTCTACAAACCTTACCTCCTCCGCCTTTAACTCAAAGCGAAAACTTTTCACCAGCCGAACTTTCCTCCCCTCAAAAGCGAGAGAGAGAGAGAGAGGGAAGAGTTTAAGTTTTCTGAAGGTGGGAAAATCTTGGGTGGTCCAAGTGCCCCAAGTTTCCAGAGACGACGACGACGACGGTTTAAATCAATTGTGGTTTACATGGGAAGGAGGATGGAGGGGGAAAAGCACGGCGTCACAAATTGTATCGGATAAGTGCACGTGGATTAAGGATTCATACGCCGCTGGAAAAAGTTTCCTTTCCATCTCAACTCACCCTCCTTTCCATGGCGTAGGCAAAGTTTCATCAAGGAGGGGAAAAAGACAGGAACAGACGCACTAAACAGCGAAGATCTGCCAGCCAAGAATGGGGGAGGGGGAGGGGGGTTGAGGAGAAAATCCTTAAAGATTCATAAGAGCATTTCAAATTTAAGACACATGCAAAAAGTTGATAAATTCATTTTTCTTAAAAGAATACAAAGCTATAGAAATACAAAGAAACAAAAAGAGAAAGCAGCAGAAAGAAAGAGAGATAGAAAGCAGTAGCGATAAATAAAAATATAGAAAGAGAGAGGGAGATAGATGCAGGTAGGAAGCAGTATAAATATAAAGAAAGAAAGGGAGATGTAAAAAAGTAGAGGAAAATATAAAAATAGAGAAAGGAAGTTAGAAAGAGGGAAATGGATATAAAAACACTAGAGATAAATATAAAAATAGAGAAAGGGAGATGAAAAGCAGTAGAGATAAATTAAAATATAGAAAGCGACGAAAAGGAGATGAAAAGAAGTAGAGATCAATATAAATATTGAAAGGTAGATAGAAAAAGTAGACAAAAATATAAATATGGAATGAGAGAAAGGGAGTTAGAAAGAAGCAGATGTAAATATAAAAATAGAAAGAGAAGGACATAAAGGGAGAGGAGAAGAAAGAAAAATCTGTAGAGAGAATTTGACAGTGAGCTAGAGATATAAAGAGAGAAAGAGAGAGGGAGACAGAGATGGAGAAAGAAAGAGCTATAGAAACATACAGCGAAAGTGAAACAGAAAGAAAAGAAAGACGGAAATGTAGGGATACAGAAAGAGATATGCAGAGAGAGGGAATACCAAGTAATGAACAACTGCGTTGTAACTTCCTTCTTATTTGAATCTCTCATTCAGCCATCAAAATAAATCAGAAGAAAATTAAAACTGTATTTTTTTTATCTTCTAACCGGAAAATAAAATCAGATAAATAAGTGATATCTTCAATTTTGTTCGGAAAAACGGAGAGAGAAAACTATAAACTTTTGACTGTTTTATTTTATGGAATTGAAACTCCACAGAAGAAGAAAAAAATAATCCACCCCCTTGAATCTCCTCCACAGATAATATAAAACAGGATTAAGTCTCCAAGCCAGTCTATTCCAGAGAGTTTCACAACCAACCAGTAAATATATTACCCTATTAAATTAATTGTCTTTTTTACAATCTCTGACGCTGCGACTATTCGTTTCAAATTGATTTTTAATTTAATATTTTTTAAATGCATACATACATATAGATCGTTGCGCAGAGGGAAAGAGAGAAACACACACACGCGCTGTTTTCCTCTCCTCCCGCTACGTAAATTAATAGGAACATTTTTCAGTGCAGAGAGAATCTGTGGCTAATGTATTGGAATATTTTTGTTTTTTCCGATTAAAATTAACACTGGGAGAGATTGTTAATCTTTACCCAATACCAATACTAAAGTTATGGCCTCCATATTAAATGTCAAGAGATAAAAATAATCTTTTATATGTTCACAGAGGGCCGAAACATTAAACCACACAGCAGATAGAAGCAAATAATATCTCTGGAATGCATTATTTTCCAAACGAATTTTGCAAGAAGATTTACAACATTAATATGTTTATATATATATATATAATAAAATCACCCAGGATATTGTGATACTAAAATAGTAGTTTAATAAACTAGAAGATGGGAAAATAGTCTTGTTTTTTTCTCTCTCTTTTTCTGCGGGAATAATTATTTATTTATTTTAGTAGTTAAAATGTTATAATTCTGCTCACCAGATTCTGGAATCGGCTGCTTCAGATCTGTAAAAAAGAAGAAAAGTCAATGTTAGGCTGAATTTATAATAAAAATTTTATTTTATTTATATAAATATACCGAGTCAACTATTTATCTGCTCAACATTGGAAATAAAATAAATGAAAAATAGTTTATTTTATCTATTTAATCAAAATTATTATTATTGTTTGACAACATTCCGGACAGAAAAGTAATTTCGAAAAAATAACTTCTACCAAAAGATTATAATTTCTCATCTTCTTTTCGTTTCTTTCTCCATTTCCAATTTTTCTGCAGTTCAAATCGTGTGACGTCATAAAAAAACGGTTTCATAATTTAGAACAACTTAATTCCCCCCACCTTCCCTTTTCTTACAAGGAATATGATTCTCGTTTTTAATTTAATTTAACTTTAAGGACGATTTTTAAGCGTTTCCTCTGCTAACAATTTTAGCAAATAACCAAAATATATAAACGTATAAAAATATGTTTTTTGTGTGTCCTGGATTTCACGAAGTTATTAATAAGATTTATCAATGATTTTTGAGTTAATAACGTTCACACGTTAAACAGCAAATTCAGGAAGAGGAAACGAATACAGGACAATTTGACTCATTATTCTATTAATTTTGAACCTTTAATAACCCACACGTTAGGGGTACGTTAAATTTCCAAAAATAAAAAATTGGCTAGGAAATGTCGGTGGAAAGAAACGACAATTTATTAGTAATATTCATTTTAATTGCACTTTTACAGAAATATACGCAGCTGAAATTAATTTAAGAAGGAAGGCGAGCGGAGGGAGGGGGAGAGAATATAATCATAAAGTCCGATATAGTAACAGTAGAAAATTAATTAGCAAACTTTCAACGCATTTTGAAACTGTCAGCTAGATCATCGAGCTTCGAACGAGTTGAAAATGATCAACAATGTTGAAATTGCCCTATTATATTTTATTATCTGTAATTTAAGACGGCGTGAGGAAATTTTCCACAGAATTATTGATGTAGAAAGTTATTTATAAAAATTTCAATCCGTTTGTTAATTTTAAACTTGATCGCCGAGGGTTCACAGTTGATCATTTTTGCAGATCGACGATCAAGTTTAAAATCACTAAATAGTGTTGAAAATTTTCAAATTAATTTTCAAACATAACTAATATTTAAGATTTTTTCGCATCAAAAATAGAGTTGAGCATTTCCAAATTAATTTTCAACTATCACTATCATTAAAGATTTTTCCGCATCGAAAATAAGGTTCAAAATCACTAAATAGGTTAAAAATTTCCAAATTAAATTTCAACTATCACTATTATTAAAGATTTTTCTGCATCAAATATAGGGTTGAAAATCACTAAATAGGTTAAAAATTTCCAAATTAAATTTCAACTATCACTATTATTAAAGATTTTTCTTCATCAAAAATAGGGTTGAAAATCACTAAATAGGTTAAAAATTTCCAAATTAATTTTCAACTATCACTATTATTATTTTTCCCCATCAAAAATAGGGTGGAAAAATATCTTCAAATAGTGCTAGGAAAATATAACAAGGAAATTTCATCATTATTACTAAGAAAATGGATAATGGATTGTACGTTGAAAATTATATTGTTGCAGTTCTTATCCCAAGGATAAAAATAATGTTACAGTTTTCCTACTTGATATTACAATATAAGATCGGTGGTTCCAGAGATGTAATATATTGAGGCCAAATTCAAGAAGGGGTTTTTAACAATTTAACAGCTTCACCATTCAATGTTAAGTGCCTCCAGAGTGTTCTTGATCCATACGGACGGAGTTAACAGCGTTTATGAAACAAGGTTGTGGGGGGAGTGGGAGGGATGGGGGAGGCCCCATAAAACGTTCCTAACACCACGAGCAGCAGCACCGTTATTACAGAGAGAGAGAGAGAGGGGGGGGGGGTGGCTTTAGTATTACTATGACTGAGCTTTAAGCGTCGTTTGATTGCCCACTTCCCAACGAGGGAAGAAACGGAAGGGGGAAGGAGGGGTAAAAAAAGGATCCGTGCAGAGGTTCTGGGTTTCTTTTGTGTGTGTGTGAGAGAGAGAGAGTGTCAGAGAAAGAGAGAGACTTCTTTACAAGGCGTTTTAGAAACTTTTACAGTCCTTTAGAGAAACTCTTGCAAATGCTTGAACAGTTTCACGTTGGAACAGTAAAAAAATAAAAGAATTGATAAAATTTCTGGACAATGCAAACGTTTTGAGGGGTTGGAGGGATGAGAAAAAAAATAGAAGCTAAAATTTTTTCTTTCAATTTTTGTCCCCTTCTTTTCATTAATGTTGAGAAACAACTTTTGTACCATAAACTCCAACAATACTGATATAGAAGGAGAAGAAACTGTATGAAAAGCAGAAATAAGCATTGTTAAAGTAAAGAATAAAATTATGATTTCATCTAGATTCTGAAAGAGGACCCCCCTCTCATTTTCTTTGTGAGTGTCTTTCAATAAAACTCTATTCTGACTGTAATACATTTTCCAAGAGTGTTTTCTCCCGAAGGTATTTGATTATGGGGCTCACCTTCGGGGATGCCTCGTACTCTCTCTATTTTACGAGCTGCACGTAGTAGTGGGGTTGAAGACCTGGGGGGGGGGGTAAACGGCAAGAGTGGTCCGCTGATCCCGTCGGATGAGTAATAATTGTTGCCGACCTCCTGTGGCCTAGTGGTCAGCGCCACGCTGCCTCACGACGTTTGTGACGTCACGGTCACGGAGACTGGGATTAAGACTGCCGGAGAGTTGATGCAATGACCAGTCATTGTCATTTAAGACGACAGTAAGCAGTCGACGCGGTAGGGCCAAGGCCCTGAATAGGGTTCAAAGCCAAGGAAGAATAATAATAATTGTATTTCATTTATAATATTAAGTAGGTTAACCTCGTTATTTTATTTGTATTTCTTCATTTTTATATCATTTTACTTATATAAATCCTCATATTATCTATACCAATAAATAAAATTGAAGTGTCTGTCTTTCTGTCTGTCTAACAGACAGTCTGTCTCTCTGTCCTGTCTGTCTGACTGCCTGTCTCTCTGTCTGTCCGTATGTTTGTCTGTAATAGGCTCCAAAATGGCTCAAAAAAATTCAATGAAAATTTCATTTCGATATATTGAATAGTTCAGCATATATTTATATAAACATAATATTTATAAATCCATTGAATTTCTGCCCGAATTGCTCTTTTTTTGGTAACAGTCTACATGAGGGTGATCCTTAAACAGGCAACTCCTATTTAATAGCATAGTAAGGGAGTTGAGGAAGGTAGAGCAAGGAAGCCAAGGGTTGACTAGGGGGGCTATAGTTTAAGGTGAGATGAAGAGAAAATCTGCATCATGTTATTTTTTGGAGGGTTAGCAGGCTACATGAGGGTTATCTTGAAACAGGCAACTCCTCTTTAATAACACAGGAAGGGAATTTAATAAGGGAGATGTGGAAGGTAGTGCAAGATGCCAAGGGTTGACTAGGGCTCCCCGGGCTGTGGTTGAAGGTCCTACCCGGTGTTTCACCTAAAAGATGGAGGGAAAAACCCTAGATGGCACTGAAACGTATGATAGCGGGGGGACCTGTTCTAAACCAACTGCGAGTTATAAGGGTTTTACCCCGGAACGATAATAAATAGATAAAACCGTACTTCTTACGCATTCAATGAATTATAGTTTATCAAAATTCTTTTTTTAAATAAATTTATTTATAGTCGCATTAAGTAAGTAGTCATTAGCGACTTATACGAAATTACAATAACCATTACATTTTTATCTGAAATTAATAATTTTATACATTTTAACTTGGCATTTATGTTTTCAATGCAAAACTTAAATATACACAGAGATATATAATGAAAAGTTTACAATTCATGGTACAGTTCTGTTTTTTTTAATAATATCGAACTTCGGTATCTGTTGTTTCGTATTTAGGGCAAAATAAAGATAGTCTATAATAAATTAATTTCAATCCTCAAGCATGTGTCGACGTCATCAAGGACTACGTCACGCGAGAGGCTTGTCTACGTTTCAGAAACGGGTCACTAATTACTTGACGGATAGTTGTAAGAAGGGAAGGCGAAGGTCACTGGGCGAGGTTTGTCTGCGGCCATCTTGATTCAGAAGTGTCGTTAGATATGGATTCGGCGATGCCATTACCTGAATAACGTCGTCGTCTTTGAGTTTTATTGGCTCCAGGAGGGCGAAGGAAATATCTGATTAGATCGTAAAAGGGGGGGGAGACGAACGCCGCCGCCATCTTCTCTTCTTGTAATGGAACCGTCTCTTAGAAGAGAGAGAAAGAGAAAAAAAACATATATATATGTCATCTCGTCGTCGGATGTTATTACTTTCGGTATCTATTCGGGAGTCGTCAATATTGGGGGATGATATTGACAGTCAACGTGTAATTCACTTCGCCCTGCTCCTTCAGATTAACATTATTGGCTCCGGACGACGAGACAACGACAATTTCCCCTTCCATTGGACACGTCAATTAAGGCAGGATACAAAATTACTCTCTCTCTGTAATGCACTTTAAAATATAAAATGAAATAGCTACACAAATACACCACAAGACGAAACGGTCAGCATTTTGGACGTTTATAGAATAATAAAGGAAAGAAAAAAGAAAAAGGAAAACTTAGGTGTCAACGAAAGCAGTAACGGAAACATATGGGGAAAACAAAGTACGGCATCAAAGATAGACATGGATAAAATAATGTACCGGAGTGCGAAAGAATAAGGAAAGAGAAAGGAAGGAAAACAGAAATTGGGGGATAGAGAAAGAAGACGGAATACGGAGAAAACAATGAAAAAAACAAAATAATGGGAAAAAAGAATTGATTTAATATCAAAGATTTAAATCTTTCCCGGTAAAATTGTTGCGGGAATATTTCCCGAGTCTTCACCCCCCACACGGGTCAAACAGTTACCACCTGACGTTTCGACGAACAGAGGCAGTGTCCTCAGCTTTAGAAAATGTTTTGGTAATTTCAAAAGAGGTCACTTATAATTCCAAATGTAATTAAAGACCATGTACGTCATACGTAATCTCGGAAGGTTTCACAAAGGGAGAAGAAAGATAGTCCGTAGAAAAAAAACAAAGAAATAAATGAAAGACGTAGAGAGATAAACGAAATAATTGGATGAACTTAAAGAAGAAAATAGAAACATAGGTGAAAGTCCAAAGAGAAGATGAAAATTATTTAAATAAAACTAAACAAAAAATGTAAATAAAATAAAGAGAGATACAAGAATCCACAGGTGAGAGAGTGTTAAAAACGAAAGTCTAGGGAGAAAAAAAGGAAAAAATAAACCGAAAGAATGAGTTAATGGAACGATAGAAAACGAGAATATTGAAAGAAAATAAAAAGAAGAAAAATGTAAGTGAAAATAAATGTAACGGAAGCAAGAAGGAAAGTATAAAAACTTCGTTTTCTACTGTGATAAGTACCCAGGCCAACCCCCATTAATAAAAATAACGTAATCTAAGAGTAACGAAAGTACATAAAAAAAGCTTAAAATTATTCCATCCTTCAAAAATTCATTTTATTTTTAAGAAAAGTTTTTGGATATAAATTGGTCTGAATTAATATGAGGAAGAAAAAATATTTGTGTTGCAGTTAGCACATAAGATAAATTTTGAATAAATAGATAAGACGAGTATAACAACGATAGAAAAGTAAATGTAACAAGGAAGGAAGAGGAACATGAAACTATATTCTTCAGAATATCAGTAACACAAAATAATAATTAATGGATGTTGTGAAATGATTTTCTCATCCCTTAAAATAAGGATTCATACAAGAGTAAGGGGAAATATAAATAATTAACTGATCATGTAGTATTATTTATCAGGGAAACACTTACGGGATATATTTTTCTTCCACGATTTCCATGGAATATTTTCCTGTGGAGAATCATTAACTTTCATGATTTTCCTTAACTAAACAAATGTAATTATAATCCTTATTTTCCTCTCTGTATGGCTTATCTTTTGGTGTCTCGGATCTTTGACATTTTTTTAAAATCGCATCTTACCAACTTTCCTTTTCTTTAAAACTTTCCCTTAGGCTCTTACCGGGATAATATGTCTGAGCAAAGAACTTCAAAATACGTTACAATAAATTCCAAAGCTCCCGGGGAAGTAAGTGAATTTATTATTTTTATCGATATCCCTGCCGTCCCATCAGCTTGACAAATCCTCCCAGGCCAAGGTAAGGGTAGGAGATTCTTCCTCCTTCCATCCTTCCTTCCTTCCTTTCTTTAACGTTGTGAGATTTTTATTTGTCGTCTAACTGATCGCCTTTCTTTCCTTAATTCGGTTTCTAATCTTCGTAAAAGATCTCGCAGTCGCTCCGAACCCATCAGTAACAGACGGAGATAATTGCTAAAGAAAGTGGGACGGGAGAGCAATGGAGGCTTCGGTAAGCAAGGGAGGGTTTTCTCCAACCCTCAAATACCTCTGCATGTGTTTTCCTTGGAAACACATCCTCTTAGTAACGTAAGTACGAGGACGATACAGTCTGTCGCCCATTCCCTGTAACTTTTACATGGAAAAGGCGATGAAGAAAGTTAAAAATATTCCGTTTTAACATTCTTCATCGCCTGTTCTATATATTGAGAAATTATCATCGATTTACATTTCCACCGACAAGGGTTATAATTCAAGAGGATGACACGGGGAGGGATGAGAAAGAAAAACAAGCCCCACCGTAACCTTTCAGGAGGTTTAAAGTAACACATCAAACGGACTGAAGCGACACGTCTGCTGAATAATACAAGGCACGGGAATTAAGCCGGTCAGATTATTGAAGGGAGAGAGGAGAGAGAAGAGAGGAGAGAGAAGAGAGGCTTAACGGAGACTTTCCTTTTGATTACGAACGAGGCTAAAGCCAAAAATCCCCCTGGCCCGGGCAGCTAATGACAGCGGCGTTCATTAGACGAGCTGCCACCATCTTCTTTCCAATGAATGTGTGCTTTAAAAACCCCCAGACCAAGGAACTTAAACTTCAGAGACACACCACTTTTAAAAAGAGAAATTCCTCTCTCTCACACACACTCTCTCTTCACGGTTCTTTCACTAACTTACTTACATACAGTTGGCATCAATGGCTTCGCAGCGTTCGTAATTCATGACCAAGGATGTTGAAGTTTCCAAAGTAAAAGACGTTCCACACTGACGGGTTTAGGGAGAGTGGGGGGGGGGAGAAGATGGGGGAAACGGTTGCTTCTGCCTGTAAATTACGGCAGTTGGCAGCGCTGACTGAATTCTCGGATCGTTACGAATCAAGTCATTTATCTCTCACGGCTAAGAAACTATTTATGAGGTGAAAACAAGTTATGTATTTAATGGTTTCATTTTTACCTCTGATTTATGTGGTAAAGTAAATTAAAGTCACGGCCTGTTTCAAATACCATATTTTTAACTATCTTGGGGGGGGAGTATTTATTTATATTTTCCCGCTACATTACTACTCAACACGTGATTAAACGGGGCATGGAAAGCGTCACAGTATGAACCTCAAACACGGTACAATAGCAGGACTAAAATATTGAGAAAATTAATTCAATAAAAAATTGTTTAGCTTTATCAGAGCACGAAAATACTCCCGGTACATTAAACAATATAGTATGAGGGGAATCGGAAGAAGACTTGAACGTGGTCGTGGAGAATAGAGTTCAATATGAGGATTAATAGAGGATAAAACCAAGGTGATGGAGTGTTGCATGGGTAACTCTCAAATGACAAGGGCTGTTAGATTGGGAAGAGATATTTCGAAGAAAGTTAATGAATTCTGCTACTTGGAAAACGTAATAACTATGGTAGGATAGCACAGCCAATTAACTTGCGGGTAACATAAGAGTAAATATTAAGAAATCTTTGCTAAAAATGTTGGCATGGAGCGTAGCGTTATATGGGTGCGAAACGTGGACGATGAGGAGTTTGGGAAAGGAAAATAATAGAAGCCTTTGAAATGTAGTGCTATTAAAGAATGAGATGGGAGGAAGTTCTAAACAGAATAAGAGAAGAGCTTAACAAGATGGGGGACGTTGACCAAGAAAATGGATAGATTAATAGACTACGCTTTAAGGTACGGGGTTCTTGTAAAATTAACGTTAGAGGTAAGTGCGTGGGGGTAAAAACAGAAGACGGAGACCAAGGATGGAATACGGTAAGGAATTTAGGGAGGATGTAAGATGTGCACGTAAAGACTTGTGCAAGATAAGTTAGCATGGAGGGTTGCATCAGACCAGTCTTAGGACTGAAAACCACAACAACAGTATTTATATGACTATTTTATAGTTGATTTTAAGTAATCTGTTGTAGTGATTGATTTTCGGGATCAATAAAATTTCAGAAACTTTCTAAACAGTCTCCAGTTATTTTAGTTTACTCGAAAGTCATCGTCAAATCTCTTCTTAAATGAACAATTGCCGTTAAAATTACATGTATTAATAATTTTAAAACACCCTAGGGGAAAATAAATAATGTAACATAAAAAGTGGCATCAGTATAAAAAACATATAATTAGAAGAAACAATACTTTCATCTACACAACGTAGAGTGTTTATAAATTTAAAGTTTGTAACTTTGTTTAATTTACCTAACTTTTGTAACAGGCAGCGTTATATACGTATGCGTTACGTACAAATAAACTATTGATCACATTTTCTCAACGAGTCAGATCATTTACTTTAAATTTTCATATTTTTTGTAATTAACGTTCACACTCTTCAATTGGTTATCACATTTATAAATTTATATTAATATAGTATCCGTAATTATCTTTTTATGATCATTTCGCTTATTCCTGGAGAAGAACACTGATGCAATAATTAAATAAATTGGCCTAATAATCTCAAAGATGGGATACTAATTATCATGTCACAAGAGACTAATTATTTCTATTAATAATATAATAATTATCTTAAAACCAAAATATTTATATTATTAACTTATTAATACTATAAAACGATTTTAACAATAAATAAAAAGACAGCCAAAAGCGTCAGAATAGAAATTTATCACTATTTATTAAAAAAACGCGATTTTTCGTCTCCATTTTGAGACTTCCTCAGGCGTAAACTTTATCATTACATCATATACACTCCTTGACTCCCTCAGCTGAAAATATTATTTAATATACATGTGAAGAATTTAGTGTGTAGCATGGGCCATCACCAGCCACCGACGTTTACGGCCGAAATAATTTCTCGCCTGAGGAAGTCTCAAAATGCAGACGAAACGTCGCTTTTATGAATAAACAGAGATAAATTTATATGCTGACTTTTTGTACTATCTTTTTATTTAATGTTAATTTTTTAATGCCAGAAAATTATGTTTTAAATCGATTTTAATTAAAATACAAAGTATAGGCAAAAGAGAGAAATATAATAATGTACTTTCAATTCGTTTCTTATCCACCTTCGGGACGTCATTAATTAAATTATTAATAAGTCCGATGTCGTGCTGCAACGTACGGGGCCGAAACGTATTCAAATTATTCGTTCTACTTATGTCTTTTGGCCTTTCTTTGTAATTTAATTATGATATTAATTCCGATTAATTTAATTATAAAACTATTTTATTATTAAGTCATTTATCTTTTCATTACCTTAAACATTTTAAAAGATTATTTTTCATGCCTGTTATATCATCTTTGTAGACATTGCACCCTGTTAAAAATTTCCCGTTCAATCGCGAGGTTTCTTCATAGAAGGAGAAATATTGTCTCTGCGTGAAGCAGAACTTAACCATTCCCCTTTTCTCCCCAACCGGCTTCGACGACAAATACAGTCAATTAATCGGAGATATTACAGCAACGTCCCAACAGCATGGAGTACAGTGTTTATCTTTGACCGCAGTTGCAATTTATTAGATAGATGCTCCATTTGTAAATATATATGGCTGGAACAACATTCCTCTCTCTCCCTCGTTCTTTTATCTCTCTCTGTAGCATGGTAAATGTAAACTTCCACCCTCCTGACAACGTCCATTTACAATAATTGACAAACGACCCAAATTTCAGTCACAAAGTTAATAAATATAGAGTTACACACGGAAATGCGAAACTGAAAAATTATCAAAATGGAAGGAAATAACGAGACGTGGTCCCAGAGAATGTGTCAGAGACAATTAAGCCGACAGGAGCAGAATTATTAGAAATTAGAAGACCTTTTTAAGGCGTGCCCCAAAGGATTCTAACGTAAGACGTAGAACTAAATTTGGCTGCCAGTAACTGTCTGCTAATTGAAACTGATTTGGGCCTACGTAAAACATTATGTGGGTTAACATAACATGGCTAATGCATTAATATAACAAACTCTAATAACAATAATAAAATGATTGAACTACGTTATTAGGAATAGGACCACCTCAGTCAAGATTTTCCCGAAAATGGCACCGGAGTAATTCAGCCGAACGGTTTGTGAATCTGAAAGTGATGTAGACGAATTTAGTCATCATGACAAAGAATAAAACAAAGAACAAAACCAGTTTTAAAAAATATTAAAATCACAAAAGAAAAAAATCAGTAAATAAAGAAATAATAAGCATACCTGTAGGCTTTAGAAGTAGTGCATTTAATTTTTACTGGCGAGTCTCTGATTTTATATATATTGTAGTGTGCATTATCCCATTTACAAAATCTTTTTAAATATTTGGCAAGACAGCGTACGCTGGGGGACGCACCCTTCAGGGTCAGCGGCCAGATTTGAGAGGTGGGGGTGGCAAAAGCGGCACAAAAAAGGGGCTACTAAGTAAATACGCAAGGACACGAGGATTTGAAGCAGTCCTTAGAGAGAGATGGCGGCAACACGTTGACTTGTAGGACGTCGCAAAAAGTGACGAATTGGAATTGCTTTGGGATTCCTATAGGTGTGAGTGGAGAGACGCCGACCTTAATCATCACCACTGGCACGTGACCGACGTCGACGCCTCTCATTGCTGGCCGCGCGGAATCTTCGAGAGACATAAAAAATATCGCGACACTGGTGAGATCCACCCAACTTTAAACAATTTTACCATGCATGGTCGGACCCAATGTTTCAATTAAGTGTTCTCTGCTACTTGGCCCAAAATCCCCTGAGAAAAGGAGTACATTTGTAACCGGAAAGTAAAATTGTCTGAATGTGTTTGTAAATTTTAATGTTTTTTTTAGTCTGGAAATTGGATTTGTTTATTAATTAATCCCACCGTTTGAATCAGATATTAAATTAAAATTAAAACTTATTATTATTTTTAAAGCCTTTTCATCATTACAATACATTACATTTTTAAAACTGTTAAAGGAGGTCAGCAGTATTCAGCACTTATGGTTAATATCATCTAAAGGAGCACAACCAGGAAGAGCGGCGGAGAAAGGTCAGCGGGCAGGGGCTTCCACCCTACTTTACCCTCCCGCTCCAATAAACCTTTCCTTTCACCCAGCACATTCTTAAAATATCGTATATCAATGAATATTATATTTAATATTTATTACTTTCAACCGCTACAAGAAAAGCTTTGTCCTGCCACTCTTCTGCGATGCACTGTCTAAGAGTTAGAAGAGGTCCACTAATTTATTAATTTTAAAAAAGTAAGAAACACAGTTTTTTCAAACTTTGCGGAGAGGTTTGTAAGGGTTGTCACTGTCTTATTCTAAATTGTAAGACGATTTGAAGCAACACTTTCAAATCTATGAGTCGTCAAAGTCGAGCTATAGGAAAAAAAGACAAAAGCACCCTGACATTTTTCAGTTTCTTTTGCCCTAAGCGCACGTATAAAATAATTTAAAAAATTATTTTACATATTATAAAATGTCATTAAATTCTGCGTAAAGTAAGACCTTTTACAATAACTTAGGTGAATCCGGATGGGTACAGTGAGGCTTCAAATTCAGGTCTCTACTTTTTTGACAGTGACGACAGTAGCGTTACTGTTAGTTAACACCTTTTTTGATCGGTAATTTGCTTGTTCTGTTAGAATATAGAATTTTTAACACTTGAAGAGGGTACAAAGAGGTATCGAAACGTCTGTTTGGTTTACGTAATAAAAACTTGTCTGTTAAAGTTCGCCACAACATTTCCATTAATTTAAAACACACGTAAAATACATCCATAAAAAAGAGGTTAAAATTGTGTGAGTCTTAATTGAAACAAGATATCTGGAGGAGGAAAGAAATTTATCTTTAAATCAAAGGAATAAAAATAGAGGGATTCGGTGTCAGACAAAGAGAGTAAATAATCTTCTTGATCGTTGACTCATCATCGTAACTTTATTTCGATATTTTTCGATGTCGATTTTAGGGATGTGAGAAATGGACACTCACAAAAAATTGTCGAAGAAAAATTAAAAACATTGGAAAGGACTATCCTGAGAAAGATCTGTGTTGATGGCATATGGAGAATAAAATACAATCACGAACTTTACAACGTACACAAAAAAACTTAAAATAATCCATACCTTGAAAATATGTAGACTTAAATGACTAGGGCACGTGAGAAGGTTGGAGGATATCAACTTATGCAAAAAACTATGAAGGCCCAAGGTACGATGGGTGGATGGGGTTTTAAAGGATCTACAAACCCTTGTGGTGGGCGTTCTATTAATTTGTAGGTGGGGAGAATGAATTTAAGTTGTTTAATTAATACGGGATAAAAAAATTATGTTTTAAATTTTAACAAATGCAGATTTATTAAATTAGATATTTAAGGGGATCCTCGCTCGCTACATCGGGAGCATGAGTGAATCTTTAACTAAGGGAAAGCTAAACGCTCAGTGGGTATAAATCGAATATGGGGGGGAAAGCGAACACTATATACAAACGACCAGAGGCAGGAAACAATAAGGTGGGTACATCACCACGGTGTTGTGACTTGCTGGCAGGTTACTCAGCTGATGGCTGCTGGGCGTCGTCTCCCAAGCGTCGGAGGTATGCTGGCTTCAAAGATGGAAGGTTGATTACATCAGATTTTACGTCCAGTGAAACTGACGTAACTATTTAAATTTTTCAATGTTGTCTTCTAAAATGCATCCAAAAATGTTTCAGTAAACTGCTCTGTTAAAGTAAAAATTTCGATAAACTGCTCTCTTAAATTAAATGTTTCTGTAGATTGACTGCCCTCTCGTCTCCTAATGCACCCTGGTTTTGTTCTTCTCGCCCCGCCCAAAATCTCTCCTGGTGGGGGCGCACTTTCTACTTCCTTCATATGGAGGGTAGGATTGTGGAGATTGTCATTTCGGCAAGTGTCCTTCATAATCTTGGGCACTGCATAACAAATTGTTGTTATGAAGTCACTTGCCTCTATTGTTCCGGCTTTCGGGGAATCGGGGTACAGAGCAGGTAGGAAGCAGGTCCAGGCGTCAGGTCAATTTTTCTTTTCCCACGGCCAACAGATGGATTGCTGGCAAATAACATCTGTTGCCCATGTCTTCCGCAGGACATATCATCCAATAATATTTACCGAACCTTAATGTTTCCGTTTTCTGGCCGAGAAGATGACTGTAATTCGTCAATTACCTAACCTATCGCGTTCAGTCATGCTCCCGACTTCGTCCTGCTTCTATCTAACTACTTATGTACAAGAAATAAGAAATAAAAAAAATACAATTGAATTAATATTATGTGGTACCGGCATTCGCGTACCACACCCTGAAAGTCAAAGCATGGTGGATGGAAGCACAAGATAGAAACAGATGGGAGGCTATAATTAAGGAGGCTCAGCCTCATAAAGGGCTGTATCGCCGATCAAGAAGGGAAGAAGAAGAAGATTTTATGGAAGAAAAAAAATTATTTCAAAGGAATTAAAAATGCATTAATTGAAGTTGAAGTAATTGGGGAATAGGTTAATTTAGAAAGGCAAGAGTAGAAAGATGGGTACTCTACCACTTAACAGAAGTGGAGGGCAGTTGAATTTGTTCTTGGGACGTCGACTCGGGCTAGCTCAGTGGTTGAGTCCCAGCCCGGTCAATATCTTCCCATTCTCGTCCTTCTAATTAATTTCATTCATATTTTATGGACCAAGAGTTTTGTAATTACGGTTAGTCTCTAAATCTTCCTGTCAGACTATTTTGAATAACGTATAAATTTATTTATTCGGCAATATCTGTTTCCCCGACGCTCCTTTAACCTTCTCCTCTTCTCCCTGAAGTTTCGTTTCCCTTCCAAAAGTTCCCCGAAACTATTTAACAAGTCAAGGGTACGTTAACTGTTGTTTTAATTTCTTTGTAATTGCTCCTCTTTCTCTTCCCGTGCCCTTGTGTGTGTGTGTGTGTATGGGAGTTATATTGTAATGGCGGCGCCTTCCTGCTACTGCATATCTCTCTCTCTCTCTGGAGTCTCTTTATTGCTTGCGGATTATTTCCCCCTTCTCTCCTCCTCCCTTACCGCCATTGTGTGTGACGCCGCGGACAACAATGGAGCAACTAAGACTTTATATAGCACAGTGAGACACACACAGAGGGGGGGGGGGTGGATGGATGGTTGGGGGTGAGAACACATCCAGTATCCTCTTTCCCCACCGGTCTTAGTATCAATTTGGACGGCGACCATGTTTATTCCTGTAATAATAAAATCAGGTAACTGGAATTCCAGAGATGATATAGCTTTTTGATTACTTCCACCGTGGAGACAAAAATGGGCTGAGTGTGTCTCAACCTTTGAAGTGCTTTGCTTGTTGCTTCGGTAAACCGAAAGGGGGTTTCCCCTGAAGTCAGAGATATTACAGAGGCGACGTCTTTTAAGCATCCGAAACTTGTGGAAGACTAACCTCTGATAACAGAGCTTTCCAGAGGATTATAGATTTATTCAAAGTAATGTGTTTCTCTTTCCTTTCTTTCAGGGGTATAGACATTTTTGAGATTAGGAATATTTATGTATAAGTAATTTCATTAAGCCACCAGACAATTGTAGACCAACAATAAATGCAAAGTTGCTTTCAAAAAACTGCAAAGCTCAGGCTTTACTAAACTGTCACAAGGCCCGGAAAAGACATGGACACTGAATGCAGTCGATGCAGATTAGAAGATTAACTGGTTGCCCTTTTTGGTGCAAGATAGAAAGAAATGGAAAGCAACAACCACGAAGAGAAGAGGACGACCGCAGACCAAATAGTGAGAGACTTTTCGAAAGACATCAAACAATTTGAAATTAAAAATTGGCTCATTTTTTGTGCAAGATGGAAAGAGAACGAAAGCTACAAAAAGCAAAGAGTAAGAGGAAGACCGAAGACCAAATTGCAAGAAAATATTTTGAAAACACCAAAGAACTTAAAATTAAGAATCGTCTCGTTTTGGAAAGAGACGGGAGGCAACTACATCAAAGAGAAGTAGGTGGATGACCAAGGATAAAATGGCGAGACGATGTATGGAGAGAGTAACCAAAGAACTGTCCCGTTTTGTTGCAAGGGATGGAAAGTTGTGGTGGAGACATCAAGAAAGATGTAGAGACTACTGACAAGAAGATGTTCCGTTGTTAAATAGGATTCCAGAAGGATCTACAACATTAACAACAAGACCAGAGGCTTTCCCGGTGTAACAGCTGGAGAAACCTTTGATCGTTGAAACGTGGCTTATTACTAATTTTTTTCCCCCGGGTGGAAACCCGAGAAAGGTTTCTCCAATGTTAATAATCATATCTCTGACTATGACCGAGGTTTTCTTTCTCATCGCCGCAGTTTCTCATCTTTTAGCCGTCCAGAGGACGATGACTTGTCTCTGCTGCAAATAAATATGGTTTGACCTTCCCTAACCCCCATCGCTACAGATCGCTTGGTCGCCGTTCCACGTGAGATCAATACCCAGAAAGCAGAGACAGAGGCCGCGCGCCATCTGCGCCTTCGGCTCTCTCTCTCTCTGCTCTGCCCCCCCCCCATGTGTGTGGGTGGGTGAGACACGTGTGCAATCAATCACTCACTCACACAACAACAAATTCCTCCGCACGTCAAAAAAGTAGACGCGCACAAAAGCCAGAGTGTACCTACGCGTGCTTCATTAACGTCTACTGCTCTTGTCTGTGGAACTTTGACGTATCAAAACAAAGGCCTTTTTTTTTAAAAAAAAAGATATATATTCCCAATACCTGAGCCGCCTTAACAGCGACTACCTACTTGATGCCGGTGCACCTGTGTGGGAAGGGAAGCAGAGGTGCCAGGGGAGGAAGAGGTGACATACGAGGAAAGAGGGTGGAATTAGGGGTGCTTTCATAACAACGACACAATAGGCTTCGGAAATTACCTCCTGTAATAACGGCATATCGACGGGTCCCCCCTCACACAACATCAAATAAAACCAGATGGCAGGCAGGATGGCCAACGCTACAGCCATGAAAAAACTCTCCACGTCATTACCACTAACAGTAACGTTCAAAATGGATCCCGATAACAATAATGGTGATACTAAAAGCAAAATAACACTCTGAATTCTAAAAACACATTTTCTTTCCTCACCTCCCCCCCACTACAGGGGTTATACAGAAAAACCGACATCATTTATAAAATCAATTAACGTCTGACACTAAAAAATTTAAATTAAATAATTTCCGACCGGTTTTATTTTTCAGACAGTTTTTATTTTTGATCTAACAACGTACCGACGCATATACGCACCTTCTTCAGGTTCACCTCAATATGTGCCGAAACGTTGTATGATGAAAAATAAAAAATGTCTGAAACAGAAAGCGGTCGGAAATTATGACATCATTTATTGCTATAATGAACAAACAGTAAAACAATTATGTAATTTCAGTTGCATTCAATTTGTTAAAAATATAATTGAATACTGCGTAACTGTCTCTTGTGACTTAATAACATATAACCACACAAACAACGGTCATAAAAATTAATTACATAACATAAAAAAACTTTCATTTGACCTTAATAATGAGGGCGTATTTTTTATCATTCATAAAATTAACTTAAATATAATAGTCAACAATCTGGAAATAAAATTATTTTTTTATATTTCTACCCTTTTCAGAAACCAAAAAACTGTAACTATTGACTTGTAAGTAATTTATCTGACATTAAATAAATGGTTCCCAGTTAAATATCCCACAAAATAATAATACCAATTGGAATATTACATTTTAATCGCCCCATACAATCAAAAAAATAAGGAAATACATTTCCATCCGTTTTAACTCATCAATTATTTATTAATTGTTTGTAATGAATTTGAAACTTGAGTCACGTGTAAATAGAATTTTCAATTACGAATTTATAATTTGACATAATTATGACTTTTGAGTCATCAATTTAAAGGCTGGATATTTTTTTGGTGACTGTGAATTACGGGTGTAACTGACTTTTTCCAATCGGATTTACCGTTGAGTTGTTCTGTTGACTCAATACTCTGTCATGCGCTATGGCTTTTAATCATCAATTTTTAATGTTGTAAGAATTTGAAACTTGAGTCACGTGTAAATAGAATTTTCAATTACGAATTTATAATTTGACATAATTATGACTTTTGAGTCATCAATTTAGAGGCTGGATATTTTTTTGGTGACTGTGAATTACGGGTGTAACTGACTTTTTCCAATCGTGAATTTACACGTTTGAAGTTTGTTTCTGTTGACTCAATACTTCTGTCATGCGCTATTGGCTTTTAACTCATCAATTATTTAGTAATTGTTTGTAATGAATTTAAAACTTACGTGTAAATTGACTTTTCAATCACGAATTTATAGGTTGACATATTCATGACTTTTGAGTCATCAATTTAAAGGTTGAAATATGTTTTCTGGTGACTGTGAATTATTGTTGCAATTGTTTACAATTCATAAACAAATGAGTGCAACGGAAAGGTGTTTCGGGGAGGGGAAAGTTGCGAATCAATTCCAAATAACGACAGAAGAAGAAAGAGCGTCAGGAAAGTGACTTTCGGGATTTTGAAACTCGACGTTTCACGATGTGTTTCTGCCCCAATAATTCAGGAAACATGAGTATGAATTTGTCATGAATGTAGGCCGCTGTAATGGGGGAGGTGGATGGGAGGTGAAGACTTGTTAATAACTGCAGCAGCAAATCAAGATGGGTAATCGCCAGAGGGAGTTTGTCCAAGCGCCGAGTTCCGAGTTAACGAGTCTTATTTACTCGGCGCCCAATTGACTGCTCCTGGAATTAACTCCTTAAAGGGGCTGACTCGCCCTGGACACCTGCAGAAGCACGACAAAAGTCACCCCTGGAAATAAAGCAACACCACCACAAGGTATTTTAAACGGATGTAGGAAAGCACAAAAAAATTAAATAAACAGAAAATTCCAGAATGACGTGTCACGTCTCCTTTCCATGTTTTGTATTTGGTGGGAGGCACAACTTATGGAATGTTAACACTGTGATTGTATAAGAAAACATGTTTGAAACTTAGAAAAATATAATTTCGTGCACTACCCACCATGGCTCTTTATAGGAAAAAAACATTCGAGGAAACTAATTAATTACGTGGGACGAGTCAAAATCCAGGTTTCAGTCAACAGAAAAAATCTCAACTTTAAAATCATTATTTAATATTCAATTACGAATGTCTGAAGTTTCCAGTTATCAGAAATAAATATCAATCTTCAAATTTATAATTGAGATGCCAATTACAGACGTCTAAAGTTTCCAGTCATCAGAAAATAAAAATTTCAACCCAAAAATTCGTGACTTGAAAATTAATTAGACGTGACTGAAGGTTTTAATAATCAAAAAAATATTTTCAAGCTATAAATTTGTGATTGCAAAGTCAATTGTTTGTTGCTGAAGTTTCCACCAACAGGAAAATAAAATTTCAACCTAAAAATTCGTGACTTGAAAATTAATTAGACGTGACAGAAGTTTTCAATCCTCTAAAAAATATTTTCAAGCTATAAATTTGTGATTGCAAAGTCAATTGTTTGTTGCTGAAGTTTCCACCAACAGGAAAATAAAATTTCAACCTAAAAATTCGTGACTTGAAAATTAATTAGACGTGACTGAAGTTTTCAATCATCAAAAAAATATTCCTATCTTTAAATTCGTGTTTCAAAAGCCAATTAATTATGCATGACTGAAGTTTTCAATCATCAAAAAAATATTCCTATCTTTAAATTCGTGTTTCAAAAGCCAATTAATTATGCATGACTGAAGTTTTCTGCCAAAATAAAAAAAATCTATGTTGAAATTCATTACTGATAAATCTATTACGGGTGACTGATGACTCCATGGACACAAACTGAGTAGGACAAGTCTGCAATGTACAGAGTCTTTCATTTTCCCCATCCCTTACCCCTTTGTGGAGCTTGATTTGGTTTAGGGGTATTGAACAGTCCATTACGGGGGAGATATTAAATTATCTCAGTAATTGGGGGAGGGGGGTGTGGGTGTTACCCCTAGGGTAAAGGAGGATGAGGTGGTGTCTAAGATGAATTGCAAATCAAGCGGTCGCTTTGCCTAAAAGCCGTCGGTTGGGTTTCCCTCGTAGCGTGCGCGTGTGATTGATGCATTAGGAGACTCGCTATTAGCGACTAATAGCCGCCATCTTGTCACTCAGGGCGAAGCTTCAATTACAGAGGTCGAGTGTCGCTTCTTTGAAGTCTCGTAACTACGTTACTGGCTGCGGGAGGAGGGGCCGATATTTTTTATTTTTGAAAACCACAGACACGCCCAACACACATACACACACGCAACGTCATTACACGATATTACACCACGAGGAACGTTTCGGCACACACCCATATCATCTTCACAAGGGCGTCGTATCTGTCATTAATACGGACGGGAATGACGGTTTCTCTTCATGAACATCCTCTGAAAACCACAGGAGACAAGCGAAAATACACGTAGAGTCCTTAAAGATCCAATTCCAGCGGACAAGACTGTTTGGCGTTCCACAAGGATCTATACTAGTCCCGCATCAAATCTAGTGGCCTCCCTTCTCATTATAAAATTGTTGTTGTGGAATTGAATCCTAAGACTGATCTTATGCAACACTCCATGATCCTATCTTGCGCAAGCCTTTTCATTTCCGCATAAATACGACACATCCTCGACCTCCCTCTTCTGTTCTCACCCCTCTATTGTCAATTTTACAAGACTCTCATGTCTTAAAACGTAACCTACTAATCCATGCCTTCTCTTGGTCAACGTCCTCTTAATTGTTCCTTCTTCCGCTATTCTGTTAGAAACTTCTTCCTTGGTGATTCTATCCACACATCTCATTCTCCTATAGCACCACAATCCGAAAGCTTCTATACATTTCCCTTCCTATTGTCCACTATTCGCACCCTTCCAATGCCACGCCCCATTACGAACATTTTTAGCAGCGATTTCCTAATATTCACACTTATATTACCCGTAAGTAAATTCCTCTTCCTTGCCTGTGCTATCTTACTCTAGTTATTACGTTTCCAAAGTACCAGAATTCCTTAACTACCTTCAAAATATCGCTTCCCAAATCTAACAGCCTTTCTTATTCCACTGTATCCCATACTATACTCCATCAAATTGGTTTTCCCTCTATTAATCTTCATTGTATAAGATCACAGAACAATTAGAAACAAAAATAAATATTAGTAAACAGTTGAAAAATAAATCAAAACAGTGAAATAAGTTTTAAAAACGAAGAATAGAATTACATATTTCGAACTACCTCTAGAGTCTTTGCCAAACAACGCTATAAAAGAAATACGTGAACCAGAGATAACACGTGACAAACATTTTGTGTTAAAAAATACAAAGACATATCTTCAAGGAATAATTTTTTGTACTAAATGTACGTAAATGAGAAAATACCTTGGATTAGATTCAACAATATAGAACTATATTCTATGTTTTAATGATTTTAAATTAAATAATAATAAAAACTGCTTTTTACAGTGTATAATTCTAAAAAAATATACTTATGTTTTAATTACTTCAGTATTTTTGCTATTGAGGCTGTTTAGATAAATTTTGGTATGGAGTGTGGCGTTATATGGCTGCGAAAGTTGGACTATAGAAGTTTCAGAAATGAAAATAATAGAAGCTTTCGAAATGTGGTGCTGTAGGGGAATGGGATGTGTGGATAGAATCACTAACGAGGAAGTTCCAAACGGAATAGGGGAAGAGAAAACAACATGGAGGACGTTGACCGAGAGAAGGGATAAAGTAATAGGCCACGTTATTAGAAGTAAGGGTCTCGTAAAATTAGGAATAAAGCTAAGAGAACCGAAGAGGGAGTCGAAGGATGGAACATGCTATGTACATTAGGGGAGACGTGGGATATTATAGTTATGTAGAAACGAAAAGGCTTGCCCACGACAGGTTAACAAGCACGAAGGGTTGCATCAGACCAGTTTTAGGACCGAATACCACCACAACAACAAAAACAAATCCTTTGATCAAGAGAAAGGTAATATTAAATTATCGGTAGTCTTTAGGAGTGAGGGATGTGTCCTTCCACACCCACTTTCCCTCTTCCTCCTCTTCAAATCTCTTCTCAAAGGGGAAAACTAAAGGCGGCAATATCCAACGCTCGGGGAAATTTTATCTATCCGACGTTTGAGAAAGCCTTCAGCAGATTCGATATAAATCTTCTTTCTCCGGAGGGTGAGACACACACAGAAAGAGGTAGAGATACGGGGGGGGGGGAAGATAACACAAAGACTGAGAAGTGTGCGGAGAGATTTACAAATGAGAAAAAAAATAATATTTCAATCTCAATACGCTCACATTTTCCGCGCATAAGAAAACACGAGTAAAGAGTAGGAGACACACTCGGCTTTGTTCAAAGTGACGTAACCTACCACATAAATCTTGAGCCGCTGAACGAAAAAAAAGAGACGGGGGAGGGGGGTTTCAGCAGTCGAATAAAATGTTACCTGTCAAATAAAAAGCTATAGATTTTTGGAGAATTACACGTGGTGGGTGGAAGTAAATAAAGGAAATATATGCTAAAATCACCTCAAAAGGCTTGAAACCGGTGATGATAAACGCGCGATTAGAAAAATCATGTTGATTGGGAAGGAACAGACGAACGGTAAGAAAATTTAAAAATCTGTTTTTTTTTTCTGCACCTGGATCACCGACTGTAACCTGATTGGCCTCTCGGCGGGTAATTGCCAGAAAATATAATTTTTCAATTTTTCTCTGGAAGCCGACTTTATAGGTTCATGGAGGGATTTTTTTTCCGGAACTTGTGGGAAAAAAGACTCATCTTCTGAACTTATTTGATTCACTTGATCAAGACGCGGGAAATCCGTTTAGTGTTTTCCCTTTGTCATGTCCTTTAATGTGTTTGGCAGGAGCATCTTCCTCTGGAATTCTCTAGATTTTCCCCACGTCGCATTTCCAGTGATCTTTTTTTTTGTCGTCTCCATCAGGACAATGGGAGGGAGGAGGGAGGAAGGAGAGAATCCAATAAAAATATATCTCGGGCCTTAATAATGGGAGAATCATTTTTGTGGTCGACTCGGACCTTGATGATCGACCTGATGGTAGTCAGCAGAGAAAAAGAGAGAGGGATGGGGAAAGAGAGAGAGAGAGAGAGAGAGAGAGACGCACGTATGCTGCTGGAATGGAATTGCGTCAGCATTATTAATCAAGCGAATGGTTTCCGCTCATTACACAGAGACGCCTGCCTGCCTGCTTGTGATTGCCTCCGGATCCGGCCATTGTCCTACATCAAAACCAAACTCCTTCCTTCTGCAGTGTCCCCCGTCCCTCCCTCCCTTCCTTTCCCCTACCATCCACTTTCCTCCGTCTTCCAACTCTTTCTCTCCTTCCGTAGTGAACCTTTTTCATTTCCACACTACATTTGATCCTCATTTCACGAAACGTCTTGAGGAATTTCCAGTCGATTTAATTTCCTAATTAACCTATCATCCTATCCCCATCCCTCACACTTTTCTCTTTCCGAATTATTGGCCCATATCAATATCTAAATCATCGGTTGTATTTTAAGAAGAATAAAAATTACTATGTTACAAAATTCAAGGTCATTATAGATGGATTCAAATTCATTGGAGAAAAAAAACTACACTGACCACGAATCACCCCTAATCAGGTGTGTTTCACGCCAGATGACAGTACGCAGCCACCTCGGTAGGTCCAGGCCCTCGAGAGGGCTGTTGAGCCATTAGAAGAAGAAGAATTGGAGATAAAAAAAGAAGACGCAGTGCAATAATACATATATGTATATTTTGTAGAAATAACTGTGAAGGTCTGGAAAGTTGGGGAAGAAACGTCGTTTATTTTGATTGAAAATTATTTACTTTTCGCCATCCATTGGATCCTTTTAACTTCAATATATTATTCACAACATTTTGAATATACAAAAATTTGTTTAAAAATACTATATAAACATTTGGTTTTTTTAATGTTTAAAAATATTGTACATACCTTCATATATTTAGTCTGGAATGACCTACTAATCCATTGAAGAAAATTAGAAATTTTAAATGCTTCGTTAATACATGAAGTTATGTATAAAATTTTTAAACATTACATCATTGGGAGAAAAAAGACCCAAATGTTTTATATCATATTTTTAAACAAATTTCCATATTTATATTTTTTTAAACAATATTTTTGGTAATGTTTAAAAAATAAATTGTAATTTATTTTCTAGATGAATACGGCAATTGCCGAAACCTTCTTCCAAATACAATTTTGAAATCAAAATTGAAAAATAGTTTCGGTTTACTGATGTGACTGATAAAAATTAGGTGAAAAATTTATAATCATAATATTTTAATTTTTATCAGTCTTTCAACCCTAAATTTTTAACAAATTCCTTGAAGAAATTTATTAACTTTCAATGTATCAAGATCTGTAGAGTGAAACACTGCCAAGAAAAATAAAATTAAACCTACTTTACACGTGGAGAAAAGAACACGGCAATACAATTTTTTTAAGGAAATAGATACTCAAAAATTCACGACTCGTCATAACGTTTAACATAATATATATTGGAGCGGATCCGGCCGTTTCCGGCCAACTCTTTCTCAGTATCGTAATTTAACTTTTTTAGGGCGCCAGGTATTTTTACCACAAAAACACCAAATGATGATTTTTAGTTTAATTTATTCAGAGCATGAAACCTGTCAAAATTCCGTCAAAGTAAATTAATTTATTAAGCACTCAACGATGACTAATTTCAACTACTCCCCGGCGTATCTCACCACCTAAAACCGGGGTTGATTCGACAGCCATCGATTACCACGTGGCCGCCAGAATTCGCGGACCGCAGCAGCTCCGTCTAAGAGGACATTCTGGCCTGTACGCTTCCGCTTTCGTCAGCCACGCGACAATACGTCTCCCCGACAACGATACCTGTCTCTGTGTCGTGGCCACGAAGGTCGCAACTCGCAAGCTACAATCCTGCTCGTATATGGTTTTTTTTAGCTGGGGCTGTAATTTAACATGTTACAATATATTCTTCTTCTTCTTCCAATGGCTCAAAAGCCGTCTTGAGGGCCAAGGCCTACCGAGGCAGCAGCGGACTGTAATCTGGCGTGACACATTCTGAATTTGGGGTGATACGTGGTCAGTGTATCAATTCCCCCAGCAATCTTAATCCCGTCAGCCACATATATAGTATAAATAGCTGAGACGGTCAAAACGTTTAACAGATGTGTATAATATATAAATGTATATCATGAGGCTGAAATGAGACATGGAGGTTTGCGCGTATCGATTGTCGTAGTGACGTTGCTCAGTCACCGGAGTGTAGAGATAGTGACTGACAAGGTCCGCTGCAGTGGCTGGCTGACTGATATATGGGCCTTTACGTCCAGACAGCCATAAATCACCGTTTCAAAAGCGGTCTTTTACCTTCCTTCTGTCTAGGTCAGAAAAGGCCCGACAAAACCTATAACTAATACATTAACTACACCGACACTGCACCAAAACTAAACTACCTTCGAAAACTCTCATATTTACTGATTTTTGATAATTTTTGTTTTCTGTAAATATTTATTTTACACGCCGTAACGCTTAGCTACGTTAAAGGTATTTGTTGTTGTTGTATTCAGTCCTGAAACTGGTCTGAAGCAATCCTCCATGCTAACTTGTCTTGCGCAAGCCTTTTCAATTCCTCATAAATATCATATCCCAAATCCTCCCTAATCTTTTTAACGTATTCCATCCTCGACCCACACACTTCCCTACAAACGTAATTTTGCAAGACCCTCGTGTCTTAAAACGTGGTCCATTAATCTATCCCTTCAATGTCCTTCATATTGTCCGCTCTTCCCTCTAGTCTGTTTACAACTTCCTCGTTATTGATTCCTTTTTCTTTCTGCAACTCCTGTCCTCCAGGTTTCGCACCCATATTACGCCAAGCGCCATAAGAACATTTTTAACAACGATTTCCTAATATTCACACTTGTATTAACCATAAGTAAATTCCTCTTCCTTGCCCGTGCTATCCTACTCTAGTTATTACGCTGCCCAAGTAGGAGAATTCCTTAATTTCCGTCAAAATATCTTCCCAATCTAACAGCCTTTGTTATTCCTCTGTTTCCCGTACGACACTCCTTCACCTTGGGTTTTCCCTCTATTAATCCTCATATTGAACTCTTTCTCCAGGACCACGTTCACGCCATTTATTATGGTTTCCAGGTCTTCCTCTGACTCCCATAATACTACAATACCGCCGGCAAAGCGTAGGGTTTTTATTTCTTCTCCATGCAGTATGATTCCTTTTCCTATATATTTAATTATTTTATTTTTAATTATATTATATATTAATTATATCATATTGTTTTATTATATTTAAATATATATATATATATAACTAATTACGTATTTCACATTGTCTGGATGTATTAAAAAGAGGGTAGTATTTCATTCTATTATTTTCGTTATTTCACTCTTGATATATTGTTTATAATTTAATTTATATATATACATTATTATTCTTAGTTTTGTATATAGGTTGTTCTATAGATTATCCGACCCGCCCCACTGTGATTCTATCATGAGGTAATTAATTCTTTACTTTTGTCTCGTATATTTCCCCCACCCTCAAGTTTAGTTATCTAGCTTTTTTTGTAATATTAAAAATATATTATTTCGACGTTTATAACATATTTATTTCTTTTCCTATATTTTATACTTGTTCGGTTTCTTTGTAAGTGAAAATTTTCCGTTTCTTTACCATTTAAAGTTACCTAATTTGTTTACTCATTTCAGTTTTTTATTGTAAAATATTCGTAATTGTGTAATTTGAAGTTTCTTTCCTTCTTAAATTTTTTTTTGTATGGATTAATTTCTTGCTTCTGTACGTTTGTAACTAATTGATATAAAAGTTTTTGATTGATTATATTTCTCATTATTTTCGTAAGGTAATAGATGTAATTTTTATAAAAAAGGAACTTTTTACCGTTTCACGCTTTTAATATTATTTGATTTAAAATTCGGATTAAAACTTCCCTGAACGGAGTAGAAGGGTTGGTCGCTAAACGTAATGTGATTTTATTCTCCCTCCTTCTCAGCTTATGGGCCCGAATTTTTTTTGACCCATTAATCTTATTCTGGTCTTATTACGTATAGAGGTTCTTCGTAAAATCTTTGGAATGTAAGGAACATCAAGGGAAAGGGATTCTTACAAATAAAAAATATGGAAGAAATTTATTAAACTGAGATCAAAATGAGATTGAGGAGAAAAATACGAAAATAAAAAAACACATGTGACTCTCTTCACGGACTGTTTTATTTTAAGGAAAATAATTTTTAAGAAAAGTCAACCTGGGACTCAAACGGGAAAGAGAAGTTAAACGAAAGTAGAAAGGAATCACGAAGAGATTATACAAGAAGGTTTCCCTCCCGTTGTGAGTAAATCATGTAAATGTAAAGTGATTGGGTGAAATAAATTTTCCCCCCTCTCTTTTCCCATAGCTGTGGCGAATTGTTTCCTGAGAGATGGGATGTGGAGAGGTTGCGATATATCAGCGGAGACTTTAAGGGCTGCAACCCCTTCTGAATATTGCAAAGAGTAGCACGTCTCCGAGAGGGAAGTTACTACCCTCGGCTCTGTGAATAATTTCACACACGTCTGCATTATGCAGACCGCGACATCGCAGGACTCTATAAAACAGGAGGAGCGTCGTCCTTGTATCCTAACTTTCAACCTCTCACGGCAAGGATGACGGAATTAATTTCATATCCACCACAAAGTCATTTTGAAATTAGAAAAATATATTATAAACGTTATTTCCTTTTAACGTATTTATATTTAATGATACAATTAAATTTCAGAGGGAGAAAATATGACGATGGAAAAAAAATAAATAATTAAATGATCAAAATGAGGAAAAATATACATTTCTCTTCCCATTTTTTCCCGTGATGAGGTCTATTCAAAATTATTTTCCTTAAGTTGTGACAAGACCTTGGGAAAAAGAAAGAAAGAGAGAGAGAGAGAAAACAGAGAGAGTTAGAGAGAGAGAGAATGACAGAGAAAGAAACACAGACAGAGAGAAAAAGAGAAAAAACACATAGTGAGAAAGAGAACAAAATCCAGAGAGAGAGAAAGAGAAAGAAACACGGCGAGACAAAGAGAACGAAACCCATAGAGAGAGAAACAAACGGAGAGAGAGAGAGAAAGAAAGAGAACGAAACCCACAGAGAGAGAAACAAACAGAGAGAGAGAGAAAGAGAAAGAAACCCAGAGAGAGAGAGAAACAAACAGAGAGGGAGAGAGAACGAAACAGAGAGAGAGAGAAAGAGAAAGAAACCCAGAGAGAGAGGAACAAACAGAGGGAGAGAGAAAGAAACACAGAGAGAGAGAGAGAGAGAATAATTACGGTACATTCATTCAGCAATCCTTTAATAAATCCACTGATATTCAGATTTAATCCTTCCTCCTTACCGCTCTTAACGTCTGGCATTCAAAAACTCTTTCTTTCCGCTGATTTATTAATTAATCTTAACACTTTTTCTTTCTTAATTTTAAGAATCCTCATATATTGACTGAATATAATCTGTTTTCCTGTCTTCAAAAATCATCGTATCTTGATTTAATGAAAATTGTTTTCCTAATTTTAAAACTTTAATGAAAACATTTTTCCTGATATTTAAAAGTCCTCGTATCTTGATTTAATAAATTTTGTTTTCCTGATTTTAAAAATCTTGGTTACTTCATTTAAGGAATTTTATTTTCCTGATTTTAGAAATCCTGGTATTTGGTTTAAGAAAATTTGGCTCCTTTATTTTAAAAATCCTCGTATCTTCAGTTAATAAAATCTGTTTGATTGATTTTATAAGTCCTCGTATCTGGATTTAATGAATGTTGTTTTCCTGATTTCAAAAAATCCTGGTATCTTAATTTAATGAATTTTGTTTTCCTGATATTTAAAAATCCTCGTATCTTGATTTAATGAAATTGGTTTCCCTGATTTTAAAATCCTCGTATCTTGATTACACAAAATTTGTTTTCCTAATTTTAAAATAACAATTGTTTAACATAACAATTCTCTCTCTCCTCCTCATTTATTATTGATACTTCCCAATTTTCCTTTAATGATTTGAGGAATCCTGATTTCTTGATTTACTATCTGTAAAAATTCTCGATTCTTATTTTCAACAACCTTCTATTTACCCCGATTAAATAATGATTGTTAATAATTTTCCCCCCTGATTATAAGAATCTTGATTTCTTGTTTCAATTGAATCAGTTTTCCTGGTGTTACAATCCCTGTTTCCATTCCCTGATTTAAGAGTGACGCTTAACATTTTAGTTTTTCCTAATTAACGAATTCTGATTTAACAATTATTTTTCCCGGATTTAAAAATGACAGTAATTATGGTTTTAATAATCCTGCTATTGTAAGTGAAAGCTCTGGAACTTAAATAATGGGCATTAAAGGTACGGGTGTTTCGCCTCCTCTGCACCTCGGAGCCTTCCTTGATTCGGTGCTGTGTGACTTGATTCTCCGTCCTCCGCCGCCCTTTTTTATTTGCAACGCGTTGCAGAGATCTTCACATCTGCCAGTTTATTCTGTAAACAGCTGTTGGTTGCTTCTAAAGTCGGCCAGCTGGAAGACACTCTAAATTTAGGCGACGGAAACACTTCTCGTGCCAAGCAGAATTATGTGCCTCATGATATCAGGTTCTCAATACCAACCTAACAAATGCCGTGACGTCACCAGGTACATCACAGACGAACACTACACATCATGCAAAACTTCAAACACTCAAAAAAGGAAACACTTTCCGAAGCCACTACCGGAAGAAATGACAATCTCAACACGGAAACTTCAAACATTCAAATTAGATAATTTTCCTTACACCTTCGTGGAAATTTCGGCAGAACGTGACGTAGTCTGAATTATATACGATGACGGTAAGTTAACTACATACGGAAAGAAGTGAAAAACGAATAATTACAATCGCAAAATAATCAATCAAATAGCGAAATAACAAGGGAAAATAAATAAATAATTATAGGAGTTAGAAAGATGAAAAACAATCATATCAAAATATAAAAAGAATGAAATATGTCATTAATAGTAGAAGGGAAGGTAAAAGAAATGAATAAATAATTATAGCTGGAAGGAAGATGGAAACGTCATATCAAATATGAAAAGAAAGACAGAAATAATTAATGGAGGAACGAAAGAAAAAGCTACATGCTATGAAGGAAAGAAGAAATGAAACGAGGAGAGGAAAAGCAGTAAAGTTTAAGCACAGGACGAATGAAAGTCGAACTTAAAGAAATTTTTATTTAATATAGGGTGGAGAATAAACTGAGAAATAAAGCGTGATACGAAGAAAAAGGAGGAACGGATAGAATAGAAAAATACGAATTCAATTGAAAAAGAACGAAGGAATGTCCCGTTTAACTAATGAACGTAGGAAGACAAGGGAAAGAAGGCAAAATATTAAGAAAATTGTAATAAAAGAATAGCTACGAAAAAGAATGCAAATATAATTAAATAGGGGATTCAAATCGAATACAGGAAAGCGACATTTATTTAATGAAGGTAGGATAGGAAAACATATAGCTGACACGAGAGGAAAAAAGGAAAAGGGGAACATAAGAAACACAAGAACGAAATGAAAGCAGGGATTTGGGCAGAAGAAGAAAGATTCAGAGCCGAAAAGAAAGAAAGTCTTACTTAAAGAACGAATGGCGGAAATATAAGGGAAGAAATAAAATCAATTATGAAGATCAAAAAAATGATACCGAATAAGGAAAAAATAAAATAGCGTATTAAAACAAAAGGAACAAAGCGGTAAGGAAATAAAATAATAAATAACTGCGGAGGTAATAATAGAAGGAAATGATAAAAAACGATAATAATAAAAACCCAGAACAAAAGGAAATAAACATGGAAAAACTGATTGAATGACAAAAGAAACAGAAAAAATTAATAATCTTAAAGGTAGAGAAAAAAACAAAAAAATATAAAAATAATTACAGAAATGTAAATAAAAGGGGAGACTGAAATAATAACAGAAACAGAGGGAACAAGATGAATGAAATGAAGAATTATTAACGAAGGGGAAAAAATTAACAAAATTATGGAGAAGAAAAGTAGCGGACGCATAAAGCTGTGAATAAGAGGAAAGACGGGGAAAAAATAGGTAGACAAATCTTTTAACAAGTTATCAATTCCGAGCTGATGAAAGGATTTTCCATTAAGTGGAGCGTCGTGATTTACTAAGATTATTAATCACAGCGGATTTCGCTTATTAAAAGTGCAAACGCCCCATAGAGGGTGTGGAAACCCCTTTCTCTGTACTTCCTGAATAAGTAAAACTTTAATCGAAAGGCACTCAATAAATGGGAGCGCGCGATTAATTAATATATTTTTTCGTCTCTCTCTCTCTCTGTTTCCCTCTCTCTCCCGCTTCGTTCCGACAGAAGCTGCTCTTAATTACCTTTCTAGTTTCGTAACGTATGGAAGTTTGTTGAAGTAGAATACATTCCAATTTTACGCAGTTGTCGGCGCTGATTAATTTCTAATTGAAACAATTTATTTTTTTTGGCGAGCGAACAAGCGCTAATAGTTGTAAAAGTAGAACCTTCACAACCCAACGAGAGAGATTAATTAGAAAAGTATTTAATTTTAATTACATTAAGGATGCTACTTTTATAAATCTCTAGATAATCAAGGTTGTTTCTCAATTAAAAAAACTGTAAACGAATTAATTACCAAAGATGTATAACAACTTACGTACCGCTATCCAAATCACTTGTTAATCAATTCATTCAAATTCCATTAACTATCTTTAACTTTCCCAATTAAGTAATTAAAAATTTTAATTTGTCTCTTAAATTTTATTTTTTATGAATCAGATTTTATCGTTTAATTATCATATTTTCCGATTTACATATCAAATTTTTTGCTTTGTTAGATGGAATATTCTATCTGCATTTATTCTTAAATATGTTATACATAATTTTGTCTACTAAAAATAATCCTGGTTTAGGAATTTATAGTGTTACTCATAATTTTTTCTACGTCATAAGTAATTTAGAGCTTGTCTGAAATTTCCGGGCATTATCACCTAATTCAGTTATTGTACTTAATTCTGTTCGTAATTGATTATTGAAATAAAATTTTAATATAACTTATGAATGCCAGTTTTTCTTTTATGATTTATATCTTTTAATCGCACAAAGGCAAACGTAATAATTATTTACAAACAAACAAGACCTCGCCGCTTTAGGCGCTAATTAATTAAAAATTTTATTTGTACGTCCATTTCATATTTGGACTGGGAAGCGAAATTTATCCTTTTGGACCCCCATTTTCATTCATTCAAGATTTAATTATATAATATTTATTCAATTCAAAACTAAAAATGTTGGATTTCAACGAAATATCGTAAATTTAAATTTATAATTGGCTGTAAAAAATTTATACAACCTCGTAAAATAATTGAACAGTTATAAATCGATCTTAACAAAATAAAAATTTCCCAATCAAATAGAAACAAACCAATTTTTCGGAAAAGATACTAATATTTATTTAAGATCTGAACCACGTTTCGTCGAGATTTGTGTTGACATCTTCAGGTGAAATTTATATGCATAAACCTATAAACACGTGCTCAATAATTTTGATTAATTGAATCCATTTAAAATAGCGAGCTGAGAAATTGGCTCGATTTTTTCCCATGACGCTAAATTATCAGCAATGATGTAATATAGTTAACAATTTTAAATGAACCTGAAGACGTCCAAAACTCTGGACGGAACGTTATAAAAATCTTTAAAAACATATTATTACGGTTATAATGACAAATTGGCTCGGTATTTTTTTAATTAAAAAAACTTAATGGATGATACAGTAACATTGTTGACTTATTGAAATAAAAGTTTATAATTTGATTCATTAATTCCTTTTTATTCAGTCTCGCCTCAATTTTCTCTGTAAGAGGAACAATTGAATCAATTAATATATTAATGAATCAAACAATTAATTGAAAATTTGTTACTTTATATTTTCCTTTTTTGTAATAAAGAAATCATGAAAATGTGACAACTGGAGTCAAATCAATTTACTTGCAAGTCATATAGTATTAATTACTGAATAACTGAATCTGTTAATGAAGCAAAGAATCAATTAAAAATTTGTTAATTTATATTTTCATTTTTTTGTAATAAAAAAACATGAGAATGTGACAACTGGAGTCAAGTCATGCAGTATTAAATATTTTTAAAAAAATAATTAGTGGCATTGTAAAATAATATATTATATTGAAAACTATTCTATTAGTATTTAGTGTTTCCACCCCTGAATTTTCTGCGACTAGATAAATTATCTGAGCAATTTCCTGGCGGCTGCTGCAATTACATTAAACTATACCCTGGCAATGTCACAGGTTAATTAAATGTTTATTAATACTCTACGAAACGTTTTACAAATTTTTAAATGAAGTAGGATCACTTCCCCGTAATATTGCCAACAGTTGTTCTTGTGGTGCTGGAACTCGGTGGGGGTTGTTGGGGGGGGGGGGGTGGAAAGCTTTTGGCACGACAAACTGTTAAGCGGAAATCTGGCCATTTTGTGGGCGCGTTACACGGAAGTTCATATGTTTATTTAACATTTTTAATGAGCTTCAGGGGGGTGGGGGAGGGCTGGTGCTTTGTTCTTTATAAAAATATAATATAAGTTTTTTTAAAAAAAAGAAAACAACAGTGTATGTTAAAAGAAAAATTATAATTAACTCAAAAATGTATCAAATTATTATTAGAGGGAAGAGTGTGGGTTAGGAGCAGATGAGGAAGGTAAGGATGGAATACGCTAAGCCGATTAGCGAGGATGTGGTAGGTTTGCGGTAGTGAAAAAGCTTTCGCAAGACAGGTTATCAGGGAGGGTTGCATCAGACCAGTCTTAGGACTGAATGTCACAACATTTTTATCTCCTTTTTAAAAATTTAATTCTGTTATCCGTTTCACTTATGATAATGCCCTGAAGATTTTCTTCCAACTTTTGGAGGGTTTCTGAAGACGTGAAGTACTTGGACATGAGACAGGAAATAAGATGTCAGTAGACATTTCTCCCCCCCTCTCTCTCTCTCAGTCTTATTCATCTCTCTTCACATTCATATACACAAACTTTCTCTCTCTCTCTCTGTGTGTGTTTGTGTGGGTCTGTATATGATCTTCCTTTGATCTACGACAAACCACTTACACAAACCTTCACGAATGAAGCCCGATATTCGTTTTCCGACAGTCTTCCCCTTTGTGGCAGCTCAGTGACAACAAATATATATATATGTATCACAAGCCAAAGGAGAATATTTGTGTCTCAAATTCACAAAGGTCTCGTAAATTAACTCAAATAATAATAATAATAGGTCTACGGTAAATCAATGTCAGGAAAAACACACACGACAGGTGATTATTACACTGAAAATTTTATTTATTGCGGATAATAAACCCCAAATACGAGTTGGCACAAATTTTACAGATGCTGTAATAATTTTCCGGGTCCTACAGGGAAGATAAATTTACTGGGGAGTGAAACACCTTCCTCCGGAGACAGAAATATTAGGTAAAAGATAGTCAATCATTAAACCCTCAGTGACCTTGTACATAAAAATGTAACGAAACGTTGTTGAGAATAAATTTATATAATACCATCTGTACCAAAGGTCTTTAATTCTCTAATTATAAATAAGAGAAATTAAAATTTAAACCTTGCGAATTTGGACACAAGATAGTCTATCAATTAAAATCTGCTTTCTCACAGTAATTAAGTAGAATACAAATTTTAGACTTTTGTAATAACAAAGTTTTTATCCAAATGCGACGTTGGTCGTTTTTCTTTTTCGGGGTAAATTGGAAATTTTGAGATCGGCGGACAAATCTCACCCTAGTATGCCCAACTTCTTCGACCCCAGTACATACACCTCCGAAGAAAAAGAAGAGAAGGAGGTGCTTCGGCCAAGTGAGAGAACCATGGAAAAAGTAGAGAGAGTGAGAAGGAGGCATTCCCGAAGATAGAGAGAACAGGGAGAACAGAAAGACAGAGAGGACAGAGAGAACAGAGAGACAGAAAGAACAGAGAGAGAGAGAGAGAAAGTCTCGTAAAAGCGAAAACAACTTCCCGATCTTATCTCTCTGTTGGCAGACATGCTATATATATTCACGGCGACGACAGAGGCATACATTTAAACAAGAAAATGTCGGGGCCGCGCGAGGAATGACGCCATCAATATTTTTCTCTCTCCAGAGGAGAGGAGTAAGTAGAAGCTAGAGGGAGGAACGTGCGGAGTTTTAAATCTGGATGAAAGTGATGGAGTAGGAGCTTCTGCCCCCCCCCTCGTCTCTCTCTCACTCTGTGTGTGTGTGCGTCCCTGCTATATCGAGGGAGGGAAAAATAAAGAAGACAGAGAGGAACCGAGGGAATTTTCCTTTTTGCCGGTGGATAAGTTAAGGCTCCTGAGAGAATTCATTTCAAGAGTCATGATGGAAGGTTCCCTTGAAAAGCTATTCTTTGTGCTTCGTTGTTATTATTATTATTAGGCTCGTGATTCGCTTTCTTCCCGCCGGAGGTCGGCGCGTCTGTTAGCTTCTCCAACGTTCATTCACCTCCGAGGGTTTTCCTGAGCGCGGTCAATTGGAAATCCCCGGGAATAAAACGCGTTCGTGCGTGCGTGTGTGTGTGTGTGTATCTCTGGAGGACCGCCGCTGAAGAGGCAATATGGGGACGTTGAGAGGCCATGTTGCAGGTGTGTGCAGGAGGGAAGGGGAACTCACCCTACATCCCTACTTATTACCTCAATTACAGACATCGCAAGAGTAAACATGGGCCAGGTAGGATCCCTAAATCATGTTACTTTCCAAATCCCGCATCCTCACCTCCTTCATTAGCTGGTTGGCAATTAAATACGTTCCGTGTCATTCAATGCCCAATTTTTGAACACAATGAAAAATATATAAAACAACTTACGTATCGACGTACTTGGCAATTAACTCATTTAAATTCCATTACTTCATGGCGGCGCTGGTTAATTTCTAATTGAAACAATAACCTTCACAATTCAGAAAGAACGTTAAGGCAGATTAATTAGAAAATAGCTTAAATTTAATTCAATTAAGGAAGCTAATTTAATACGTCTCTGGATGAGCAAACTTATATCTCATTATAAACAAAATAATTAATGAATAATCACCAAAGATGTTCAACAACTAACGTATCGTTATTGAAACTACCTGAAAATCAATTAATTTAAATTACATTAATCCATTAATAAAATTTTTCTCATTAATAACTTAATTATCTTTGGCTTTCCCAATTATAATAACTAAACACACTAATTTGGAACTTAAATTTCCTTCCTCCATAGTGCCGAAAAGTCACTCTCAGGGAATTAATGCCGGCATAAGGTCTCGACATGCTGACGACAATTACTCTTCCCAATCCTCCTGAAGAGCACAGGAATAAAATGCCGAGAAAGGAGGCTTATACTTAACCTCTACAGAAGGCAGTCAGCAGTAATTAGAATAGAAGACCAAGAAAAGGAAGCAGAAATCAATAAATAAGTAAGACTATGGTGCAGTTTGTCGCCCATGCTTTTTAACTTAAGAAAGTTAAAACGGAATATGGAAAAGGAATCATACTGCAAGGAGAATCAATAAAAACCTTCCAGTCTTTCTGACGATATTGTAGTATTACGGGAGTCAGAATAAGACTTGAAAACCATAATAAATAATGGCACGAACGTGATCCTGGAGAAAGATTTCAACAAGACAGCCACAGAGGGGAAACCCAAGGTGAAGGAGTGTAGTTTGGGAAACAGTGGAATAACAAAGGCTGTTAGATTGGGAAGGGATATTTTGATGGAGGTAAAATGAATATTGCTAATTCGGTAGCGTAATAACTAAAGTAGGATAGCACAAGCAAGGAACAGGAATTTACTTACGGGTAATATAAGTGTGAATATTAGGAAATCGTTGATAAAAAAGGTTCGTATGCAGTGTGTCGTTCTATGAGAGCGAAACTTGGACGATAGGAGTTGGGGAAAGGAAAAGAATAGAAGTCTTTTGAAATGTGGTGCTATAGGAGAATGAGATGGGTGAACAGAATAGGGGAAAAGTGACCAATATGGAGAACTTTGACCAAGAGAAGGGATAGATTAACTGACCACGTTTTAAAACATGTGGGCCTTGTAAAATTAGCATTAGAGGGAATTGTTTGGGGTAAGAACAGAAGAGGGAGGTCAAGAAAAGAATGTGCTAAGTATATTTAGAGAGGATGAAGAAGGAACGGCTCATAAGGACGGAGGGTGGGGGGGAAGTGGAGACGATGGGATGGTAAAAACCTTGAAGAGAGAATGAGGGTGAGAGAGAGGGGGAGGAGGAACGGAGGAAACAAGCAAGTTCCATTCCCCGAGACTCACAAAAGCCACTGAACGCAATTAGTCTCCGGAGAAATGTGTAATATCTCTTACTCGAACCCTACCGAAATTTCAAACTCCCTGAGAGGAACAATCGCTGTGACGTCATCGGGTTTCAATGCTAATGGACCCCTGCGATTAATTCAGGGGTGAAACTCTCCCCCTACCCCCCTCTCCCCCCCCCTCTCTCTCTCTCTCTCTCTCTCTCTCGTAAAACAACATAAATGTTTCCCCCGTCACTGTTGTTGCCAACGCAACGGCAACTAAAACTACAATAACACATGCAATTACTGTTGTACGATAAACTAAGCTCAGTAATTGAACGTACATCCTATATTCTATTTTATATTCCCATGAAACTCTAATTATTTTTCTTTCTCTCTCTCTCCCTCTCCACTCAGCAACCCTACATGCTATTCACATTATTTTTTCAATCAACATGCAAATTTTCTGTCTGTTAAACTAGACGAGTAAAATAACAGACTAGAAAGGTTCGCAGAGTAACGAACGCAAATACATGGAAATGTATTTATTACGTAGTCCATGAACATCGGTACAGGTGTTTAATATACCCGGAGTTCGGCTGGAAACCGAATACCGGCGAAATGTTGCGTTGAGGGGAGGGACATCGTAAATCAATTAAAAAATCTACTTGCTCACATGTTGTTGTTGTTGTTACGGCAACAAGACTGGTCAGATGCAACCCTTTTCATTTATACAAAGGTACCACATCCCGCATCCTCCCTAATCTTCTTAGTATATTCCATCCTTGACCAACTTTTCTGTTCTTACCTCATAATGTCAATTTTACAAGCACGAGGGTCTTCATTGGAGAAAAGTGTGTGGGGTGAGAACAGAAGAGGGAGGACGAGGATGGAATACGCTGAGTAGATTAGGAATTATGTGGGGGAGTGCTAGTTCTAAGGAAATGAAAAGGCTTGCACAAGATAGGTTAGCATGGCGGGTTTGCGCCAGACCACAAAAACAACAGAGTTTTTTAATGCTTGTTGTTTGAAGAACTGCACACGATCGAGGGAGATTTATCGTGCGGCTTCCGTTGGGACGCCATTTTGGAAATGACCGTAGTCGTCAGTAAATACTCTGTGTGTGTGAATCAGTTACTAAAGTGGAAAATAAAACGCCGCCCGTCCGTACCGAGAGAAGTTTCAGATGAATGTAACTGCTCTGGCCAATGTCCTGGAAAGGCGGGAGACAACCCAACACCCACATATAACAACAACAGCGGATATTTCAAGAGGGGAATAACCTCGTCTGCGACGGACGTGTGAGTGTGAGTGTGTGTGTGCGGTCCTGCTGCTGAATTATTCCATGGACATTGAGGGCAAACTGCTCGGAATTGATTCTCCCCCGCCCCCGCCCACGCGACACGACGACAAAACTTTTTCCCCCCTCTCTCCCTCTCAATAGGGGGGTTGGGGGAGGGAGCGGCGCTGTTTGGAAGGAAGAAACAAGCACCTTATGGGTTGTCGCCCTCCTCAAAACTACGCAAACTACACTCGTAAATCCTCGTGACGTAGGATGCCTACATCCCCCAGCAAACTACGGTGACCAACCGTCAACACACAGTGACTGCAAGCAAACTAAAAACAAGGAATAACACAGATAAGAATACAAGGTATTGCTCCTTAACACATACATTCATGATACATAACACACACACACCCAAAATAATAAACGTTTTTAAAAATAATGGTGTTAATGAAATAAAAATTTTAATGAATCCTGAAAACAATTATAAAAAAAATATTTAACGAAACTTAAAGAAAAAATTCCGATAAAAAGAACAAAATAATGTAATTTATATTAACTATAATGATTGTAAAAAAAATTGGACATACAGGAACGAACCGAAATACTAGAATAAATAACAATAAATATAATGCTACGAGCGATACCAAAACAAATAGGGGTGGGGTGGGGGGTTTAAAGAAGACTCGTAAATTTATTTCAATCAATCAATACAACTGAAATCTTAAACTCCTGTAAATTAATTGTTACTGGCCTGCAATTTTAACACACATTTTGTAGCAATGTATGAAAATTTTGTTTTCGTAAACTTTTACGTTTTACGTACTTGAATATATTTTAGCGTCTTTTTTTCACATTAATCTGTAGAGGCTGGCAATTGTTGTCAATTGTCAGTATTATTTTTGAAATTGAATAAAATTGTGGGGAGAAAATAATTTTTTACTTAAAAATTAATACTTTTGAGTACTTTGACAAAAAAAATTTATTCACCTAAACTACTTGAACAATTAGAAAAGTACGGTCCGCATGCTCTTGAGTAAATAATTTTATTTGAGAACCTTAATAAGGCTTATTATTATTATTTCACTTTGTCTTCACACTTGAGTCCTTGATTCATGTTAAATCACAGAGTTTCTCGCAACCTGTTTCCTTGAAGGTTTCCTTGGGAAACCCTTTCCCCTCCCCTCCTTCACCGAGGCATTAAAGCACGCCATTAAATGTTTTATTGCTAATAATCGCGCGCAGCTCCGCGGCAATAAAAGTGATTTAAACCGTGTGAATAATGGCCGAGGAGGAAGCGCGTACAGACACAAACACGACCAACCATTCTTGGGGGGGGAAGGACCCACAAACCTCGTGGGCCGAATTTGGAACCCCCCCACCCTATGGCTTGATCTGTGTCTCGTGAAATATAAAGGAGCTCGCCCCCCCCCTCCGCGGTGTGCCGCAGGGTTCAGTTCTCGACCCCTAAACTTCCCCTACAGTTCACCCTTATTTTTTAACGGACATGACTATCGTGGTAAATAATTCCACTAAAGAGTTCGTCCACGGTGTGTCACAGGGTTCAATAGTCGGTCCACTTTCACTCCTTTGCGTACCACTTTTGAAGAAGAAAAATATATATTCCCAAACACTGCCGCTGACGTATTCTTCTCCTCTTACGCTCTCATCAGCAATATTAGAGGAATTTTACTGTCCACAGTATCATTTAAAACGTCTTCTAAAAATAGACGCAAAATCATTATTGCTTCTCTTGTTCCCTACTTGTGTATACTCTGGAACAATTATTCTACTATTAATCAAAAAAGTCAGCATTTGCTGTTTTTTATTTATTGTAAATATTTAAGTAAGGAAAAAATAATGCGATTATTCTATTAAACTAATAATCGTAAGATGAAAGTTTTTATATGAAATAAACTAAAAAAAAGCTAAGTAAATCGGGGGTTGAAAGTGATGATGACGTGTGTAGGATGAAGGAAGGCGCCAGCGTGTTTGTTGTTGCGCTGCTGAGAGATTTCGATCGTCAACGCTCATGCGCGTGCGCGTAATTGTTTATTCCTCCTGTAAAGAGATTATTCGTCCACCCTGCAGATTCACGTGTCGACAATTCCGCAGTGTGTGTGTGTGTGTGACGTTGCGCCCCCCTTTTTCCCTCCCTCCACGTGTCACTCAACTAAACAACAGCGGACGAGTTTTGTTTTATCAGTTCCTGTATTTCTGTCGCTTGCTCCACATACGTGTTGGTTTTCTTTTTCCCACTGGTTGTGTGTTGGTTCCCCTGACAGCATGTGTCATGATGTTTGCCAGCCGGATTGTAAATGCATTGCGTTCGGTCCTTGGAACCTTGCGATGGGATATCCGCTCCCACCCCCGCCCCCGTCCTCTCACTAGAATCGAATAGGAAATGCGCCCTCTCCTGGGAGTCGGACCCTTTATAATGAACGCCGCAGTGCTACCACTACCACAGCCACACAGGCTCTGTTGGAACCGTGCAAATGATGGCGGGGTCCCGCCGGAGGTGAGAGAGAGAGAAACCGCGCTCAAAGGTTAAAGGTTACCGTCAACAATTAATTAAGCCCCTTCCAATCTGCCGCCACTACAACGCGCGGATCCGAAAATGAATCTGGTCATCGGAGAGTACACACACAATGAGGGAGAGAGAAGGGCGAGGTGAAACGAATAAAAGCAAAAATGACGCCGACACTGCTGCTGCTTTCGGCAATACATTATCTGGCGTCACTTCCAGAACAATCACCGAAAACATATTTTATTTCCCCTGCGTGCCCTTTGGAAAGGTTGGAAATTTTATTTTAGCCATTTGACAGGAGGATGGTGGAATAAAACAACGACGACAACAACAACCACATTCAGTAAGTAAAATAAACACATTTTAAAAGAGAAATATATAACCCATGGCCGTGAAGGCGAGAGAGGGGATAATAATTACAGTCTCTATTAAACGCACAGAAACAAAAAAAAGATTGAAAACACAAGAAAGTAATAAATATGATGTGTATCCAATTACAGGTCACCATCATAATTATCGTTACGTATCCTATTACGGGTCACTGAAGTAATTCTTGATATGTTTCCCATTACGGCCACGGACATAATTCTTAATACGTATTTAATTACGGTCACTGACGTAATTTTTAGTATGTATTGAATTGAATATGGATTCAATTACGGTCAGTGACATAATTATCGATATTTATCCAATTACAGGTCACTGATGTATTTTTTCATATATCCAATTACGGTCCCGGACATAATTCTTTACATGTACCATTTACGGTCACTGACATAATTCCAGATACGTATCCAATTACGGTCACTGACATAATTCTTCCAAGGCTTTATGGTTACAGACGACGCCAAAAAAATATTTGACTGCCATTTTCATAGCAACAAAAAAAGTACTTTATTATATTTTAATTGGTTAGCCACTGTTTTGAGAGCAGCGCGGGAAAGAGAATGTTATGGACTGAGGGGTACGTTAATGGTTTTTAATTGATGGATTGGTCTGTAAGCACGGGAGCGTAGAAAGATGATTTTTGATTGAGGGAGTTGTTTACTCGTTTTAATGGATTAATTCGCATTTGGGAGCAACGGAGAAACATCGCGTCGTCTGTAGCAGATGTTGAGGTGTTGTATTTGAATTAATTTAAATGTTAGCTCCGGTGAGTTGCTCCCTACCTTTCATGGAGATTGTATTGAAATTAATTTTTTACCGTCAGTCATAGGATAATATTTTCCAAATAGTTATTAGAGTATTTAAATATACTGATGTGACTGAAGGAGTAGTTGGAGTCTCTGCAATTAGATCTCAAACGTTGAACCGATTGTCTGCCCTTTTGTACTGTTACTCTTCTGCAACGCCTCGAAATGCCAGTTTCGTCCTTCGCTTCCTACTTTATTCCTACACGTACTTTCCTCTGTAAATGAAGATAGATGATCTACGTGTCAGGAATAATTACCGCTTGAGAAGTATAAACGATGGCGGTTGTGATTACCACCGTGCGGTCTGGAGGAGGTGAGTGACCAACCACGGCTGCCAACCTGTTGCGCCACGGAACTAATTTAAAAGTTTCCCCGTCGCGGCGACGTCAGTGCCTGGCGAACCTGGGCGATATTTACGGCGCGGCTGCCGAAACGTCGTCATCGGAGGAGCGGCTCTAGAGAGTTACGGCGCACCTCGACATCAGGCTGAGGTTTCATGCTACCCAAAATGGTGGCTAACCTTTATCCAGGAAATAAAGACCATCATTTATTGATCACTGTACTTCTCTTGTGCAGAACACAGAAATTCCCTGCGCAGGTAGTTGCAGAAGCTACAGGGGTTCTATTTTTTTTGATTGTAGGGTGAGTTTTGATGCTGACGGGGGTGAGAGGAGGAAGCAAAGGAAATTAGATTAAACAACGTTGCGGTCGTCCATCACGCACACAATTAAAAATGGCGGACGTATGTTGACACGCGCGGAAACGACAAATTGCAGCTGCTGATGCGACCTCTAATTAGACACGTAACGAACACATCAAACGCGGAATAAATGTCACCGCCCCCCCCCCACACTCCCACTCCCACCCCCTTAGTTGACGAATTTAGCCGGGGGTGTGACGTCACACGTGAGCCGTATTTACGAGTGTGGTTCCCGTTTATTAACGAAATTACGGTCATCGTCACGTTTATAGCTGACATGTCGAATTATTTATTTCCTTAATTAATAATTAGACTGACGGGACACAAACTACTGTGACAAGGAACAAACTACTGTGACCAGAAGCCAAACACGGTGACCAGACACAAACTACGGTGTTCAGCTACAAACTAAGGTCACCAGTCAAAACCTACGGTGTCGAGACGCCAAACACGGTGACCAGATGCCAAATACTGTGACCAGACGTTAACTACGGTCACCAGACGCCAACTACGGTGACCATATGACAACTACGGTGACCAGACGCCAACTACGATGACCAGCCTCAAACTACGGTGACCAGGCACATACTATAGTAACCAGACGTCAACCACGGTGACCGACAAGTTACTGTTGACCATATTCAAAGTCCGAAGATCAGACACCAATTTTGACTGATGAATCACCTCTTACAGAGGCCAAACACTAATCACGGTATCAAAACCAAGAAATCAAATCAGAGGACATAAAAGAAAATAGAAATATACCAACTTGGTAGAAAATATATTTTATTATGTATTTATTTTTATTACAATTTATGTATGCTTCAATAATCGTTGTTTATATTTCATTACTTGCTAAAAGGTTATGACGTCACGGATAATGCTGCAACATCGTTTAATGGAATGTCGATAATTTTCCTTATACTTTCACCAAATTAGCCTCTATTTACCCGTGTGAAGCAGTACCTTGAGTAGAATTTTGGATATTACGACAGCTAGGGCTCCGTTACCTTTGTGGGCCACGATTGGCATCGCTCAGATTGGTTCATAGCCAGGTTTTTACTCGCCGTTGTACTTCAGTGCTCATTACTGTTGGCTTTACAGGGCTGCTTTTTTTCTTTATTACACCTGCGATTACTGTTTATCTGCTCCCAATGTCCGCTAGTGATATTCCCGTTATTTTGATTTGGAAACTAAAATATATGAGACATTAGAAGAATTGTGAAAGACACAAGCGTGTATAAAAATTTAAAAAATGGTAGTAATAAGGAACATTTGCCCGGCGAAGGGTTAAAAGTGAAGCATTCAGTGACGATACTAAATAGAGAAGTGAAAATATCTTCTTTAAAGAAACAGTTTCCCGTTTCGTTTCCGTCTGTCCCCTTGATTAATTTCTCCTTTCCTTTGCAAGTTGCGCAGGGTTCGTTTCTGGCTCGACGCCCACGACGCCAGAGATAAGAAAGGGCGGACGGACAAAACCCGCAACCCCTCGCAACATCTTACACGTTGTCAGCGACTTCCATCTCTCTCTCTCCCTCCCTCTCACCCTTCACTTGGCCTCCAGCCAGAATTCAGGGTCAGCGAACTCGAAAGGTTCTTGCGACGGCGAAAACTTTACAGCAAACCACCAGAACACACACACAAAAGAAAATACCCTTAGGAAGACAAAAGACGAGGGAAACGAAAGTGCCACAATACTGTTTATATATATATATATATATATATATATGTGGCATCCTCTGCACCTCTGTAAATGAATCTCGCCCTCGTGGTAATTAATTTATTTTAATGTCCCTCCCATCGCCCTCTTACACAATTGCTACATTAAATATAAGCTTTGAAAGCTAAAAGCCTTTGCAGACGTTCAAACATTTATTAAAGTCGACGTCTCTCCGTCGCTCACCCATACGACGGTTCAAACTGTAATATATGTAAACGGCTCCATCAGTCAAAAAAAGAAACGTTGTCTAATTTTATAAAATTTTAGCGGTCAGTTGTCTAAATAAACAAACGATGGAAATGATTACCGATCAATTATACAATCACAGATATGTGTATAGTCAAAACTTAATACAGAAAAAAAGTATCAATTTCACTTTCATCATTTTATTATATTATATTATATATCTAATTATTATTATATTTATAATATGCAATATCAGGATACCACGGAAATCCACGAAACAGAAAGAATTCGAGAACATTTTAGTATAAAACATAATTATACTCATCCCGAAGAAGATTGGGGCTGACAGATGCTCATGGTAACTCATGGGTGCAAAATATTAACCAAAGTAGTATATAGTAAAGTGGAACGACAAATAGAATGAGAGTTAACAGAATAACAGTTTAGTTTTTGAAGAATGTAGGGAAAAGTGAAGCAATATTGACTCTGCGTCTAATTTTATAAGACAGGATAAGAAAAAACGTTTGAAGATTTGATGCAGCGAACTGGAACGCACACTATTAAAGATCTTGAAGAGGAAAGGGAATAAAATATCGATACAGAAGGCTTATGTATAACCCCTACAGACGACAGTCAGCAGTAATTAGGATTGAAGATCAAGAAAAGAAAGCAGAAATCAAAAGAGGAGTAAAACAAGGATGTCCATGCTCTTTAACTAATATGTAGAACAGAAAGATTAAAAGAATATGTGAAGGGAATCTAACTGCAAGGTGATGAAATAAGACCCTCAGATTTTTTGATGATGTTGTGGTATTACGGGAGTCAGAAATGACATGAACGTCAACCCGTAGGAAGAGTAGAACATGAGGATTAATAGAGGGAAAAACAAGATAACGGATTGCAGTATGTGAAATAGACGAATAACAAAAGGAAGGCATATTATGAAAGATGTTTAGGAATTCTGGTACTTGGGCAGCGTTATAACTAGAGTAGGAACAGCCCTTTTCTTAATTCAGAAATAAGAAAAAATGATAATTAAAGTTCCCCAAAAAATAATTTTGGATATGAAAATCTCAAGAATGACAGAAATAAATTCTTATACGTACACTTGAATTAGGAAAAGTAGATTATAAAATACAGTTCATCTTGAAGAAGCTCCAGATCAGGACCGAAACATGTAGTTGTTTTTCAATTATAGTTTGTTAGGTTTCACTATTTTTTTTGTCTGTTTCTGGCCTTATTTAAACTTATATTAAACTTACAGATATTAATAACTATTATTTCTTTTCATGACAATTACTTCCATCCCCCATCCCCATTTTAACAAATATTCATTTATTAGAAATCAAGCCACTAGAGATGATTGAATTTTTCTAAAGATATAATTAACCGAATTTGAGTGATTGTGACGTGTGCGACATCTGTGGAGCTTCGACACGTGTTTTATTTGTTACTAACGTCCGTCGTTGCTTTGTGAGGCAACCTTTAAGTCTCCTTTGATCCCGGATCCAGGAGGATTGGATTTCTCAGCAGGCGCTGGTACGAATTTTTTTTAAGGGGAAAGCTCTCACCTTCTTCTTTTCCTTCGTCTCTCACATGTCTAGAGACGTCCACGTGTCTGCTAAGGGCATGGGAGTGGGGGTGAGGGGTGGAGGGTAAAACGTTTGAAATACCATCTCTTGAACCTCTGGATTGAGTCATTTATTGGTGATTAATATTTTGAACTCTTGCCCGCACAAAAATACAGTCACGAAAATCCAGACGATTAATTATTCTTCTGTTAAAGTAACGTAACGAAAGATGTTCCACTCAACCATTGCGTGAGACGTGATGAAAATCAAAAATGCCGTTGACATCAAAAAGAGACTAAATGAGTGCGAGAGACGGGATGAAAATAATAAATTGCCGTTAAAATAAAAAAGAGACGAAACGATTGCGATAGACGAGAGGAAAATCAAAATTTCCGTTTACATCAAAAAGAGACTAAACGAGTGCGAGAGACGAGATGAAAATCAAAATTGCCGTTGACATCAAAGAGAGACTAAGCAAGGCCGAGAGACGAGATGAAAATGAAAAATGCCGTCGAAATCAAAAAGAGACTAAACGATTGCGAGAGATGAGAGAAAAATCAAATAATGCTGTCGAAATCAAAAAGAGACTAAATGAGTGCGAGAGACGAGATAAAATAAAAAATTTCCGATAAAATCAAAGAGAGACTAAACGATTGCGAGAGATTAGATGAAAATAAAAAAATTGCCGTTAAAATAAAAGAGTCTAAACGAATGCGAGATACGGGGATAAAATCAAAAATTGCTGTTGGGATCAAAGAGACTAAACCTTCTACAGACAAAATGTCTCGTATCGGAATAATATTGAGGTAAAAGATTCTACAAGGTCAATTTTTGGTTTCAAGTTTATTAAATTTTCTCTTAAATATTTACAACAGTTTAAAATCTTTTACGTCTAATTTTACAGTAAATAATTGGAGTTTCCTTTTTATTAAATAAAAGTAGAATAAATATTTAAATTTATCGTCTGTTATATATATGTATATATTAAAACGATTGATGACCTCGTACAGACTCTATACTATAAATTTACTCGTAACAACGTTTCGGCATGTTTTAAACCTCCTTTAGGGATTTTCTCTCCCTGTAGCGAAAAAACGTATAGAAAATTAACCCCAGGGAAGTAAAATTCAGACAATTTTTTAAAAAAATTTGAAGGGATACCATATACTATATTATAGGGCAATAAATGTAGTAAACTCTAGATTATTTTAGTCCTTAGTTAAATTTTTTTGCTTAATCACTTCTTTTAGTGGTAGTTGTTGTACATAATTTATTTCAGAATTGTTAATTATTAAATTATCAAAATTTTATTAACGTTTTCTGATAAGAGGTCAAAAATTTAAATTGACGCTAAACTAAACATTTAATCCCCTAAGTTTAAGGACCTGATTCAGTTACATACAATCGCGTATGAACTCTGAATTTTTTATGTTTAATTTTTTTATCTAATTATTTTTAATTTTTTTCCAAAAATATAGCGTATGCAACTGAATATGTTCATAAACTCAGGGATGAAACGTTCTTCTTGTTGCCAAAAAAAGATTCAATATATATCTGACTTTTGGGCAACATATACACTGTAAGTTATTTAAATATATTAATTTTCCTATTTTCCTTATAATAATTATAAATGACTAAAATATTTATTTAAATATAAATGAAGTGAAAAGTCTCGGGTGGATAAATGTATCCTTTTTTTAAAAGAAACTATTTAATTTAAATTTTTAATATATTCTTGGCTTTGACCAACAGCGTAATGGAATTTATTTAAATATTAGTCAGATTAATCTTCCTAATTCCGTCGTAAGAATTAAAATGAATAAAATATTTAAAAATATATATAAATGAAGTGAAAAGTCTCACTTTGATAAAAACAAATATCCCAGGTTCCTATTTTTTTAAAAAAAGCCTGGCTTCAATATTCGAAGTAAAAGAGAAATATTTAGAATTTAAGGGTAGAATACCCTCGTTATTCCCCTCATTTAAATTTTTCTGAAGAAGGGGGAAACTTCTCTAACGATACCTTTAAAAGTTTTAATGAAGGGTTGTTTTCAGAAAGTTGTCTTTTAAAGTGTTACGCACAACGAGGAATAGAATCAGTTAATTGACAACCAATGAGGGAGGAAGAGGAGGGGGGATGAGGAATTACGGAGTATATTGTTAATGGAAAATCTGAGGTCTAGTTCCAGTAAATTAAAGAGATGATGATTATTTTTATTACAACAAATAAAAATTCAGCATATAAACGTTCCGTTTCCATTTTGAGACTTCCTCAGGCTTAAAATTTAGCAATAATTCAATCATTCTTTTGGGCGAGTGAGACAAGGAGGAGTAAGTATGATGTATTACTAAATTTTACACATGTGGAAGACGAAACGTAGCTTTCCAATAAATAGCAATAAATTTATATGCTGACTTTTTGGCCGTCTTTTTATTTGTCGTAAATTTTAAAGTTAAAAAACTAGGTTTCAATTAAAATTTCTTTTGATGAAATATTTTACCGTATTTGTGCTTATTGTTTTTTTTGTAGAATTAATACCGTATTTATTTTTGAATGTGGGTTCGTTGACTCTAACCTTTTCCCTTTATTCCTTTATTAATTATTATCCATTAAATAGTAATCAAATAATATGTTGACTTAATTGGCAGTCTTTTTTATTATTGTAAAGTTTTGATTAATATAACGACTATTTTATGGTTTATTCACTTATTACCCTTCGTCCGGTTCCCCTACACGTTTCTGCTTTCATGGACTGTTGTTTATTCTTTTAAAACATCCCCTTATTTTTCCCCCCAACGAGCTGTCGAGGCCCAACGAACACGAGAGAGAATTTTCTGGAAATTTCGGCGCCGTTACAGGACCTAGTAGTTCCACCCTGATTTTCCTTCATACCTTGGTGGGAATTCGCCGAAATAGCCGTTTGATTAAACACAGCGCCGGTTGCGGTGGAAACTGGTAACTAGACAATCGCCCCTTTTCATTGGCTGCGGCGGCGGTGTTCGATCGTTCTCACTAAGTGAGAGAAATTAACTGCAGAGCGAGTGTGTGGAACAGCGCCAATATTCCTTCCGTCGGTCGTGTCTTACCACGCGGAAAATTTACAGAAATTTGCTCCGCCATTCTGAAGGACATCGACACACGGGGATGAAGAAGAAGGGGACAGGAGGAAAATTGAGTCGACCACAAGCTCAATGAGACGAAAAACCATAGCCGGAGGAAAAGTGAAATGTCAGGGCTTTCATGAATAACCGATTAGAATTAAAATACAAAAGCATGGCCAAAACTAATAAAATAAATAATTCTGTGTAGTGCACTACCGGGGAGGGGGGTTATTTTAATAAAAATTAAATTATTAGGTTAGATTGGATAAATAAAATTGAAACAGCTTTCCGACTTTAAAATTTACAATAAGTAAAAAAGACGGCCAAAAAATCAGCGTATAAATATATCACTATTTATTCACAAAAGCGACGTTTCATCTCCATTTTGAGACTTCCTCAGGTTTAAAATTTTAGTAAATAAGCCTGAGGAAGTCTCAAAATGAAACGTTGCTTTTGTGACTAAATAGAGGTAAATTTATACGCCGACTTTTTGGCCGTCTTTTTATTTATTGTAAAAAAACACAAATTAAATTTATTTACAGAAAAAAACCTTAATTACAAAAATTAGGGTCCAATTAAAAAATTTACCACGACTACCTCAGCTTATATAAAATGTCATAATGGTAATTTTGTAGGTCTGGTAATGTGAACTCTAAGTTAAGGATACCCGCAAAGACTGCAGCTGCATTGTCTGGCGGCGTTTTGTTCAGGTCTGCTTTGATATATAGGAATCTGGAGGCGCCTGTCGGTCCTCGTTGGCTGCATCAGGGACGGTCTGGTTCCAAAATACTGTGGAGGCTCCTAATAATAAAACCGGTTCTCCCAAGGTTTCAAGAATTAGATACCGCTTTCAATTTTTACCACGTCACGTCGGCCGCCCTAAATTTTCTGTCTTCCCGCCGCCTCAGAATCTCTCTCCACGTAACCTCGCAGATGCACGAAAAATTGTGCCCCTCATTTCCATTGGCTAGTATTTTAACGATTGTAGCTGATTTTTAGTCGTATATACAGGTTTTATCATACATATAATTTTGAATTAGTTCCGGACAGTGGCCGATCCCTAATTTTTCACGCCTTGCTTCTGGCTTGACAAGGACATCCTTCTATAATTTGCGACGGAAGTCATCGTTTGTTCGTAGAAGCCTCTTCCATAAATCTGATGAGAGACTTATTTACATTGGACGAAAGTGCTGCCACACACACACAAACAAAGGAATTCGTCGCCGACTTAACTCGCTTACTTTTTGAGGTATTACAGTATACCATGAAACCTACTTTTATAATTTTTGGACGATCGTTAAGGCAGAAAATTAATCCCCAAGGTAACGATCCTGTACATGAAGCAAGTAAGAAAGACTTTCTACCTTAAACTAATTACCAAAATGGACAAATTATGGTAATTAATTAATTCCCCCTCTCTTTGTGTAATGCAGACGGAGAACCTCGTTACAGACGTAACCGGAGTTTCCACGTTTCAACCACCCCTCAGATTAAGTAACTGTGAGCGTATTAGTCCCTTTGAGACGGGGAAAACACTCGGCCCGAAATTAATAGCACAAGTCCCTGCGGGCTGGAGCGCCGGGATTGCTCCCGAAACCACCTTGGAGAGTGTTTACACAACTCTGCCGCTTCATATCGCCACAGTTACACTCGAGATGAACGTTCTTTCTTCACGGAGTTTAGAAACTAACAAGGGTGAGGAGAAGGTGGAGCATACTTCGCTTTGTGCCACGACGCTAAGAGCTCTCAGACCTGATTGGCCTAAACTATTTACATCAAAGTCTCTCTCTCACACACAAGATTATACCACAATAATAATAATAATATAGTTTGAGCAACGAAACTTAGAGAAACACTCGTAGTTCCTGAAATAAAATGAACCCACAACCTTCAGAGAGATTTAGATAGATAGAGAAAGAGGGGGGGGTTGGGAAGGCATAGGCAGAGACAGTGACAGAGACAGTGATAGTGACAGAGACAGTGACAGAGACTGACAGAGACTGTGACAGTGACAGTGGCAGAGACAGTGGCAGAGACAAAGAGAGGGAGAAGTCAAAAACATCTATGTGTTACCAATTTTAAAACAGAACACTTTAAAAAAAATTACTTTCTGGGATTTTAAAAAAATTAATAAAATGTACTTACTGCTTGGGAATTTAAAATATTAAGGGAACTCGCAGAGGATTGTGGACTGAATTTGGATTTAAGGTAAAACCTATAATAATAAATTGTCGCAGCTGTTTAAGTAATGAGCGAGACCGTTCCTTTAGTGCAATTGTCAGTAGCTCGGAACCGAGCGAGAGAGAGAGAGAGAGAGATGATTAAAGTTGTGAGGGAAGTTAGAGGGCGGTAAAGGGGAATCAGGTGGTGGGAAAGTTTTTCAGCGTGTCGAGGGAGGAGAAGAGAGGAGAGTAGAGAGAGAGAGAGAGACAGAGAGCTTTACCTCGTCGTTCCTCTCCCTTGTGTCTCTCTGTGAAGCAGAGCTTATGTTGATGGCCCATAAAACGCTTTAAGGGTCCATTGCGGCTCCTCCTCCTCTTTGTTGTCTGCCGCCGTTGTTGAAAACGTAATATCGAAACACATGCTTTCAAGGGAAATATTTTATTTATTCTCATAAAGGACGGCATAAATGCGTAAGCGTGGAAATACTCCTACATTGCAGTAAATATTTCATGTCCTTTATGACAGCACTTTATAACACACTCACAGCAGACAGACTCCCTCCCTTTAAAATCCCCCCCTCCCCAGAGGCGGCTGCCACGTGCAACAAAAATGGCCACCGAGGCGAAAACTTTACTAGTATTTTATGGACTATAAATAATAACACTATGTTTACGAATCTATGAGTATTGCCAACGTTTTTCTGGGCGACGAGAGAGAGAGAGAAACGGTTACGGAAATAAGGTCATTTCTCGTGTTGGGGGAAACGCAGTCAACTCAAGTATGCCTGATACAAGTCACACAAGCAATCGGAATGACCTACGCTACTGTGAGAGGTCTCAATTTACGCAGAATTTAATACCATTTAATTATATGTAAATAAAAAAATTAAACACATTTTATGCATCCGTTTTGGCGAAAAATCTTAAATAAGTCAGGGTTTCTTTGTCTTTCTTTCATATAGCTCGACTTTATAACTCATGGATTTCAAAGTGTTGCTGTAAATTTTTAAAGCAGGCGAAGGAGGTAAGCCAACTGGAACTCTTTACTTGTCAGTATTAAGCAGTTATGAAGAATATGTCATTTCCTTGATAAGCGCCGCGGAGAATTGTGCGGAGCCAGACCAGCGGGCAGGGGCTGCCACCCTACTTTACCCTCCCGCTCCAATAAACCCTTCCATTCTCCCAGTATTTTTTTTTAAATCGTACAAAATTTTGTTTCGTTGCTACAGCAATGAAGCTTATATTTTATATTTATTACCTTCAACCGCTACAAAAAAAGCTTTGTACTGCCACTCTCCTGCTCTGTCCAAGAGTTAGTAGAGGTCCAGTAATTAAATTATTTATTAAAAAAGTAAGAAAAGCAGATTATTCAAACTTTGCGGATAGGTTTGGAAGGATCGTACTGTCTTTTGCTAAACTTTCAGATCATTTACAGTTAAAGTTTTGAATCTATGAGCTTTCAAAGTCGAGTTATATGAAAGAAAGACAAAAGAAAACCTGACTTTTTTAAGTTTTTTCACTTAAAACACAAGTATAAAATGCTTTTAAATTTTTTTGATTTAAATATCACAAAATAGCATTAATTTCTGCGTAAAATGAGACCTTTTACAATAACATAGGTCGATCCCAATGGGCACAGCGAGGCTTCAAACTCAGGGCTCTACTATTTTGACGACTACAGTAGTGTAGCTGGCTGCTACCTGCTATAGAGGCTACGCTCAGGTTGACAACCAAGCAGCACTGATGTTGACGTCATCAGCCCTTCATTTTAGAGAGTGGGGGTGGACTTTCCCAAACACGCAGGCTACAAATTCCGGTAATTACACCGGGGGGGGGGGAGAGAACAAATAAGTCCGGTTACACCCGCGTTTTAGCAGTTTCACGGTCTCGCCGTTGGTGGCGGCGTCAAATTAAGCTTGTATTATTATTATTATTTACTTAAAACCGGGCGGATCCAACGTCACACGGAATTAATTAAACGCACGTCCTCCCACGCCTCATTTAAACGAACAAATAAAAATTTCCACGTTACGTTCCCCCCATCCCCACCCGAATCATCCACCCCAGGGCTATCAATATATTCATTAACGTGAAATCCCTATTTGCTTTTGCCAGGAACTCGTTGTTGCGTCATTGATTACTCAAAAAATATTGTTCATCCCCGCCATAATCGAAAAAAAAATTACCATCGGCAAATGTCTCACGGTTAAATAAACCGCGACGGAAATGATACTATTTGAACCATAACTGGGCGAAAATACAATTACTTTTAAACACAAATTAAAATACAAAGACATTTCTATAGAAAGGAGAAATACAAAAATGAAAAAAAAATAATAATAAATATTCAAAAAATTATAATTGTACACATCAGAACATGAATAAGATAATATATATAACATTACATCAGTTAAAGAAAACATTTTTATGGGAAAATGGTAGAAAAGAAATCTAAAATGAGGAAACAAATAAGAAATATGAGAAAATAATGATATATATATATATATATATATATATATATATATATAAAGTGTATATATCAGTGTAAATCTGTTCAAAATAAGCAGACAAAAATATAAGTACAGAACGGGGGAAAGACGCATATCTATAAAAGCATTCACTTGTATGAGTTAAAGCAATCGATACTTAAGTAAACTATATAATATTCAATTTAACACACACAGAATAAGAAATATATATATATATATAAATGATTGAAACGTCTCCATCAGTCCTCAATTCTGATGGATTCACTTGCCCCTCACTACGGGGTATAAAATCTGGCCTGTCTACTTTACACTGCATCCTTTTTTATGTATTTTCCTCGTATCGTCACGACGTTGACGTTTCGAGTATCTCGCTTTCTTGTGGAAACTGTTATTTTTAGCTAGAACAATAAAGTGCGAGAGAGAGAGATATATAAAGTGTTTGGTAAACTTTGGAGCGAGAGAGGACAGAAGGCAATTTGTCTTGTCGTTTCTCTCGTCGCCACGCTTTTAAAGAAGACGCAGAGTAAAGATTTGTAAACGTTTAGACTAAAGAGCATTTAAGAGAAAAACAGGGAAGGCGATTTTGGGTGTACGATAAACCTGGGTCATATATGCAGGCGTCTCAAATCTTGTCCAAATTCAAAGGGCCAATAAGTTATTTTGCGGCCCCAGACATCTTTCTACATCTTTAGAAGACGAACATCTTTGTCGAAATTATTACTACAACAACTTAAGTTGTTTCCGTGGACAAAAACTTGGTTCACGTATTCCTGAAACTTGATACACACAATCCTGAAACTTGGTGCAAATAATCTTGAAACTTGGTTCACGTAATCCTGAAACTCGATACACGTATTCCTGAAACTCGGTACACGTATTCCTGAAAATTGGTACACATAGTCCTGAAAAAACAGGGGTGAGAATCCCCTGGTGTAAACGTGGGAGTAATTTAATTACAAAGAAAATAAGCAACACGACGATTGTTACTGGGTTGTGACGTTGTGACGTCACCGAGAACAAGGAATTGACACTACTCTAAAGTTAATTTCTCTTCCGGTTGGCTAACGCAAACGAATGACAGACGCTACTGTCGCTTGTCGGTCAGTGACTTCCAATCAACAGGGAGGATCAAACATCGCCCACGTGACCGTCCCTTGTCCAATTTACAATGACGTCAAGTTCAGGTACTAATTTAAAAATTTTCTGTGTATAAATTATTAGGCAGCTGGTGAGTGACTGTGTGATATCTGTTGCTCTGCTCTTTGATTTCCAAGCAAGCGAGCCAAACCATCCCTGCTGCTGCTGCTGTGAGAGAGGGGAAACGTATTGATGGTCCTGTCAACGGCCCCATTGAGCAAGCAAAATGGAGACTAACACAGGCACACACACATGTGTGTACGTGCGTGAGTGAGTGAGTCTGTGTGTGTGATGAACATAGTAGTGTGGTCCATTTATCACGAAGCCCCACTCAAAGTTCTTGGCAACGGCGGACATGATTGTGGGATCCGTCCACATTAACACACAGTCTCGCGTTGGACGGAAGCTACAAATAGAAACGAGACGCTCCATTTCCCCTCCCCCACCCCCACATATGCTACATCCGGACGTCACCTTACACGTGCGATCAATTACTACGTTTATTTTACGAGCTTTGCTGACATCGTCTGAAGGCCGGAGCCGGGCGAAACGTTCTTCCCCTGCCATTTCCAGCTTTAAGCGTCGCCGATATTGCGTAACGGAGTCGACTCAAAACGCTCGAGAATTGGTTTCCCTTTTTTACATACTTAATTAATTAATATTCTATTCAAGTCAAAGCTTATAATTACTATTTTTACAATTTTAAATTAGAATGGTGGGTTGCATCAGACTCGTCTTAGGACTGAATACAACAACAAATAATAATAAAATATGCAGCTGCGAAAAAACTGCAAATTATGAGGAATTACGGGGGTGTGGAGAAATTAAATAAGAAGAAAAATTATATAACCCGTAAAAGTGTTGGATGTTTCCGATACAAGCTATTAAAAAAAGTCAATAAGCAACATCCCTGTTTTATTATTTCAGAGAAGGTTGTTCTTTCTGTATCGCGGCATTTTAAGAGCTGTAAGGGATTGAAAAGGGAGGGGGGTGTAACAACTTCCACTCCACTCCCATCATCCCCCAACTCCTTCACAGCGTCCTCCGTCAGAAACACTAAAAAGAGAGAGTCTCCCTACACTCTGTTCTATGGGCACTGTAATGGTGGCATTACTGGGCGCATTAGCTGCCACGCCGTTCGCGGCAAAACTAATGGCGTATTTTATAGCGGCGGGGTGAAGGGAAACGTCTTTCAGAAACAACCGAACCACCGCAACAAACGAACAAACGACAAGGATCAAGGAATGGCGCGGTAACAAAAAAAATCACTACCACCGATAAACGACGAGGGAGAAGGAAGAAACGCGTCAAGGACGAGAGACGACGACGACAAGGGAGGCTTTTCTGAAAGGATGAGATGGTGACGTCATATCTATTGATTAAATATTTTAACTTTAGTAGCATCAAGGCTGTCTCAAAATGAACCCAATATTCATTGAACAGGTTACGATTACGAGGAGACGTCCGCAGATCTAATCCGGTTTCAAGTTACCATCCTGGGCTTGCATTTCCCGTGATCTAGTATGTTTTATGTAATTGTGTGTGTCACGGGCGACATTTCCCGGCCACAAACCGTCCCCGGAGTTTTCCTGCGACATTATGTCACTCACAAGTTCATGGGTCTGTTTATCCTCTTAAAATTTTACCTGAAGCAGTACCACGCAAAGATGGACGAAACTTTATATGTATTGTAACTTTACGTTACTTAAATTTACTTTCGGATTTATTTGGTCCGTACTTTTCATTTAGTTATTTTACTTAACGTCAGAACGCTGAGTCGTGTGGAGCCCTAAAATTCCCTTTTTTAGGTTCTCCGTTACCAATTACGTCATATAATTATCAATATATGCAATCGGGATTAATAAAAATATATTAAAACTTGATTAAAAGAAATTGGAGAAAAATAATTACAGGACGCACGTTTGAGTGTTCTTAATAAGAGAATTATGAAAAAGAGAATCTATCACTTTGAAATTTTTTTAATGAATTTAGAATAATAGAAATAAAAAAGTTAAAAAGAGTGAGAATATATTTTATGCAGATGTGAAAAATTCCAGGATAATAGTTATCGTGACTGTGTTAAACTGAGGGCTCTACTCCTGCTCCGGTAAGGATCTTTCTTCCCGTCCCGATCGTCAAAATTCAGGTTAATTTACGTCGTTTTGGTTTTATTTTGCCGTCGTTCTTAGATTCTCCTTCGCCGAAGTACGGTCAACGATATTGCGACACACACACACGTGGGCAGAGACAATTTTGTAAGAAGGGGGAGAAGAGGGACGCGGCTGGAAAATTCCATGCACGGCCGAGAAGATAGAGAGAGAGAGAGAGAGAGAGAGAGTTTTCCCCTGCAAGTGGTCCAGCAGATAATCTGTAGCGAGAGCCAAGTTTGCCTTTCCCACTAAGGAAATTAACTTAAGCTTCGGGAAGGCGGGGGTTGGGGGTAACTTTCCCTAAGTGTTAAATTGAGTTAAGTGGTTTTCTTGTTTGATCTAATTAAGACTGGAGAAATATGTCCTCCTTGGGAAAACCACGGGCGGTCCGCATTATTAATAAGATTCGTGTCCAAGCTCTTTGTGGAGTTCCCCTGGAGTCGACGGGAACCTTTCCCTAAACTCGTCATAACACCAGAGATTACTTACTGACAAACCGTAATGAGTCTTTTGGCCTTTTTTTTAAGTTTCTCAACTTAAAAAATTTCTCTCCTCGGAATCCATGTTATCATCTTTGGCCAAATTAAATATAATAATTTTTTATAAAAAAAACAGTGAAATATCCCTTCATTTTTAGAACAAATATTTCATGGAATTGTAAAACATTTTCGCTTTCAAACTAAACACGGACGTTCTATTCCGGATAAGACTGAGGGGAAAACCGAAGGAAAGATGAAGCGATGATGTGTAGAAAGATATATGAGGTATGGAGACAAGAGTCTTGAGGAGAATGGCAATGGATAGAGCAGGCTGAAAGAAGTTGGTTTATAAGGCTAAATTTCATCATGTAACTCCAGAGTAAAGGGGGGGGAAGAGAAGACAGATAAAAGAGAGAGAGAGAAAGAGAGAGAGAGGGAGGGAGAAAGAGAGAAGAGAAAGAGAGTAGAAAGAGAGAAGGAAAAGAGAAGAGAAAGATAGAAGAGAGAGAAGCCAAATAGAAGAGAGAATGGAAAGAGAGAAGGAAGGGAAGACAGGGGGTGAGAGAAAAAATACAGAGAGAAGAGACAGAGAAGGACAGAACGAAGAGAGAGGACAGAGAATACAGAGAAAAGATATAGAGAAGAGAGATGGGACAGAGAGACGACAGAGCGAAGAGATAGATAGAAGGTAGAAAGAAGAGAGATAATCGAGATAAGAGAAAAATGAGAGATATAAGAAAGGTAATGGAGATATAAGAGAGGTAAGAGAGAGTTGAGAGAAGTAAGAGAGAGATGAGAGTGGTAAGAGAGAGATGAGAGTGATAAGACAGAGACAAGAGAGGTAAGAAAGAGAGAGAGAGAATAAATGGTTTCCATTGCCCCTGAATCCATCCAATTCGCGGTGCAACGTTCCAGGTGTAACAACTCCAGCGATGGAGAGCGAGAGAGAGCGCGACCAGAAATATGGCGCCAAGTAAGGCGTGTTTAATTACCGACTGTTCGATTTATGGGACGCAATAAAACACAGAGCCTGTAAAACGCTGACTTTATATTTGCCCAATATACAGACGTTTCGGTATCTCACATCGAGCATCGAAATTATTCACCATTAAAGAAGGCGAGGGAGTGTTTCTGATAATATACACACAACTTGAGATCTAATTTTAATGAGACAGTCCCAGTTAATATATAGATTTGAGATATGCAACGTCAGCTGGGGAAGGAGGAAGGGGAAAGGTTCTGGGGGAAACTAAACTGGGGCAACAGATAAATACTCTGCAATGTAAGAGTAACATTGCTCGTTTGATTTATAATCGAGGTTCAACTACTGAGACTAAGGTCTATTAAAATTTTAATTTACTGCTCGCAGCCGACATTTTTCACGTTATTCTCTCTGATTCACAGTCTGATTTATATTCATTGGCTCCGTTAAACATTTACTGAGGTAATAAGTAGTATAAACCAGAGATCACTATAAACACAAATATAAGGAACATTAGACAAGGTCGTGGCGTACCTCAGGGTTCTGCGCTACGTCCTGACCTATTTACCATTTATGTTATTTAATTTTTTTTAAATATATAGATAGGAAAATAGATACAATTAATTTTCTAAACACATAAAAGTGAAATTTTTAATCAATAAATTAGGGGAAAAAATCTGTCATCTTGCGCAAATATGACTAAGAATTGAAAGTATTGTATATAAAACTATAAACGTTAGTTGTATGGATAAATTACATAATTGTAAGTAAATGAGAACATTAAATACATAAAAAATAACTCTATCACATAAACTTGGGAAATGTGAACATATATTGAAGGCATTAAAGACTAAACATAAATTGGAGAATAAATAAGGAAATATACAAGGGAAGCAGAAAGTTTACCGAATGAAAGAGAAAAGAGCAACTAAAAATTGGAGACCCTCACGGTCCTACGTTAGACCCTGTATATATGTTTTTTATGTTATGTAAATGTCAATGTATACAAATAAGAAAATTGAATACCAGAGAACATGAAGATTTGCTAAAATTATAGAAAGTTATAAAAATAATGCATGTTATATATAATAAAAAAAATTATGACCTTTTTAAAAATATAATTATTAACAACGTTTCGGCATATTTACGTGCCATCGTCAGGTTTTCGTCCTATAGGGAAAATAATTTACAACAATTAAAACGAAAGAAAAAATTTCCTGTAAAGGAAGAAGACCTGAAGGAGGCAAGAAAATATGACGAAACGTTGTTGTTAATTAATTTTACAAAAGCACATTCTGCGAAAGGTCATAAATTGTTTTATTATTTACAGGCAGTTTCTAGGAATTTCAAATGGTATGTTTTAATAAAAGAAATAGTAAAAAATTAGTAATTTTTTCATATATAAGCGAGAAATATAAATAAACTATTTCAAACTGGGAAACCTATAATATAAATTAAGTAAATTGTGAAATATGTTTAATGGAATGAAACACTATAGCGGTAAAAAATTAAAGTAGACAGTAAGGGGATGGAGTAAACCCAAATAAATAAAATGATTGAATAAAAAAAGCAACAACGTAACCAAAATACAGAGGAACGAAAAGTTATAACATGAGAATTTACGCACATAGGCTTCTTCTGTTAGGTCCTTAATTAATTACCATTTATGTTAATTAACTAACGATATATAGAAATGTGAAAATTTAATACCAGTAAAATATATGAAAAATTAATGTAGTGGGAAAGGTAATTACTTACGCAAATCCCAGAATACACGAGAGAGAGAGAGATTGTCATATTAAACAAATGTAATTGTTAATTTGGATGAAAATAAATGTAATAATAAAAAGTGGTAATTTTTATTTAAACAAGAAAAAACGCAATATAATACATGATAAAATGTTTTTAAATAATTACGTAGACTAAGCGCTTAAAGGCAAATGTGAATGCAATCCGACGTCACATACAAACATAAATGTAAGAAACATAAATAAAATGATTAATATAATATACAGAAGAAGAAAAATGATGGAAAAAAGTAAAAAATTGGAGTCACACTAGTTTAGTACTTCGAGGCTCTTACTTGCAGTGTTTAAGTTAACAGGTCGTCAATACATCAGCAAGACAATGAAATACAGACGGAAGAATTAACAATAATCATAAAAATGTCCTGTGCAAACTGTGGTTAAATAAGTTCTTAGTGCTGCCTCGCGTTTAGAACATTTTTAATGCAATGTAACAATAAATGGCTTGTGAGGAGGTGAACCTGAAGAAGGTGCGAATGTGCGCCGAAGCGTTGTTAGAATAATAAATAAAAACTGTCTGAAAAAAACGGTCGGAAATGATTTTATTTTGATTTTTAAAAACATGCGTTAATTGATTTATCTGCCTTTTTGCCGTTCGTTGTGTTTTATTGTTAATGATATTAATGAGCATTACGTGTTATTTTTCTGTGGGGTTTAGAGTGGGCAGTTATCAGGCCGTGTAATGGCCGCACACGCTACGGTAAACTCGGTCTTTATCCACGATAAAGCTGCGATTAGTGTGGTTGCGGTTTTGCAGCCCCTGTTTAATCCCCATCTCCCTTCCCTTCCCTTCCCTTCACCGTCTGCAAGCACCGCTTTCGGCAAGGCGGATACCGAGAGGGCTAATTGACCAATTAACAGCCAAGTGGCGCGCCACTTTCCGAAATCCCTCCTCAAATTTTAACAACACAAACGAAAGGAGCGGATCGACTGCGTCATCGAGCTCTGCCAGTTAAGTTGCCAAAGTGGAACAGGGGGATGATACTACGTAACATTCACATTAAGGGCGGGTGGGAGCAAAAACTATCTTTGATCCTGGCTGCGTCTAACGAGGAAGCGGGAGTGGCCCAAGGTACGATAATTCACCAACCACAAGTCACAATTCGTAAAAGGGACTGCAGGGTTTGTTCAAATATTCACATTCTCCTTTACACGTCTTAAATTTTCTTATATGTATGAAAACATCATCAGGTACTCAATGGATTAAAGTAGGTAACGCATTCAGTTTAGATAGATCGATAGATAGATTTATTACGTTACAATGGTCTGATCCCCTGGTGGTGGCAACATACATTTAATATTCCAATAAAAGAATATAAGATAAAAAATAAAAATATATATACAAATACTTTAACACTAATTCTAAGCCTGAATAAATTAAATTAAGCCATATCCCTAATTCTGTCCCTAAATAATTTTACACTCTTCGGAAAAGTCTCTAGTAGACTTGCAGGCAAATCATTCCAGTCCTATTTACGAAGGAGTATTCACCCACGTCCGTTCCTTGTCTTCTTTGATTAATTTTAAATGGATGATCATTTCTCGCTACATTAAATGTAGTTTTTAAATAATACGTATGTAGTGACATTCCTCGGAATTCAGTGCCACAGAGATTATAGAGCGCAGAGACAAACTATATCGCTGGTATTGCCTTTCCCTGGTGAAATAAAATAATAATTGTAATGTAACCTCTTTGGTTTCTTAATTCTAATTTTAATAATTGAATCGTAAATGGACCAAAAGACTAAATTTCAAATTTCCCGAACAATTCTTACCCCTATTCCTGTTCATTTAGTATCATTATTTTTCGTATAACAGACCGAACAGAATAGAAAAAATTTCACAATTTTCTACTTTATGTAGTTTTCTTATTTTTATATCTATGATGATTTTTTTCCTAGTTTTCCTATTTCTGTATTTATTTTATTTCCTTTTTAAGTACATAAGGACTATTTTTAAATCATGAACTTTGCTATTCGTATACTTTCCTTTTATAGTGTATTCTTTATTTGCATTTTTAATTGCATAATATCAAGGAATTTTTTTAATTTTTAGAAAGACCGATTTTTTACTTTATATGATAGCGGTGAATTTCCATATGTTTTATCAGTCACACCAATTAATTAACCATAACTATGGATTAATTTTTATTCAAAATTAATTCAATTTTCCAGGAGCATTGCCATAGTTATCAACTACAAATTTAAATACAAATTATTTGAAACATTACAAAAGAAATTATGGAATATTTTTTACAAAAACAAATTTGGTTTTTACACTATTTCAATCTTAAAATTATTGTACATACCCCAATTTTTATATAATGTTGAATGTAAATAATTTCTTAATTTTTTATATTGAAAAAAATCCATATTTCTTAATGTTTCAAATACCGTCTCGCGTATGGAATAGAAATAAAATTTTCTGGCTCCTTGGCTACTTGGTGTATATTTATTCAATATTTGTTTTTATTTATTATTCATACTGGTGTACTCTTACTTTCATAACTCCGCCTTTCTTAATCATGTATTTTCATATTTTGTAATTTACTAGACCTACTTTTCATTTTAGTTATTTTTGTCTTTATGTTTGGTATATGTGGATTTTTCACTTTTATAAATCCACCTGTTTTTCTAACGAAAGGAGAAAGAAACTAAGGTTTACGGAAACAATTTATACATTAAAAGTATTCTGTAAAAGGTGATTATAAAACTCATGGCTGAAATTCAGTTTCAGTGTGATTTACCGCAAATTATCGTCTTAGTTTTACAAATGGAATAGTTTTAAATGAGGAATAAAAGGAAAAACAATTTCACTCACCCCTCTAGCAGAGAATTCCAACCTGCAACAAAGAGAAAGGAAAAGCTTATTCTCATTTGACACATAAATAATATAAAAAGAGAAAAGTGTGTTTAAAGGAGGAAAAGAGAAAAAAATCTCTTTGTTTTACAGAAGGGAAACCTTTTTTTGTTATGAATATATTCTCTGTTGAACTTCTAACATCTGTTTTTCTTGTCTTCGTTGAATATTCAACATTATTTCTGTTAAAAGGTCAAATAAGCAGCTTCATATTGGAAATTGAGCGACCGCGTGCGTCATAAACGAATAATACAATATTATCCAGAGAGGTTACTTATGAGCAGCCAGACTCTATCTCTGATTTATTAAATCCTGTTTCATAATTCATAAGAAACTAAGAAAATTAACTAGAATCATTAAAATATTTAAAATTGACAGTAACCAGAAATTTGGATGAAAGCGCGCGAATTAAAAATACATAAAATGAAAAATTAGAGGTATAAAATACAGAAACATACAAAAATAAAATTACATCAGTCATAAGTACGTAAATAGTAAAATGCGACAGTTGTCTGCTAAGAAAATTAAGATTCGTAATAATCATAGTCACAGTATGAAAATAATACATCAATTACGGAATACTCAAATAAGGAAACCCAAAAATTTACGAAAACAATTGGTACAGTAAAGAATAAGTCAGTAAAATATTAACTAAAATAAAAAAATGAAGAACAGATAGATTAATGTGTAAGGGAAATAACAAGAAATTAGCAAAAATGAAAATAGATTAAATGTTAAGTACACCAGCGAAAATATAAATAACCGTTAAATCACAATATATAAAATAATTAGATAGAATAATAGATAATACAATAGAATGTTAGCAAGTAAAATTAATTATTATTCTTTAATTAATTCAGGACAAATGAACAAGAGGAAAATTTAATTATTAAATTACTACAAATAAGATACAAGGCTTATGTGCATATTCCTTTATTTAAATTTAGTCCTGCTACATTTTTCATTTATCTACCTATTCCTATATTTTACCTTTTTATTTAATTCCATATTTTTGTATATTGTTCAATGATGAACACTTTTCATTAGATATTTATTTTTAATATAATAATAAAATTTGCAATTAGCCAAAGTTGATGACTAGAAGATATAGTAGTTTTATATATGTATCACTAGATGAAGTCCTAAGGACGGTATGAGAGCACTATTAAGTGACCTCTACGCGGGTAGAACACTATTTCAACTGATTCACCTGGAAAATTTACATTCTCAAGAGTATTCGTAGGTTTTCTGACTAATTTTATATTACATTTATACAATAATAATAATTAAATGGCAGATAAATAATCAATCAAAAGAGTTCATCAATGAAAAATAAACAAATATGAAAACACATGAGTATGAAATAAATAATAAAAATAAATACGCACCAAAAGTAACCAATAAACAACGGAATATTCACAAAAACGACGAAGGAAAATATACAAACAAGGAAAATACATAAAACTATACAAAGAAGAGAACAAATAAATTCATGAAATGCTCCGAAATAGAACAATTAATAAAAAATACCGAAAAATAAAATAAAAAAAACGTACTCGGAAACGAAAATAAATATAAGCGCAAAATCTATGTAAATGAATAAAAAATACACAATTACAAAAGTATAAAAATTGAAAAGGAAACATTAATAAAAAATATTTAAATGAGAAAATAATTAAAGTTAAAGAATCCACAAAAAAAGAAAAACAAATAAATAAACGAAAATTAACAATTTACAAAACATTTTGATTCTATTAACATAAAGGGGACAATGTGTAAAATACATGGACACGAAAATGCATATAAATGAGTATTACAAAAGTAGGAAAATACTTATAAATAAAATAAACAAAAAAATCAAAGGAAGAAAAAACTAAATGATAATAAAGTGTTTGAGTAAAACAATAAATTGAAAATATAAAAATTGAGAAAAAATCGATGAAAAACATTTAAATAAGAATTTAAATAAAAATAATGAATTTACAAATTGAGAAAAACATAAAAAGCAATGCATTAGAATATACAAATTGGAAAAAGAAACATGAATGGAAAATACGTAAATAGGAAAATAAATAACAATAAGTAATCCACAAAACAGAAAAAAACAGAAATAGAGAAATAAAAATTGCTAAAAGTACACAGAGGGGAAATATATATAAATATTTAATACATGGTAACAAAATTAAAAGAAATTAAAGCACAGGATGTAGGCTTTCCACGGTGGGTGGTCTGAATAAAAAAACATAAACGGCGCAGAGACGGTATCCGCAGCAGTTACCTGAAGACGATCGCGGAGTTAGCGGTCGAAACGTTGTTTTTTACAAATGATATAATGCAGGTGAATTCCCCAGAAATATTTGTTTTAAAAAATTAAACTTTAAAAAATAGGAGAATGCTTCAAAATAAACAAATAAACAGTGAAAGAGAGACAAGGACAAATACCCGAACTAAAATAAAACATTCGCAAAACAATGAAACCACGTGTAATATAGTTTCGGAATTCGGTGATAAGAAAATATTTGTAACACAGACACATTTTAATTATAAAAGCTTTAAAATTGAAATAAAATTGGTAAAATAAGTAAAAGGCATCAGGCGTAATTATTTGCAAAACGTCATATATTATAGAAACATTCGTCACTTTTGGACAAAATCAACTGCAAGTAAAATATATGATTAGAGGTGGCAAGAAGCTGCCTGTAAACACAACCTTGGCCGCTCATTTAACCCAGCAAATCTTCGTCCTACGCCACCTGGTCTACATTTACCAAACTACATTCATTCGTCTTTCCATTCGGAAATCATGAGTGTTTGATTAGACCTACTTCACATGTATTATTCTTTACCTTATCAATTTGCTTCTTTAAGTACAAACTTCTAACGTTATCCTTCTTATTCGTCTCTCTCTCCGTGTCTCTCTCTCCCCGTCTCTCTCTCTCTTCATTAATTATCATTTGTACAAAGAAATAGCCAATAGGCTTATAAAGATCAATCAATCTCTCTCTCTCTCTCTCTCTCTCTCTCTCTATATATATATATATATATATATATATATATATATATATGTAAAACCACAGCACACAGTTTTCCCAGTCAGCTTATTATACTATAGAAACCTTAAACTGGTCTGATCCCTGCTAACCTATTCTCTACATAACTACCAAATCCCTCATCCTGCTCAGCGTGTTCCATCCCTGACCTCCCTTTTAAGTTAGCCTTATTATAATAAATTCTTTCATACAAATTCATTCCAGAGTGACCAATATAAATTTTATTACAATTTTTTGTAGAAAACATTTTCACGTGTATTTTAACCTTCATCCTATTTGCTTACTTACCCATTTTTATTTACAAGTTTTACCATCACTTTAATTTCATATATCCGCAATCCATTTCGTTTGTAGCAACGCAGCAATGTTTCCCACCACAAATCGTTTTTTATACCAATGTGTACTTAACATTATTTTCTTTCCTCATAATCTTTAAATCCAAGACGGGGATTTTTCATCTTTATTATCTTCTTCATTCGTAAACACTCGCCTTTTGTGAACCTCTTCTGAAGGTTAAATAAAGACGTTTTGTCTCGTTTTCTATATCAATGCATTTTAGTTAATCAGAATTACATGATATATCAAATATTTAGCATTCATAAATTAATTGGAATGACCTTTAAAAACGCTCAACAACACTGATTTATAATAATCATACAGTCTCGCCGTTTAAATCATAATTTCCCCTTGTTCGCGTTAAGTTCACTGATCTCAAGGGTTATCAACCTTAACACGTGTCGTAAGCGACAACACGTGGAATGACGTCACTCGCTGATCGTTAAAACTTATGAATAAAAGGGAAGGAAGGAAGGAAAATGAGGGAGAGAGGGGGAAGAAAGTAAGAAAAAGAAAACTCGTTAGCAACAACTGAAAACAACAATGAAAGATGTGGGTGGGAAGGGGCAGGGGCGGGTCGGGCGGGAAGGAGAGGAGAGGGCGAAGTAAAAGGAACCAGGCTTCCTAACAAAAAAAAGGGGGTAGTTACTCTGGAGGGAAAACCCAGTCTGTGGAAAAATAAGGGTCCGTCCAGCTCTATTGAGGAGTTTTGAGAATAATTAAATCACAGGATAGAGGAAAAATATTTTTTTAAAGTAATATTTACTCTTATTTTCTAGAGTTTAAGAGATAATCGAAGACCCGAAACATATTAAGAAATTGTAATTTATTACTGGAGAACTCTAGAAATATAACAATTCTAATTTACACTTTTAATTGATTAATTAATTCTAACAATCCTAAATTTTTAGTCGAGTGAGACAAGGATTGTATATATTCATAGATGTTACATAAGGAGGAGAATGGTTAAAAATTAATTCCGTAAGAAATTTATGAAAGTACAGCTTTTAAACGTTTGACGACTCATCTTCTTAGAGAAATCAGAGATAAAATTATCCGCAGCGGCCTATTTCACTCAACATTAATTAATTAGCTTTTTTTGTAATTTACTATGAGATAATTCATTCATTTTAAAAAATAATTCCAAATATAAAAATATTAATTTCCTATTTATTAAAACAATATAATAGTGTTCACGTGAGAGTATAAAATGAGATTATTATTTTTTCTGGAGTTTAAGAGACAATAGAAGACTCGAAACATGTAGCTTATTACTGGAGATCTCTAGTAATATAATAATTCTAATTTTGAATTTTAATTAAGTGTTGTACTAATTCAGAGATATTATTTCTGGGGGATGAAGTGTAACACTGGGAAGGGGGATGGGGAGAATATTTTTCAATTTACTGTTTAAGAAATTTCTGCAATTACTGCTTTTTAACGGTTAATACCGATGTAAAATTGTCCAGAGTAGCCAATTCCAGAACGAATATTGTGTGATAAGATCTATGTAGTTTATTGTTGAATATTACGGGACGATTAATTTATTTTAAAAAAATAATACCGAAATATTAATTGTAGATTAAAAGCTTCATGTCTCCTGTACTTCAATTTTGGTCAAAACCACAGATGATTATTTTTTCTAAGGGTTTACAGAGATAATTGGACGCCCGAAATTGTAATTTACTATAGTGGAAGAACTCTGGAAACATAATATTCCTAAATGACTGGACTTAAAAATTTTAATTACGTCGCTGTTGCGTTCAAATCCAGAGATAACTTTACATCCCCGTGGGGTTACTTCAGAGGAAGAGAGAGAAACAATGGAATTGAGAGCGCCGATAATAATTCGTGAGAAACTAAGCTCCAATTTTCACACAAACGCAATTCAATTAATTTTTTCAAACAACACAATTCATAATGTCCTGTATTAAATTCAGTTGTACAAAATACAATTACCTTTTTAAAATAAACGACACCAATGCATTTTTTTCGGATGAATTTTATTTGTTAAACAACTATTTTTCCCCTTCTTTACTGTGAAATAGGATTACACGAGAATAATTTCATTTTAATGAGGTCGGCGTTAACGGTTGGTTAAATTGATTTGTGGGTGTGTCTTTTTTTGTTGGTTTTCTAACACCAATACCAATGATGTTAATAATCACAATGTTTTCATCACATTATATTTAGTTTCCAAAAAAATTAAGGTTTTTTTAGAAACAGAGCAATATTTTAATGAAAATACATTTTACGTAAAAGTATGAAATTTGTAAGAGACAAGCAAGAGAAAATTTTTTAAAATCAATTTTAAAGTGTATAAAATTCCAGAGATTTAAACACTATACTTCTATTCCCAAAAGTTTAATTACTTATGATTATTTATTGTATACACTGGTTAATTTCGGTTAATTAGGTTAAAAATTAATTGAAAATAAATTGTGTCTTTGTGTGAAAAAAAAACTTCAGTTTCACACGAAATGATTTCGTCAATGGCTGATATATCCTTTAAAAAAATGTCTCTGGTATTGTAACCAGATAAATATATTTTAAATTCAAGGATTCGTTTCCAAAGGAATCTAGTATTTTTTTCGAATTCTAAGGATATTAACAACAGTTAAATTTCTTTTTATATCACGAGAAAAAAGTTTTTGGTTCCAAATAGTGGAAAACAGTCCCAAAGTTTAGTTTCCGCATAATTCAGAGGTTCAAGATTTTAATTTTCCCAAAAACTCTGTCAAACTTCAAATATTTAATATGTAACATAGAATGGTTTTAAAAATAATTAAATAATTATTCTGACAAGGAGTGAGGTTCAATGTTCAGCTTAATCTTTACCTGAAGAAGTCTCGAATGAAAGACGAACCGTCGTATTATTTCATATTTAAATTATAAAAATAGTGACAATGAGGTTTTAAAAATATTTTCTGGAGTGTAATTAACATAAAACATCAGATTCCCCTTTATTTTGTATAAAATTACAGATATTAGAATAATTAATCATTTTTACCACAAAATATTTTTTAACGCATTACAATAATTAATTTAATAGAAATTATGTTATAAAAATTTCCATTCCCTTAATTAGGTTGTGAATGTGCTTGAAAATTAATTAAACCCTCTTAATGTTTGTGTGAAAATAGGCTCAGTTACACATCACATTGATTTGTTACTTCAATTTAATTGTCTCCGACATTACAGCCACACCGATGTAATTAAATTAAAATAATAACATCTGAGGACGATGTTATAACAAAAAATTAATAACGGTAATGAATTGTTCGTATTGTTAAAGGAGAATATATAATTTATATGTGCTACAAAATAATTGACATAATGGACTTCACGAATCGTTTGAATATTAATTAATTTTCTGTGGATTCGTATGAAAACAGAGCTTAGTTTCACAGTAATTGGTTTCCCTCGCCAATGGGAATTCTCTCTGACGTATCAAGAATAAATATTATCTATGAAATGAAGCCACGGAATTCAAGTCTCAAATCACAGCATTGTATTTTTTTTCCTGAAGGACCTTTTTAGTAAAAATTATTAGGGAACAATAAATTTATTGAAGGTAAATATAATATCTTTGAACTAAATTCACCTTCATGACCGTGACATTTTGTTCATTTTTTCTTTCCTTTATAGTTGACAGCAATGACGTGAAAAGATGCTACTTTATTACACATAATAATTTATAAATTCATAAATGTTTCATTTCCCCGTTTCTGTCCCTCAATTTTTATTTACCTGGAAATCTACCTTTGTTATCTTCCTTTCCGTTGACTTATGTTTTTTTTGTCGTAAATATAACGTTTCTATTTGTCTTTCCTACGTTTCTCGTTTTCTCTCGTTGCATGTGTCAAGTCTTACTCTTTTCACCATTTCTGTCAATTTTTATTTAATTGTGGCTTAAGTACATGTTCTCTTTTCTCCCTGTTGTTTATATTTGCGACAGTTTCATTTTATTTTAGTGCAGTTCTATTAACACTTTTACTTGTCCCATTTTCTAGCTGATTTTCAATTCTATCGTACGTCTCCGTTTTTTGTTTGTGTTTTCTCCTTTCTCTATTCCTATAACAGTTTTCCTTCGTTTTTTTTATATTTTCGCCGTTGATTTCTATTTGGTATCACTTCCTCTCTGTCGTATGGCCTCAGTTTCTCCTTCTATTTTCTTCTTTTTTTGTCAATTTTTATTTAACTGTCGTTTATGTAAATTTTCCCTTTTCTCCCTGTTTACATCTGCGACAGTTTCTTTTTATTTTACTGCAGTCTGTAACTAATTTTTAGTTCTTCGTCGTAAATTAACGGTTTTCTCCACCCTTTTTATGGTCGATTTACAATTCTTGTTTTGAAACATTATTTATGAATTTTGTATGTTATTTTTCAAATTGTTATTTATAAGAGTTAGATAGAAAATGGTAAATTATTTCATTGGCGTGGTCAGAGTCCAGTTAACAGTTGTAGACACACAGTAGTAATATTTGTGGAGACTGGATGGTGGGGGGTGGGGGAGGGGGGCGTAGAGGAAAGATATGAATAGTGGAGTATCTCTGAGCTTGTTAGAAGCTACGGGCAAGGGATCCTCTGGAAAACGAAACTTTAATACGCCTCGCCGTCCTATTACTCAGAGTTAGGCGGGGGTTTTTACTGGTACCAGGCCCCCTCCCCCTTTCCACCCCCTCATCCACTTGCTCTACCTCCACAGTTAGAACGGAATGAGAATTTAAATATAAAAGCCTGGCTGTGAGTCTAAAAGCAGAGCTCCTGGAGCTCACGCACGCACAAAGCAAAGAGCTTGCATTCTCTCACGTCCGGCAACCAGAAACAGAAAACACTAATAGAAATAAATAATGGCCGCTACTGCAGCCACGTGGGATGACCGCGTCGCAGATGACGGGCAGAGATATTACAATAGCGGTGTAAAATAATCTCCCAATTATTCGTGCGAAATCACACGATTCGTCGCTTCTGACGTATATAGGAAACGTAATTATTTTATGCTTACTAATGTGAAATAAATTATTTTACGGCGCTTACACGTAGCATGAACCTCCGTCTCCTTTAATTAATTTTTCGAGTAATCCATTGTCCAAGTACGTCGAGTAGGAGATCATTAAGTAGGGGGAAAACAAACGAAAACTAATATATTCAACAGGGAAATAAAATACAGCCAGGAAAGATATGAAAAGGCAAAGGAAGACAATAGGCTTGCGACAAAGGAATTAAAATAACTATGAAAGGGAGTAAAAACAAAGAGAAGTAGTAATATAAGGCCAGAGAAACACAGATAAGAGAAATGCAACTTGGAACGGTACATATACTAGATAATAAATGTATTAGCAGAAAGAGAAGGATATACAAGGAAAAAGAGTAGATTTACGTCCAGAAAAACAAGAAAACGTCAAAAGACCAGTAAGAGAAAAGGAAAGGAAAACTGTGTGAGAAGAACTCAGAACCAGTAAGAAGGGAAAAACAAGGAAGGAAATCTGTAGACATACAACACAGAACAGTCAGCGGGGAAAAAGGAGAAAAATAAAGGAAGAAATTTCATAGAGAGAAACATCAACGAGGCAATAGAAGAAAGACGAAAAGGAATATAAATAATCCAACTGGGATTTAAAACTCAACGAGGAAACGTAGCAGGCCACTGTAAAACAGTAGATCTAAGACAGATAAATCAGAGGGACAGAGGTAAGGAAAACTGGGAAACTAAAGGTACGGGATATAAATAATAAAAATCTGAGAGGAAATTAAGAACAAAGAAGTGAAAGAATTCCAAAAGATGTAGAAAACCGGCAGCTCTTTTGCTCCTGTTGAGGTTTCCATCCACCCTGGAATGACCGCTGGAGTCAGTCATGACCAGAGATGGCAACAAACGTCAGTCAGCAGAGATATTAGTACAATATTAAAATACAGGGCGTCAGGATTGCGGGTTAATATTAAGAGCGTACTGCCAGACACGTTTTTCATGTCTACTCGACCTAGTCACGTCCCGCAGAGTGACAGGTGACAAAGATGGCGGCCATGTCCTCCATATATATATATATAATTTTAAATTTATACGAGTCCCGGCCGGCAGCCCGCCCGTGTCGAGTGTGAGTATATTTCGCGCTTCCGTGGCCGTAATTGCAAGCTCACACGCAGATTTATGACCAATTTGGCGCCGCAGTCAGAGTAGTTTCTAGACCGTAACTGCCGCCATTTCACGCCAGTCAGCAGAGAGGAGCTTAATTTGCATGAGCAAATACCTGCCTCACTGCCTGTGGTGAGGGACGCTCACAGGTAAACTGCCGACGTCACGGGGTGCTTCAGCATCGCTATTTATGACGTCATCAACGGAGTCGGCGAAGCGTACCCGCTTTAATATATATTAACAGAGACGCGTGGGCGGGAAATCCGGCGTCCCGATGCTGATAAAATGGGACCAGACTCTAATCTGTTGCTTTATCTCTTCAATAAGACACTTGTCTCCCTGTAACATCCTCACGGAGATTCGTAACCGTTGTGTCATAAATTACCTTCACACGACGTCTCAGAACCCTAAACAATTAGTCTGCTCCTGAGAGAAAAAGGGGGGGAGGAGAAAGACGCAAAAATGGCCGTCGGGTCGTCAACATCATTAATACGGGGTCTGAACGTGTTTGAGATGTTTATTCTGACAACTCTCCGTTTCTTCTCGCAGTCTGTAACGAGGCTTCAAGGTTGGAGAAATTGCTGTTACACACCTTCACCTATTTTAAGAAGTGTATGTACTGGGGTCGAAGACCTTGGGCATAAGGCAACGAGATGTCCACTGATCCTATTGGATCAGTCGGCCAACTGCCTCCTGAAACTGATAGAGACACGGAGTAGGGAATGCTACGACCCCACAGCAAACTCGTCTCCCGGCGTGAGAATAGTAGCCAATGCCCGACCTACCTGATGCAGGTTTTCTACGGTTTTTCCTCGGTACGATCTTTAAACAATAGCCCGCCCGGGTGCCCTAGTGAACCCTTGGCTACCTTGCTCTACCTTCCGCCTCCCCCTTTCTTGAATTCTCTTTCTATGCTATTAAAGGGAGTTGCCTGTTTCAGGATGCAGCCTCATGTAGCCTGTTAACCTTATCCCTTTTATACGTTCCCCTCGCTCTGACTAAGTTCTTCATCTCATCCGGTTTTTCCTTTTCTCTTCTTCAAAGTGTTATTTCCGCTGAAGATTTAGTTTCTTTTCTCACTTATTTGCTGAACCGCTGACGTGAGGAATGGTCCGCAAGGGTAAAAAAAAATCCCGGAAAGTATATTTTGTTGAATAATTCAAGGATTAACAACACGGAAGGGAAAATATTGTTATTTCGGAAGTAGACGGATGTGAGGAAAGGTACCTGGAGGAATTTTTCCCCTCTTATATTACTGAAAACACGAAGAGGAGCAGGTTAGGAGCAGTCAGGACCCCTGGACGTGGACCTAGACCATACTGTTTGTATGTTATCATCATCGTCAAGATGGCGGCGGGTGGTAAGTGAGACACTCGTGGGGGGGATGATGACGTCATCGTATGAAATATGTATCGTGGCCGACTCCGCTGCTGCAGCAGCAGTTATTTAAATGTAAATTCCGCTGCGACGGTTTCGCCTCTTCTGCTGCCGTCAACGTTTCCCATCAACGAGCCCTGATTATTTAATCTGGTCGCGGGGTAAGCCGTTTATCACGCTAACAGCGCCAGATTAGTTCAGCTCTCTCTCTCTCTTCTCCCCTTCTCTCTCTCTTTCCTTTCCTCGTCCAACTTGAAACAGGATCCGTGACATTCCTCGGAGAAATTAGGCATTTAGTCGCGTAACTGATATTAAACTTTACGACCTCGTGTCCAGGAGGAGAAGGAAGGGAAAATTGGCAGAAGGTCCTTGGTCTCTTTTTCCTCCTCCTCTGACCAGCGACGTTGCATCTCTTTCTCCACCCTACCTACCTGGACCTTGGCTTATAGAAAATTCTTTAGAGAAAGAATTTCTAACTCAACCTCAATAAAAATATTAGCCTCTAATAAGCGTATTTTTTTAAAAGAAAAAGAGTATTTTTTGTCCGTTTTAAAACATAGAAGAGAGATGAAAGAAATAATTGAAGACAGATGGAGTCTTCGTCTCTTCTCGCGGACTGTAATGAGACTTCAATGAAGACGAAATTGCAGTTCCATAAGCTTTTCCCTCGCTCCGAATGTTCCAGTTCCTTCATCTCAACCTTTTTGGTTCCTTTAAGAAGTCATTGCCGTTTTCAAACCAGAAATATTGTTCCCTCGTTAGCTGCTCTCTTTGTGGGTCGCCTCGTGAATAATGGCCGACGAAGCCATTAATACCAGAACAGATGACGTGGCGATTTCGTTTTTTTTCTTTTCTTTTTACTAATCAGAGGCCTGAATTCAGTCTTAAGAATCCTTCCCCTTCCTCCTCCTTTCCCAATCTCCTGATCAGTCTCGTCGTCGCGTGGTTTTCTCCAATACTCTACTCTCAGTCTCTTTCTCGGCCTTCTACACATGTGTGAGGGTGTCTGTGACGGAGCGGCGTGTCACAGACCCTTGGGGAACGCCAAACAGCTTTGCTTTTAATTAGCGGCCATGACTTTGCACTGTAAAAACTTGCTAATGAGTTTATAAACCTGTCGATAGAGTTTGAACACCTCCTTTAATCCTAAATTTGCTTCAACAAAGTCTCCATGTAGCTATTAATAGTTTAGTTCATCATACTTGAGGGAAATTAATTAATAACACAGTCAATTAACCATAAATAAATTAGAATTATAAATTTTAATAAAAATAAAATCATCACAACTCTTCGTTCCTGTCTCTGAAACGTCTTCTGACGATGAAAAGTTTAAATGCTTTCTTGCATGAAATTAAATAGTCTTAATTTGTCAAGCTGCAGCTGATCCCCTGTTTTTTTCTCTCTCTTTCTTTTTATTACTGATAGTCTCCTAATTACCGTCTGTCCATTTTTATTTTCCGCGTCCTTCATTTCTTTCTCTTCATCTCATGCTCTCTTCGTTGTCTCCCTTTATTTTTCCTTCGCGGCCTGTATCTTGTTCTTTATGTTTCTCTTTCTGTTTCCCTCAGCTTCTATTTCTATTTTTTTTATTTCTCTCCGTTCCCATTTCCCTGTGTCCTTTATATTTTTCTTTATTTCTCTCGCCCTTTCCATTTTATTCTGTGTTTATTTTTCCCTATTCCCCATTCTCTTCAATTCTCGCTCTGTCTCTGGATTAATTTCTCTAACTTTCTTTCTCTCTATATCTATTTCTCTTTATTTTCTCTTTCCCGTTATATCTCATGCTTTATTTGTTTCTATTATCGCTTTTTCTACTTAACTTTCTCTGTCTTTATTTTTACCTTTCCCCGTATTTCCCTCTCACTTCACTTCTCTCATTACCTTCATTTCTATATGTCACTATTTGTCTTGAATTTTCTCTCTTGACTTTCCTCAATATTTATTTGTTTTCTATTATTGATCTTTCTGTTTAGTTGTCACTGTCTTCGTTTCCTCACATTCTCAATTTCACTCTCCTCATTATTTTATGTATACGCATTTTTCCCTTTCTCTGTATTCCAGTCTCTTTTTAATTATCTCTCTCTCACACACACACACGCCCGAGCGTCTCACCTCTTCACTTCTCTCTCTCTCTCTCTCTCTCTCTCTCTAACAGTTAGGTAGTTGTTCTGATTCTAGTCGCACGTCCTTTCGACAGACACTAATAATCACCCCCGCTGGTGCTCGACGTTTCCATCGCCCCACCTCCAAGCTTTGTTTAAAGCACATTTCCACCCACGCGGGGGTGGCGACAGGGTGGCGGGGGTTGGGGGCTGGACGCTTCACAAAAGGGGGGATCGTTGATGCGAGTATTTGAACAAGGCTGCTCTATAGATCAGAGGCTTATTAGTCGCGGAGTTACAGGATTCGCTTCCCCAATTAATCAAGCCATGACGAGATTATAGCAACTAATAACGGTAATAACACACTATAGTAATTAATTACACGAATGAAGCTCTGAGAACATTCTGGAGCTAACTTCTTCCTCGCACTATAATAATACACCCTCAGAGACGCTACACTCTTGGATTATTTTACAAGTAACCCCACGTGACCATGTTTCACCCCTTCACGAACCTAATTACCTTCACTTGAAGGTCTTCTTCGTATTCAGCCCCCGCAGTGTTTGCACACTCGTCCTCGTGTTCTTGCACAGAAAGCCCACGTCATACTGTAAACGGGGCCACCATCTTGAAACGTGCACGCCCACGTGTTTGCTCTTCACGGCGCCATTTGCCTTACTTACCTCCTTCCATATGACGGCAAAACGTGAAATGATTGTCCTCTGTTTGACGACCTGCAGACTCGCTTTTCCTCCCAATCTTTTCAACGGAACTGACTGTTTCTCGTCCATACTCAAACTCTATTCCCTGTCAATGTTGTTTTATTTTTAACCTAGCTGCGTGCCCGGCGTTGCAGTATTTAATCCTCTTTCTCAGCCACGAGAACGTCACAGCACCTACTCTATGACGTCATGATCACCAGGAGCAACTTAATACACTACAGCTGCCTTAAATAAGTACATAAATACATAGAAACAGGCAACTTAGGCCTCATTACCTTCAAATAATCTCTCTAGATTCATTTATTTATATCTGCGGAAAATAAAATTCAGTCTCTTGTTTTTGGCGGGCAACACATTTCGAAAGCTACTATTCTTTTCATTTCTGTAACTCCTACCGTCCGCATATAACGCCACACTCCATACCAACCTTTTTAGCAACAATTTTCTAATAGTCAGACTTATATCAGCCGTAAGTAATTTCCTCCTCTTCCTTGCCTGTGCTATCCTACTCCAGTTATTACGCTACCCCAAGTAACAGAATTCTTTAACTTCCTATAAAATATCCTTTATCAATCTAACAGCCTTTGTTATTCCACTGTTTCCCATACTACGCTCCATTACCTTTGGTTTTCCCTCTATTGAACTCTTCCTCCAGGGCCACGTACCTGTCTTTTTTTATGGCTTCCAATTCTCTTTCTCACTTTCCTAATACTACAATATCATCAGCTTATAAATAAAAATTTCACTTCTTAACATATGTATAAGCGTATCGGCTTTAAAGGCTGCGCGAGGCTTTTCTTTCCTCACTTTGTCCTTCTTCTCTATGTAATCCTCTTCGAAAAAAAAGAACGGCGATAAGGTTACGAAAATTGATTTTAAAAAATAAGATGACGTAAATAAGAAAAATCCAATCAGACCAAATGAGGAAAAAATAAGAATAAATAGGAGGAAGATGGACGTTTCAGCGAGTGCGATAAAACAAATATTTCGCCATCGGTACAGAGAGGATCGACAAGATAAAAAATACAGAGATATAATTGTCGAGGCATTACAAATAATTAGACGGGCAACGCCGAACACCCATGAAGTCTTTGTAAATAAATATAAAAAGGCCGTGCATTCTCCAAACAGTTTAATAATTGGCAAAGCAAGTATAGTTACCTAAAGAAGTCCACAAATATGGATGAAACGTTGTGTTTATACTAGTGTTAACACAGTTTCTCCTGTGTTAATTCGGTGTGTAGTTTAATCTACACGCTCAAGTTCTTTGGCGGATGACGGGAAAGCACAAAAAAATTTATTCGAAAACTTCGTGGCAGTCGCGTGATATCTGTTGAACAGTTTTTGAAACTGTCTTTAGAGTGGGACTGAAAGGGCGGAAGGAAGAAACGTAAATCCTCGAAAGATCAACAGAAGCCTTGTCAATCTGATGAATGGTATAGGATCGGATAAGGTACAAAAAAATTCGCTACGACCTGTAGGTCAAGGATCCTACCCTGCTACCGTCTACACATAGTGTAGAGGGGAAAACACCAAGCCCCAGGCAGCCGGGAGAGAGGAACAAATCGGGACCCACTCTAACAGAGATTAAATGGACACGTTGTAAATTATTCCTCTGAGTGAGTGAGCTTTGTTAGTATAGAATTAGCAATGGCCGCGTCCGTACTCACGGCGCTAATTCACTCGGAAAAGGTTTTCATTGCCGCCGCCGCTGCTGCTACTAAAGTGGGGAAAATAAATTTACAATTAAAAGGGGGCTCCTAATCGAACAAACGTCCGGCAACAGCAGCGCACTCAATTGACGGAGAGGGGGAGAATAAAAAAGGCAATAACATTTTTTGACTATGACGATGGAACGTGGGGAAGGGAAAAAGGGACTGATAAAGGACAATTGGGAAACACGAAAAAACAAGGATCCTAATGCAATGTATTGGAAACCATTCATACGCCATCAAACGAAGGGGAAACGTTCGACTGGAAACCGAACACTCGCGAATGCGGCGGTGCCAACTCGAAATTTATTTGAAAACAAAAAAATTAAATAATTTTCGACCTGTTTTTCCCAAACAGTTTTCTTTGTTTCAAATCAAACAACGTTTCGACGTATATTCGCAACAACTTCTTCACGTTTTTTTCTTCACAATCTGTGAAAATACATATTTCAATTGAAACTGATACATGGCCAAATATATAGAGGGAAGTGACAGACTAACAACTTAGAAAATTATTGTAACATCCAATTTTTTAAAAAATAATTCAACATATTTTTAAAAGTTATAAACACGGTTGAAGAATTCATTGTGAAAGGGAAAATAGACGCAGCTGATAGGATAATCAAAAAAACATTTGGAGAGAGGAATCAGGGGAGTGGATGGGAAGCCAATTCTGGATAAAGAAGGAAAAGCAGAAAGATGGAAGGAATATCTAGAAGAGCTGTATCATGACGGAAATCTAGGTCAGTTAGTAATAGAAGAAGAGGAGGAGGTGTATGAAGAAGATTTGGGGAACAAAATTTTAAGGACAGAATTTGACAGACCGGAGCAACTGTAAAGCGCCAGGAATTGAAAACATTCCAGCGGAGTTGATAAGAAGCGACAACATGGCTGTTCAGGATGGTTTGCGAGATCTACAAAACATGAAGAATACTAGAATATTTTTGTAACAACATAATTAATTATACCCATATCGAAACCGACTGGGACTGATAGATGCGAACAACATAGGACAATTAGTTTAGTATCTCATTCGTGTAAAATATTAATTAATAGTATAGAGGAGAATGGAACGTCAAATAGAATGCGAGTTAGGAGAAGATCAATTTGGTTTTAGGAGGAATGTAGGGACAAAGGAAGCAATATTGGCATTGCGACTAATTTAAGAAGACAGGCTGAGAAAAAAAACCGGCCTACGTTCATGACATTTGTAGATTTAGAAAAAGCCTCGATTAGAACTGGAACACACTTAATAAGTGTTTTGAAGAGCACCGGAATAAAATATCGAGAAAGGAGCAGTAATTAGAATTGAAGACCAAAAAAGAAAACCGTAATCAAGAAAGAAGACAAGGCTGCAGTTTGTAGCCCATGTTGTTTAACTTATCAATAGAAAATAGAACGGGCAATGAATAAGGTTAAAACTGAATATGGAAAAGAAATCATACTGCAAGGAGAAGAAATGAAAACCCTACTCTTTGCTTACGATGATATTGTAGTGATAGGGGAGTGAGAAGAAGACTTGGAAACCATAATAAATGACATGAACGTGGGTTTAGAGGAACAGTTCAATATAAGGATTAATAGAGGGAGAAACTCAAGGTAATGGGGCGTAGTATAGGAAACAGTGGAATAACAAAGGAAGGAAGTTAAGGAATTCTACCGCTTGTGAAGCGTAATAACTAGAGTAGGATAGAACAGGCAAGGAACAGGAATTTACTTACGGCTAATATAACTGTGAATATTAAGAAATCGATGCTAAAAACGTTTCTAATGGAGCGTGGCGTTATATGGATTACGAAACGTGGACAAAAGGAGTTGCGGAAAGCCTTTGAAATGTGGTTCTGTAGAGGAATAAGATGGGTGGATAGAAGTTCTAAACGAAATAGAGGAAGAGAGAACAATATGCAGAACGTTGAATAAGAGAAGGGATAGACTAATAGGCCACGTTTTCAGACATGAGGGTCTTGTAAAATTAGCATTAGAGGGAAGTGTGTATGCGGGGTAAGAACAGAAGTGGGAGGTGAAGGATTGAATACGCTAAGGAGATTAGGGAGGATGTGGAATGTGCTTGTAATGCGGAAATGGAAAGATTTGCGCAAGACTGGTGAGCATGGAGGGTTGCATCAGACCAGTCTTAGCACTGAATACCACAGCAAAATTATAAAAATCCTGACTCAGAGGCTGATTAAATGAGTTATTTTTTGGATTCAAATTAGACGTAGATAGACGAGTTTGAGCTGGACCTGAATCTGGGTTTTGTAAGCTGTCTGTCTGTTTCAGACTGTAAAATTCCCCCCCCCCCCAAGATTTACGGCCCGAGTGTCCCCCTCCCCTCCGCCTTTCTGAATTCCGCCCCCGCCCAGATTTATAAATACCCTCCCTTCAAGGTGATTGCGGACACTGTGTGTGTACGTGGGTGGGCGAGCTCAGAGAGAAACATACACGATATATATTTATAGGGGGCTGTTTTGTCAAAGACCTTATTTAATACACTGCACCCTCTGTTTGACAAGAAGTGGCGAAACCTACTAAACCAGAACGATTTACAGTAAGCAGACCAACATTTTTGTGAAGAAAAACCGAAGGGGAGGCGAGGGAGGAAAAAAATTGTTTGCCATTCGGGGCATAAAATATAAACATGCATGGGGAAAGGCAGACACGTTACGCCGTAAAAAAAATACAAACAAGAAGTATGTTGGCTCGCCTCATGGAGGGGTTGAATGAATAATAACGAGTAGGGAGCGAGTATGAAGGTTATTATGTTTACGCTCGCCTTCAAGTTTTGAGGGGGGTTTTATATATTTTTTTACGCCCCCCGATGGTTTTGTAATAAACCTTTGAAGTTGTTCTACTTTTCGCTCGTAAAATGGTTTATTAAATTTACGTAAATATTGTAAAAGTGAAGAGGAAGCTGGAAAAAAGGAACCCATATCAGGTTCGAGTCTTCAATAACAGAATTAAAATCTTCAAGAAATTCAATTTTTTTGGGGGGGTAAATTGCCTTTTTCACAGTTCTTGCAGTCATTAACTGAAACCATCAGAGAATAAATCTATCGAGCGTGCAGTTGGTGGAGCAGCTAAGTGATAGTGTTTCTTCAATTGAACTGCAGTTCTCACAGTCATTAGAGGAAAGACTGTTAGCAAGGTGTGTGTTTTTTGTCTAAGAGTACAAGACAATGAAGATTTTACTTTCACCTTTTTTGGGAGGAGGGAGGGGGAGCTAACAGACTACATTAGGGTGATCCTGAAACAGGCAACTGCTCTTTAATGACATATGAAGGGAATTGAAAAGTGGGGGGAGGGATCCAAATCTCATAAAAATATCCTGCAGAATAGAAGTCTTTGAAATGTGGTGCTATAGGAGAATGAATATGGAAAAGAAATCATACTGTAAGGCGAAGAAATAAAAACCTTTCGGTTTTCCGACGACATTGTAGTATTAGGAGAGTCAGAAGAAGACTTAGAAACCATAATAAACGACATGAGCGTGGTCCTGCAGAAAGAGTTCAATAAGAGGATTAATAGAGGGAAGACCAAGGTGATGTAGTGTAGTAAGAGAAAACTGGAATAACAAAGGTTGTTAGATTGGGAAGGGATTTTGACGGCATTTAAGGAATTCTCCTACTTGTCAAGCGTAATAACTAGAGTAGGATAGCACAGGGAAGGAAGAGAATTTACGTACGGGTAATTATAAGTGTGAATATTAGGAAATCGTTACTAAAATGTATGTAAGGACCGTGGCGTTGTATGGAACGTAGACGATAGGAGTTGAGGAAAGGAAAAGAATATAGAAGCCTTTGCAATGTGGTGCTATAGGAGAATGAGATGGCGGATAGAATCACAAAAGAGGAAATTCTAAACAGAATGGGGGGGAAAAGCGAACAATCTGGTGGAAGTTGACTAAGAGAAGGGATAGATTAATAGGCTATGTTTTAAGACACGAGGGTCTTGTGAAATAAGCATTAGAGGGAAGTGTTTGGGGTAAGAACAGAAGAGGGAGGCAAAGGATGAAATATGCTTATCAGATTAGGGAGCAAATGTGGGATGTGCTAGTAATGAGGAAATGAAAAGGCTTGCGCAAGATAGGTTAGCGTGGAGGGTTGCATCAGGACAGTCTTACGACTGAATACCACAATAACAACATATCGTGCAAAGTCACAGACTAAGAGAGAGAGAGAGACTGACCTCGAGTCTCTGGTATAGAAACGAGATGCAAGGCTATCATCAGCGTTGACGATAATAACAGTAATTAGAGGTCTCTCCCTCCTCCTCCTCGTTGCTGCACGTATCGGGACTGAGTCTTCGTCGGACTAATTTCGCTTTATGGTGCATAATGGTAGCCTTGCACATTGCACGCGCTCCCTAAAGTACCGTAGTAGCTGTGGTGTCGGTCACGTGGTGGGTTTTACGAAACTGCATCAGCCTTCGGCTAAGGACCTGCCAAGCGTGGTACACTTTCCTCCCTCGACATTTCCAAGTGTTGTTTTTGAGCAGTCACTCCAAATCTTCAGCGACGGAATCATTCTAAATGTTTCACACCCACTCAGGACACGCTTTCAATTAAATAGACGAGACGCTTATTTTTTTAAAAAAAATTGGAAACGCCTTCTGATTGGATCGATTTGTGATCCGCGATATAGGGAGGGAGGAATTTTAAGGAACTGGGAGTATTTTTCACCGTGTGTGTTCTTGTCCCCCTTCGGACGGAATCGGAATATTTTTAAATCAATTAAAGCAAAGAGAGTACATTTCCATTGCGGTATGTTTCAGACTAAGTCTTCAAGGAGGTTGAGGTAATGTGCGTCATAATGTCGGAATGTGTATAAAGATACGATACGATACGAAAGAGAGGGAGACAAAGCGAAGATGTAAGATAATGACGATATTGAAGAAGTAGGGTATTACGGAAGTAACGAATGACGACAAGAAATGAGACTAGCTCAAAAAGATAAAATTGTAAAAGAATGATACAGGGAGAATTTTGCATGACGAAACAAAATGGGATGGTGCGGAATTATGGCAAACCCATTACGAGTATCGATTCTTGAAAAGGACGAAAATTAGATAACGAGAAGATGATGTAACGTAAGGGAATGACGAGAAGAGGACGGAAAAAATATGATAACGAGAAGCTATGAAAAAAGATAAGGAGGAAAGTGTAAAAAATCAAAAAATGTGGAAGAAGAGGACAAGAAGACAAAATTAAAGAGAACGGAAGCGTAGAGGGAAAACAAGTATAAAGTGCTGAAAAGTCACCATTTTGGCCTGAGTCATCATCCCACCGCTTTTTTCCAGTTTCTCATTTCGTCCTCGTACTGTAAATTATCCGCTTATCATTCTTTTGCCGGTTATCTTTTTTTCCCACTCTTTCACTACCAATTTTTGTCATCTTTATCCACTTTCCCAGAATCCTACTTCCTGACGCTATTTACTTAGCGTCGTTTTTTATGTCCTCACCTTATCCACCATTTTTTCTTTATTTTTTCCTTCTTATTTATATAATCCTTTTCGAAAAAAAAACAAGAATGGCGATGGGATGATCTGGGATTAATTTTTTAAGTAGAAGATTACAATAAACGATAAAAAAATAAGATGACGTAAATAATGACAACCAATAAGACCAAATGGGAAAAAAGGGAGACTAAAAAGGAGAACTATGGATATTTCAGTTTTTATGATGAAAAAAATATTCCGTAGTGACACAGAGGCGCAACAAGATAAATAATACTAAAAATTACACGCTCGATGGGGGTTAAATCAGATAGATAAGTGTCGAGGCAATAGAAATAAGTAGACGGCAACGCCGGACATCTATCTAGTTTCTAAAAATAAATATAAAGGTCATGGAGCCATGAAAGAGTTTCATAATTGAAAAAGCAAGTGTTTTTACCTGAAGAAGTCCATAAATATGGATGAAACGTTGTATTTGATTAAATTTGTTTGCTGACTTTCGATTTTTCCTCTCCCTATAAATGTTGTTGATATTTTCACTGCATGTTAGCAGCATGGCGGCGTGACGTATTTCCCGTATGGAGATTACCGCGCACTGACATGTATATATTAGGCTAATCAGGCGACAGCAAGGATCAGCGACATAATTGCCCGACGCTGTCTCTCTCTGGCGGCGACAACAACTACTAAACTACGGTAAACATCTCCAACATCGCACACTAACAACTGAGAATTCATATTAGTGCATTATATATAGTGTGAATGTGAACAGCGACTACCCCTGTCAGGCAGGCAATCCCTCTTTCAACAGTGACGTCACGGCTGACAAGTCCAAGTCCAACTCAGTCGCGTTGAGATAGTATCTCTGATACCAGAGAGTACTGTAGTTGTCACGGGCGCGCGCCAAATCGAGACACTTTACATATTTGAAGCTACGTAATTGAAGTCATCTGGTTTTTTCTTAAAAAAAAAGGATGTTAATATTTCATACCGATCGAAAAAAGAAAGAAAAACCCAACTCCTTTTTCAAACAGTGGAAAAAGGGACAAGTGGATTATTTAGCGTTCCTTAAGTAACACCCATCAGTTTTTTCCTATTTTTTTTATTGAAATATCTTTTGTCCTAATCCGTCCTCCTCCCCCTCTTCGTCTTTTTCTTCTTATTTTACACTTATTTTTCTTGTTTCTCCTTTTTTCATTTTATCCTCATTTCGTCCTCTTACTGAGAATACTCCGCTTCTCATTCTTTTTCCTGTTTTCATCTTGTCCTACTCTTTAATTTTCAATTCTAGTCATCTTTATCCACTTTCCTAGTATCCTACTTTCCCATGTCTTTTACTTTACTTTGTTTCTTTATATTCTAGTCTTATCCGCCATTTTGACTTCCTATACGTATAGACTTTTTTCTTCTTTATTTTGTCCTTCTTCTTTACATAATTTTTTCGAAACCGTATATTTGCCAAATATCTGCCAAATCATCATCTGATAATTCTTTTATTCCTCAAACTTTCCTCTTTCCTACGTTTACAATTCGCCGTCCGTCATTTTTTATTTTCACATTTTCGTTCTCCATTTGTCCTTATCTTTACATCATTTCAAAAATGGTATATTTGTCATATTTTTCGATATACCTGTCGAACATTCTTTTCCGGTTTCTTATTTCTTATTCCACATCCTCTCGTGTTCTATTATTACGTTTCTTCTTTCCGCCCACCACACTTTGTCATCCTTCTCCTTTTTCCAGTTTATCCAACGATTTAGAATCCTCGTTTTATCGGTCTTTTTAATGCTTTATTTTTTCTTTGTTTTTTTAAACTCCTCTTACCGTTTCATCCTTTTTTCTACCTTCTACCCGACATCTTTTTCCGAGCCGCTTTCCCACTATAATTTTGAGGTCTATCCTTATCTTACTTATCTTCTCTTCCTCGCCTTACAATTAAGAATTTTGATATAGGAATTATATATAACCCTTAGTTAATTTGAGCAGACTTAGTTACCGTTCCTGGCTTCGTTACTGTCTATTGACGGAGACCTTAGGGGTACCAACTTGACACGGAAAAACTACCGTCCTAAAACTTTGCTTATCAAGCTACAAGATAAGGATAGTTGATAAAGTTTGGGTTAAAATGAAATTGAAACAACTTCCCGTGTCAACAGAGGCGCTGCTGTCACTTTGACTCTGTACGCAGCTTACTGAACGCCGTGAGAATAGACTCGCCGATTGTTCGGCAACGGCTGCTTGTCTCTCTCCGGAATTTTTTATAACAAGCGTTATGATTTGATGAGTGGATTCAAGGTGCTCTCCTTGGCTTATCTGAACAACAGTGAGGAAAAAAAGTGTGACAACTTACCAACTAACACATAGTGGAAAACGGCAGCGGTCCTCAACGAAGGGTTTTCATATCGCCATCTGGAAAAAAGAAAGGAAAAATAACGTTAATTGAGGAACGATTTCAAATTTAGAGTGATAATTAGAGGCAAGAATATTCATTATTACTACTTTTATAAAAGTAAAATAATCAAATTTATCTGTACGTAAATCAAACTATACATAAATATGTCTTCTATAGTGAGAAAAACCTGAAGAAGGTGACAAATGCACTGAAACGTAGTTAATATTAAATTTGAATAAATATGTAACAACAATATATTTTTGAAAAACGCTGGAAGCAGAAAGGAAAATTTATGCAATAGACGTTGTTGTGGTATTCAGTCCTAAGACTGGTCTGATGCAACCCTCCATGCTAATCTATCGCAAGCCTTTTCATATCCTCAGAGATAACCATTCCCACGTCTTCCATAATCTGCTTAACGTATTCCATCCTTGGCCTCCGTTTTCTGTTCGTACCTCACACACTTCCCGCTAATGCTAATTTTACAAGACTCTCATGTCTTAAAACGTGGCCTATTAATCTATCCTTTCAAAGTCCTCAATATAGTTCTCTCTTCACCCTTTTCTGTTTATAAAGTCCTCGTTAGTTACCCTATCTAGTCTTCTCATCCTCCTACAGCAAGACATTTCAAAGGCTTCTATTCTTTTCGTCCACGTTTTGCACCCCCAAACCACCAACATTTTTAGCAACGATTTCCTAATATTCATACTTAAATTATCCGCTTCCCAAGTAGTAGAATTTCTTAACTTTCTTCAAAATATCCTTCCTAATCCAACAGCCTTTGTTATTCCACTGTTTCCCACACTACACTCCATAACCTTGGTTTTTTCCCCTCTATTAATTCTCATATTGTATTTTTTTTCTCCTGGACCACGTTCACGCCATTCATTATGGTTTCCAAGTCTTCTCCTGACTCCCCTATTACTACAATGTCATCGGTAAAGCGTAGGGGTTTTATTTCTTCTCCTTGCAGTTCGATTCCGTTTCCATATTTCTTTTCAACTTTCTCCGGTCGCCTGTTCTATATATAAATTAAAGAGCCGGGACTTCCTTGCCTTATTCCTTTCTTGACTTATTTCTTTTTTTGCCATTAAAATCTAATTTCTGCTGACTTCCCTCTTTACAGGATATGGATAAGTCTTGTTTCTTGATATTTTCTTCCTGTCCTGTACAAAATCGCTGAATTTTTTCTAGTTAATATTATCGAACGCTGTTTCTAAATCTATGTATGCCGTTAACGTCATATTCTTATCCTGTCTTCTGAAACCAGACGCAGAGTCAATGCTACTTTCCTTGCAATTATAATCGAGGAAAATGATAACGCATGAAGGAAAGGGGGATAAAAACCATGTGAGACAAAAATGTTTGAAGGGAGAAGATTAAAATATGTAGAAAATCGTTAATGTGTGGAAGATGTCTAAAAACATGCTGGAAGTGGACAGGAAAATTTAATCATGAGAAGAAAAACGGTTGAAGGACAACCGGATAAAAAAGGTTTTTCATATCAACATTCCAGTATTGTCTAATTGAGTTGTAACAGGGAATAGTCCATAGATGATGTCACCACGGCCTTCCTCTCCCCCCGTGCGTGTTGAGCCAAATAATTTCCTTGGCGATGTTTTCTGAAGGGTATTTCCCCCATCAGAGATATTTGTAGAAAGGGAGACGCAATTAACAGGTTGCTGATATTTTTTCTTTCTGGTGGCGCTGCTGCTTCTGCTGAACCGGGCGAATAACCCATTATCGTCGGCGGAGATCGCAGTATTTCCTGTTTTGCATACAAATGGCGAAGCTGTTCTGTGTCACGTCCGACAAATTACCCTTCCCTTGCCTTCCCTCGCCTCGCCTCGCCTCTCCTCTCCTCACCGTCTTGTCTTCTATGGCGAAGCCGCCTCGCGATCCTTCCTCAACATTATATATGTTGCCACGACAATCAACCCTCCTACAACCCGTCACATTCTTCTTGCCGTGCTAATTTTATTTTGCTATGCGGGGGTTGTTTGATCTCATTTTGGAAAAAGAAGAGAGCATTCCTTCCATGCGACTGTTTTAGTCACTTTTTAGAGGTTTGCTACACTTCCTCTCATAGATAGTACGTTCCCTTTTCCGTGTTTGAAGTTCTACTACATTAGGGTCCCTTCTGCTTCTTCTACAATTTTCTTGTTCCTTCTCTTCCTTCTTCACGTTCACCGTCTTCTTTTTGGAAGTTATTTTTTTCTGTCTTGTTCTCCTTTTTTTTCGATAATATTAAAAAGGGGATACGGGCGAAAGAACGGATGTGGGCAAATATTCCTTCGTAGACAGGAATGGGAATTTTTTTTAAAAAAAATAAAAGGTAGAAACTGCTTACTTTATAAAAGGAAAGGGAACGTAAATTGTTTATAAATTTTGTTTTTTTTTCTATAATTTTTATTTTTATTTTTACTTTATCAAAAAATTACCTGTGTACTTTAATTTTATCAACAAACTGCTACCGGTAAAATGGGCCCCCATTTCTTCTTTAATTACCGCGTCTGATTCTCCCTACTATTTAAGACAATTTTTTAATTTCGTCCCTATTATTATTACTTTTGTCCCTTTGCGTTTTCCATATTTTGGGCTTGAATCGTTTTTTTCTTCTTCTCGTGCATAAATTTCCTGTCTGACTTAGCAGCATGTTTTAGACATGTTCTGTCCTTTATCGAGTTCCTTAAATTTTATAATCTTCATGGTTAATTCCATTTTTTGTATTCTTGTCTTTTATGTTTTTTGTCCTCCTTTCATACATGGTTTCTAATTTTCCTTGGTGATATTTCCACTTCATTGATTCGTTCTTCGTAAATTTTTGACTCCGTTGTAATATTTTGACTCATTATTATGTTTATATTATATTATAACGTTTTTTCATATTCATCAATTATTTTCACCTTTTTAAAATTATGTCACGTTCCTAATTTTATTTCTCCATCCTGAATTTATCACTCATTTCTAAATTTTTGTATAGTTTTTAATATTTCCTCCAATCTAAATTATGTTGTTGTTCTTCTTCAATTTTGTCTCCGCAATAAATATGTCTCATTCCCTAATTTCCTGGTGCTTCCTAAAATTGTCTCGTATATCACATATTTTGGGTGCCCTTAAAAAATTTATACTCAATCCTGTACTTGTCATGTCAATTTTTTTATTCTCCTTTCTAAGTTCCATTCTTTCCATAAATATGTCTGTTATTCTCCCTCGTTATTTTTTTAAGTTTTTCGTCTTCTCAATATTTTATTTGCTTGAGATTTGTCTTCCTGTTTCATTTTGCAGCTCGTTCATCTTTTTTTCATTTTCCTCTTCTGCGTCATACGGTGGTTTTTTTCTGGGTTGTGACTGATTCTTGTCGTGGTTTTGCATCGCGTTTCTGAATTTTTTTTCTCGCGTAGTCGTGCTAATACTTTCTTCATTATCTCCACCCTGGTCATGTTCGTGAGAATAGTACCCAATGCCCGACCTACCTGATGCAGGTTTTCTAGGGTTTTCCCTGCGTCTATTTAGGTGAAACACCGGGTAGGATCCTTAAACTATAGCCCGGGAGCCCTAGTCAACCCTTCCTTGGATACCTTGCTATACCTTCCGCATCCATCCACCCCTCTCAATTCCTTTCCTATGCTATTAAAGGGGAAGGTGCCTGTTTCAGGATCACCCTCATGTAGCATGTTAACCACTCCCAAAAAAAGTGCGTAGTAGAATTTCTTTTCACCCTCTGTGCTTTTGTCCTGCTTTAACTACGCGTGTTTACTTTCCCTTTTTAATTTCGGTAAAGTGTCAGTGCTTCACATCAACGTTTTCTTTTTAGACCATAATTTTTCTGGCTTTAAGTTTAAGTAAATGAATAAAAAGGATGGTCAATTTGTAGGCAGTTAATTTTATTACTATTTGGATTAATTTTATAGTTATACTAATTAAAATAAAATAATTAAATAGTAATAAAATTAATTGCTGATTAAATGGCCACCATTATTTTTATTTTTATTTTGCACAAGCTATACATTATAACCCGTTTCAGAGACGGTAACAGTCACACAAACATGACAAGACTGTGACGAGAAAGAGATTCCTCCTGGTAAGAGGAAACGGTTCGGCCGTGACGTCACTGGAGGAGGCGATTTCACACATGAGAACGGTGTCACGGCGGCCTTGACGGATTTTGCACAACGCCTTCTTGCTGAGAATGTAATGGAATTCGGCGTCGATGGAAGGGGGAGGAGAGAGAGAGAGAGAGAAAGCAGAGAAAGGAAACGTAACCGGAGAGTTCCCCTTAATTGAATCAGCTACGAGGACCGGTTCAACGGTGGCGCAACTAACCGGCACCTAGTCCCGAGGATTTGCACACTGTTGCAGTCTCGATTGCAAAGTCACTCTCGCTCTCTCAATGGAGTAGAGAGAGAGAGAGAGAGAGAGAGAGAGAGAGAGAGCTGCCGTACACACGGCTGAAGCGGGAGACTGCAACGTTTCACAGCCGAGTTCGGGAGAAGAAACAGATAATTATATAAGCATTGCTGAAAATCTCTCGCTTTGTCTAAACCAAAAAATTACGACTTACTTCTGTCCTTGGCCTCTCTCTTCTGATCCTACCCCACACACACTTCCCTCTAATGCTATATTTTTACAAGATCTTCATGACACCAAAAGTCAGAAACTGGAATAGGTTATTTGAATTTAAAACGTTTGGTCCACCCAACTTTCGGAACCTCCTCAGTTGTAACTGCTCTAACGTAAGCGGCTGAAGAGAATATTTTTAATTGTTTTATGTCTGACTTACAGCCATTCATTGTGATTATTTATTTCTTAAATAGCTTAAGAAAAATCCTGTTATGTTTGTAACGGTCGGACTTTGGTATGGTGCGGAGTAAAAAGAAAGGACGCAGTACATGAGCCGTGGGCAATAAAAACCTAGACATCACGGCGTACCTGGGATGTTCCCTAGGATATGGTGAGATTTGGCGGCATCGGGTGGGAGAGGGAGGGGGGGGGAAGTCTAAGAAAAGAGTAATCCTGCCACCTTGGTTGATGTGAACTAAAGAAGTGGGGAGTAGGCATTAAAAACACTTGCAGAGAGATTTTTTTTATACATATTTCTAGGAGAGGGATTGTTGGACAGATGATTGTAATTTAGGTAAGGGGAGATTTCGAGATGGATGGTAGCAGCTTAGGCAAGGGAGATTGTGGAGACGAGAATGGTGCATCGGATGAGATCAGTGGCAGGAAGAATAACAACGGCGGCTCTGATTTGAATCGTGGACCACCCAAATTAGGAGGAAATTACGACGAGGAAAGACGATGGAAGGTCCATTATGTCCACACGGTAACGTTTTGCTGATTCTCCATACCGCCAGGTCCGAGTATGATCAATGAGAAGGACCATAACATAAGATTCTGAGTTTAGAGATAGAAAATTGTTAGTTTTAAAGAATTTATTTGTATCATTTTTTAATGTAAATATAAATGTAGTGTTAATTAAGAAAGAATTACCGGCTTAAAGGTTGAAAATATCACCATTGTAATATTGATGTAAATTTGTTTAGTTTAAAGTAAATCGTTCTCTTTTATTATTATAAAAGCTCTCTATTAATATATTAATATTGAACTGAAAAAATAAAATGTCCCCCCACCCCTATTCATTTCACGTTGGCCGACTTGTATATTTGAGATGACGTCAGTACTGTAATTTTATGGTTGTCTGTATATACGTAGATTTTTCTCTGAAACTATTTGTAACGGAGCCGCAGCTACTGTGGGTGCAGATAGAGAGATAGAGAGAGAGAGAGAGAGAGAGAGAGAGAGAGAGAGAGAGAGAGAGAGAGAGAGAGAGAGTTGCTGAACCACAGAGTTCCCTGTTGAAAGCTTTTTCTCTTGCGAGTGTGTCTCTGATTAATGCCCGCACGTGGTAACAAGGAGACGGGCCACTCCCCATTCATCATAGCGGGAGCAAAAACCTCTCTAACATACAGCTAGCGAGAGAGAGAGAGAGAGTGAAGGGGGGGGGGGAACCATTACCTCTACAAGGACCACGCCAAAGTTGAAGCCTACCACACGCCAGTTCGCAGAGTTCCACGTTGTAGCGTCAACAAAGTTGGTGGCCATATTGAACGAAGCACAGCCACGTGCTCTAACCTTGTTTCACCCACGAAATAAGGGATGCAACGTCGTGATTCGTCATCAAAACAACAAGTAGCTAATTTCATTAATGACGGTTACAGACTATCAACATTTAATCTGAAATCGTAAAAATGCTGAATGTTTAGAGTAGCGAATGCAGATGATGTATAGGCAAGGTGGCGGAGTTTTGTAGGGTTGAGAGAGAGAGAGAAAGAGAAAGAGGTGGATGGATAAGAAAGTGGAACGTGTCTTTGTAAGGCGTCAGCCAGATACGGATTCCTAGCAGCTGAAAGTGCGCAAGGGAGGAAGAATGGAGGAGAGGAGGGATGAGGAAAAAATACCCGGGGATGGATCCCGGGAGCGGAGACACTCTCAAGTAATCTGTGCGGATTCTTGCAGTTGATTGTGCGCGCGCGCGTGTGTGTATCCGGCTTTAGGAACATGTTTTTAAGACAGATTCAGCAGAAGCGATTTTCCTCGCTGAAAGCAATTCCTCCATCTTGCGTCGGGGAAAGCGAAGGCTTTCAAGATTACGTTTGCCGCCGCTGCGAGATGGAGCCACGTGAGCGACAACAAATGGAAGGATAACCACGTCATCTTTACCTAAAATGTCATCAAAATAATGAGAGAGGTTCCTCCGGCATCCAAAAATCCCTCTGGACCAACAACGGTAAAGGACTCTGGAGATTAACCATTTCTTTAAAAGACAAAAAAGGAAGCTATTGGAAGCAATTAATATTCAGAGATTATACATAAAAGGTTACACAGATTATTTCCGTGATATTTCTGGAGATTAAAAATTTATTTTAACAAAATGAATGCTATTGGAAGTTTTTAATAGTCATAGATTATGCACAAAAGGTTACACAGATTATTTCCATGTTTTTTCTTGGTACCTAAAAGATTACACAGATTATTTCCGTGTTGTTTCTGGACATCTGTTTAAAAATGAAAACCCTCAAGTCATCAGTGATAATAGGATGCAGTTAATACTCAGAGATAATACACAAAACTACCACAGATTATTTGCGTGTTAATTCTACAGATTAACCATTTATTTAAAATACAAAGAAGGAAGCTATTGGACGCTCTCAATACTCAGCGATTATACACAATAGTTACACAGATTATTTCCGTGTTATTACTGGAGATTAACCATTTCTTAAAAAAAGAAGAAGCCTATTGGAGGCTCTGAGTAGTCAGATTTTAGACACAAAAGTTGCGCACATTATTTCCGTGTTATTTCGGGAGGTTAACTATTCTGCACGTCGCCAGAACAGCTAGGTATTTGTCCTCTATTAACGAATCCCAAGAGAAGTGTTGTTGTCCTTTGAGCTGAACAGATGCATACGACATTTATTATGGTTGTAAGTTAGAGTTATTCTTCTTAATTGAGGCCGAGCTGGCAGTGACATTGGGAGGAGGAGGAGGACGAGGCTGGCAAAGACACGGTCGTCGTCCAAGCAGTTGTTGGTAATTCGTTAAACTCCTCAGCGTCGCTGGTCCTCAACTTGCGCTTTTAATGAGTCAGGGTGGAGATGGTGAGGGGAGGGGAAGGGGAAGGGAGAGAGCTTCAAAGACGCTAATGAGCTCCAGAGGAAATATCTCTCGTTGGCAAACGTCACGACGGCGGAGCAAAAATGGATCTGGCGCTTGCAGAAAACTGCCTGCTCGCTGCTTTTCTTAGCCTCATTGCGTCCTTTCAAAGTGATCCTGAGGTGATAGCCTCTGGTGCTGACCTCAGCACGAGAACCGGCGACGCCATCTTGAGTCGACTTGAATAGTCAAAGAATCAGCAACAGTTCAAAAACTCTCTCTCTGCTAATATGACGTAGTATGCGAATATTTTAGAAGGTTATAAGCTCCGTACACTTGTAGACTTCATGTCGCAGCTAGAAGATATATTACGGATGGCTGCAGGATAAAATTCATCAATTGTGGTTTACTCAAGTCACTAAACGACTGATGTTGTGAGGTTAACAAGAATTCAGTTAGAAACCGACAAAAAGGATGAATTTCCTTGTTTGACATCTTTTTTTTTCAGGAGAGTCACAGAAATAGGAAAGTAATTTAAAAGGGGGGATGAGGAAGATAGAGCACATTAGTCAAGGGTTAACTAGGACCGCCGGGTATAGTTTAAGGATCCTACACCCGTGGTGATTCAACTAATAGATAGAAATGAAGTGAAAACCCTAGAAAACCTGAATCAGGTAGGACGGGTAATTTGGATACTATTCTCACGCACTCCCCTACGAACGACGGGACAGGATTTCGCTGTGGTGTCGCAGCATTCCCTTCTCAGTGTCTCAACGCACTTTAGGGAGACAGCTGGCCGACTGATCCTATGCAATCAGCAGCGGACAACTCTTGCCCCCGGTCATCGACCCCAGTACATACACCACCTAAAATAGGTGAAGATTCCCCGACACGTCAGAACCTTGAAATAACCAGAGAGACAACGAGGCATCCCTCAAGGTAAGCCCCAGAGTCACTCTGTAGAGAAATACCTGCGAGAAGAAACTCCCACAGGTATCCTCCAATGTTGTTTCATGTCAATTTTGGGAGATGGAGGGGGGAGGGGGAGGGGGAGGGGGAGGGGGGGCGAGAGTTACACGAGAAAGATTTTAAATTCTGTCTCTCCTCATTTTTATAAATGTATACTCTGTTATATTTATGTACATTTCTCCCTTCTTTAATGTTGAAATATTCACCCCCTTACTTTTCTGTCGTAAAGAGCAGAGGGCTGATTCAAAAAATGTGTCAACCTAATTAATTTTAAAATAAAGGATATACACAGAATAAATATTTATTTGATTAGTAATTTAATTTATTTTTGGTACTTGAAACTAAGTAACGGCATTTTCGTCGCCTTTAATTTAGGAATTCAGGTCATACTGATTAAAATAAACTGCGTATATATGTCAGAATATAAATTTAATTGACATTTATTTATTATAATTAGAACGTTTCATCCAGCTTTGTGGACTTCTTAATTTATTTTGCTAAAAAGTCTGGCCGTACATTTATTTTAATCAATGTCAAAAAATTGATTTTTTTAATACAGACCAAACATAAAAAAACATTTTAAAATTAATAACGCTGAGAATAAACTATCTAAGATGTTCTAAAAAAGTTTTTAAATTGTTCGGTGTGTAATCCTCATCACCTGACGAAGTCCATAATTGAGGTTGAAACGTCATAAGTATACGAAAGGGAGTAAACTAATAAAATAATATTTTTCTGACTTTGTGGCTATTCTATTTATTCTGTAAAACGTCCGAATCGTCTCGGTCCCTCCGCCATCTTTCAACTCTACCATCCCCACTCTCTATCTCCACAGGAAAGTCACTCAAGGGGTTGACTTGATGAAAATTTATATTTCTTATCAGGGTGAAGTCTCATGATTTATAACGCCAAGGAATTTTTCCCCCACAGAGTTGTGATAGTTTGTCTAACGTTTCTGTCTCTTCCTTCTCCTTCCTTTCGTATCTCGCTTTAGATACAAGAGTGAATTTTTTTAAGTCTGCAATAAAACTTGTTTATTAATACTAATTATTAATACTGCGATTATTGTGTTCCTCGCTGACTTTCATTGCATGTGTGACGGGGTCTCTCTCTACTCGTCCAACGTCGTTCACATGACACTCCCAGCTTTTACCGAGGGGGAAGAAAATAACAACAGACTGCTAGATGATAAGCCTCTTGGCGTCTACTTAGCACTGATAATAGCAGAGGATGGTCGAATATCGATTTATTATTTTTTAAAAAAAGGGTAAATGTCTGTAAGCGTCATCCATGCTGTGGCCTATTCTCATAATAATCAATTAGGGTATAAAAAGGCGGGTTATACAGAGAAACCAAGGAATGGAGTTACATACAAACCTTTATTCGCATGACAAAGAAGGACAAAAGCACAGAAGGGAGGCGAGAGAGAGAGAGAGAGAGAGACTAATAAAACTCCATTCGAGTTTACTAAAGGTAGAATCTTTTATTTACTTTCCAAGTATGTAGTGGGGCCCAAGTATTATTATTTTTCCTAGGAAATAGTTTTAATATTCCTCCCGTCGTCCTCTTCCCGAGATCACGGTAAGAGAGAGAGGGAGAGAGAGGAGGTTTAGGAATGAGGGGCGACGACTACTTTGTACGGAATGGAATTTAATATTCCGTTAAAGCTGACGCCACTAACAAACCACACACACAAAAGACTCCGTAAAGCAGTCCATGAAACCAAAAAAAGGAGGAACACACACAAAGAGAAAGAGATGTGAATAAATAAAGACCGAAACACTTTCTCTCACTCCGCAAACGTTTAATTAATTTAAAATATTTTAGAAGGGTTGGGGGTGGAGACCCGCAGCAGTCGCCTCCCCACAACACTGTATTATAATCCCAGAGTGACTCTCCTTCTCTCTGTCTCTGTGGTATATTTTACTCTCTGTAACACTTATAAAAGAGGTTTCAGTATTTATAATAAAATATCATTACACAGAATATAATTTATAGGAGGCAGTGTCCAGAGATTCTGCACTAAGACGACGAGAGATAACACCTAAATAGAAAAACGCTGTTTACTTGATATTTCTCCCACCAATTATACTATTTATCGCTATTAATATTTATTTAATCGTCAATTTAATTGCATTAGCGAAAATTTAAAGGAAAACTTAATCTACGCTTAAAGTTTTGGCTTCTGACGTAAGGGTTGTCTTTTTTAGTAATTGTAAAATTATTATTATTATACTTAATTGGGTGCTCAGCGTTACGCGGGTGTTTATTTATTTAAGACTGAATGTCTTCTATGGCTCCACAGCCTTTCAGAGTGTTTGGACTTTCTTATTCTTCTTATATGGCTGCACAGCTCGATATCGAGGTTTTGGTCTTTCTTCTTCTATGACTCCGCAACTGAATTTCGAGCCTTTGGTCTTTCTTCTTCTTCTCCCTCAATTGTTCTATACACCGACATTTAATCTTTTCCTGTTCATCTTCGTTTCCTTCTATGTACCACAGCCTGATATCTACCCTTTCGTATTTTTCTTTCGTCTATGGCTCCACAGCCCGATATTGAGCCTCTGGTCTTTCTTCTATGTCTATGACTCTATAGGTCGAAATTTAATATTTTCTAGTCTTCTTCGTTTCCTTCCATGGCTCCACAGCCCGATATCTATCATTTCTTCTTCTTCTGTGGCTCCATAGCCAGATATCGATCCTTTGATCTTTCTTCTTCTCTGACTCCACAGCCCGAAATCGATCCTTTGACCTGTATTATTCTCTATCCAGTGCTATTCTCCTACAATTCCTCCGTCTCACATTTCCCTCCACTGCGTATACCCATCTTCTCGTTGGCTTTTCCTCCCAGTCTTTTAGCTCCAATTTTTTATGAAAATGGCATGCTTCCTTTTTACATACGTTGGGCATGGCCGATCCACTGCAGTCTTTGTAATTTAATAATTGTCGAGATGTCTGTTACGTAGTATGGATCATATTTGTTATATCTGGATCTTCAAGTGCCATTTTCAATTTTTTTTCCTCTGGCTCCTCCAGATCCGTTACGGCATCTTTCTTCCCCCCCCCCAAAAAAAGAACGCAATTTAAGTGGATTCTAACCTTTTGTTTCTTTTCGGAACCATTAACCCCCCTTGTGCCGGACACACCCTGCCTGACCTGTGCCAACAACGGATTAGCTTTACCCTGGGATATTAAAGAAGCGGCACAGTACCTTAAGGGACTCTAAAAAAAATCATCCAGTAAAAATGTGCCGGGTACCTTCATAATGGAGTTCTTCCAGTTCCCCTTCTTCTCCCCGAGTTCCAGGTCCAAACTGGAAAAGTGCAAATGTTGTGGGGAGTTAGGAGGAGGAAAGCTGCGCAACACTAAATAATAAATAATAATTGCGTGTGTAATATAAAGTAGCACGAGTCATAATAACTTCACAAATAGTTTGAGGATAAAGCCGCCACATAACTCAGCGGCATTATTAACTTGTCTCCTTAATCCTCCGCCCGCCACGGTCGTTGGAATTCGTTTCGGCACGGGGAGAGGGAGAGAGAGAGAGAGAGAGAGAGAAGTGGAGGACCTGTTTCAATATAACTTTATCAAGTGGCACTACAATTAAGGCTCGCCGGGGAGAGCGACGCAAGGGAAAAAGAGAGGAGCGAGCAACTTGTCAGCCATTGAAACCAATTGAAAACCTTCCCCCCAAGTGACAATACAAACTTATCGCAGAGTGTCTGCCACCATTTTGAATGTCTCGGGATGGGAAAAAGAAATTAAATAAATTAGCAATCCCCTCTAAAATCCGTATCGATTCCCCAAAGGCTTCCCTAAACGCTTCCACTACTCGTTGTGTGTTAAGGAAAATCTTTGACATGTTACTAGTACAATCTCTGCAACGCTAACCTCCCATAAGGGCTTCCAAAGCGTTCATTCGTCAAGCACTTGCTTCAAATACACACACAAAAAAAAGTTGGTAACATTTGATGTATCAGAACTATGACGTCAGGTGATGACGTCACAGTACCTTAAGATATGTAGGCGCGTTTTTGTCCCTGTCATCCGTTCTAATTGGTTTCATATAATATTTATACATATAAATTGATTGAAAATCTTATGTTCTATTGTTTTATATTATTCTTCACATACAGGTGACCATTTATAATTATATATTTTCCACATTTCTGTAGCTACAGCACGTGATCAGCTTATTTTAAATTATTGAATTTCTCAGGGTTGGTTTGAAAGTTTTTCTTTTCTACGGATTTACTATTTTCCTCCCATTAAATATTTTCTCGTTTGTATATTTATTATTTTTTGGCGTATGTAACAAAAATAAAAATTTATAGTGCATAAGGAAAGAGAAATGTGAGAACTAGAAGTAAAATAAAGACGAGTAACAGAGAATGGTAGCAAGTACTGTTACAAAATGAAACATTAGTAAGTAAAAGGGGAAAGTAGGAAGAAGATATAGAGGGGGAGAAGAATAAAAAACGTAGAAGGCATAAAAAGGAGAACGACGAGAAAAATAAAGGAAAGATAGAACATAAAACAGAAGAAGAACGGAATGGAAATAATGACCAAGAATGAAACGAGATTAACGAGGATCTTAAGACTACAGAGACAGACAAGGGGAATCAGAATAAGAGAGATAAAAGAGAAACACAAATAAAAGAGAGGACGCAGAACAATCTGGGGAATATGTTGAAAGAAACAATGAAGTGGACAAAATGATGAAGAAGAAACTTGAATAAAAGAAGAGGAAATAGTATTCATAAATTTAGAAAGTAGTAGAGAAATGAAAATACAAATACGATATAAAAATGAGAATAAGGAGGCGAATAAGACGAAATAGCAGAAAGTGAGGACGTTCAACAAGGAGAGGAAGAAGAACGTATAAATTTAGTAGGACAAGTAAGAAAAGAACTGTAAAGGGAGGAACTGAAAGAAACTGCAAAAGAAGGAGAAAGGTACGAACAAGAAGGGGAAGGAAAATAAGAACAGGGAAAGTAACAAGGCAAAAGAATTGAGGAACTTTTTAAAGAACTAGGAGAAGAAAGAATGACGAATAGAGGTTACAAAGAAAATGGAGAAAGATAACAGGGTAAAGGGAGAAAGGATAAATACAGGAAGAATAAAGAAAAGAACTGAGCAAGTAAAGATAACAGATGATGGAGAGAGGTGTGGAAGGAAGAAAATGGAAGGAGGAGTTAAAGATAAAGCAAAATTCAGAAACGAAACATTTTCAAGATGTGAGTATAATTTTCAACGGAAACTGATGGTATTATTAGAGCGGCGCTGACGTAATCAGATTCACTTATAACCCTTAAGGAAGTATTTGAAGTGACGTGAGCAAAACGTTACTCCAATATTTTCCAGATGTTGCGAGTTGTGTTTTCGTTTCGAGTAATCGATAGTTCTGATCCGGTTGAGGTGCCTGTTTTTTATTTTTTTATTGCAGCAATCTGCCTGTCTGTCGTTCCGCCGCAGCTGATTGTATCCATCCGCCTCGCTATCTTAAGCCCGGGGAACATTATTCAATAAGCCGTTTTGCAGGGTTGCCAGAGTGAGAGTGAGAGAGAGAGAGATAGATGAATGGAAGCCTCGTTGCTATTGTGACAAAAATACAGGTCCTCCTTTTGTGAGAGGACTCGCATTCAGGTGGCTCGCAACCTCGCGTGGGTCGATACAAAACAATCTGGTCCGGCCCAAAATTTCACCACCAACAAATACACAAGCTATGACAAACGTTTCCTTAATTATTTAATAAATATATATATTAAACCCTACAAAGAGATAATATAATTACGAGTAACGATGGGAGGAGTTTCTTCTTCCTGGGCTCGAAATATCCCTGAGAAACACTAATATCTTTGATTGTTGACCGTGAGTAATTTCTATCTCCAGCGGAAACCACAGTCGATGATTAATAATATCGCTGCTCGCGGTCAGCTTACGGTCTGTGACTAGACTGCTTTGACATTTGACGATATTAAATTACGTCTACATTCGACCAAAGGCAACTTCTTCTTTTATTATTCTTCATTATTTCTATGTCAGTTATGATGGGAAAAAGTAATTTGAAAAGGCATTCTTTAGAAAAATCAGAAAAATGTGATCAGAAAAAAATAAATTGACTACGAGTGTTAAGAAAGATCAGGAAACTATTATACGAAAATATAATTTGCAGAAGAAAGATAAAAGAATTATAAACAAACAGGAAGAAGAATATAAACAAAAAGGAAGGAAGTAAATATGAAAATAATGAGGAAATTAAAAAGACGAAGACAAAAAAATTCGCCTTCATCTTCATCTTCGTTGCGATTCCCTCATGTTTCATCTCCATATTTCATTTTCCATAATATAGTTATACTATTATTTACGTTCAGCGAATTTTTTACCTCTTATTCTGCATATCTACAATTTTTATTAAGTTTTGTTTCTTTGTTTTTTTTCTCTCTTTATCGCTTTCATTACCTCGTTCAACAGGATGCAGTTTATATGCGAATGACCACAGTTATAAGTATTTGAGAGAAAAGCTTGGAGATGTGGAAACAGCACGCAGGTAGGTAACGTAAATTGCCTCCATTTTTTTACCCGGACGCTAAGAAATTTTTGGAAAAAACTTAGTTACGAAGTAGGAAAAGATAAGGGAAATACAGCAACAGGAAAGGTAAAGGTGGATTATGGGAAGCTGTTGAATGAAGTGAAGAAGAGTTGTTTGATTCGTCTCAGTCAGCCCTCGTGTAATGGTAAGCAATTGGGGAGAGTCTGTGTGTGACTCGCCTGTAATATAGGAGGAGGCGCTTTTCTTTTGACAGCCGGAGTAATGCAGATGTTTTCAGGCTGCAGCGCCGTGGAGACCGTCTTTTCTCCCCTTCCTTCTCTCTCTCTCGCTCTGTGCCGTTGTCTTTTTCTTTCTTTCTTTCTTTCGGAGGCGTCCAAAGTAGTGAGTGAGGAGGAGTGGGCGGGATAACAATGCAGCAGCAGCAGCGCCAGCCAAGTCTAGGTCAAGGACTCACGGCCGAGGATCTGCCCCAGAAAGAGAAAAGATTTCCCTCTTCTCGCACACCTTCAACAGAACGAACGACGTTCGGGGGGGGGGGGAGGACATTAGCGGGAGAGAGAGAGAGAGACGCCCCCTTCCTACGACGACGACGACGAACATAAAATGAATTTTCCCCTTATTGACGTGTAGTGGTTCCTATCAAGTAGCGACTGCCGCTGGACAGTCGTAGTGGCAGGTACAAGGACCCAGGGGATTAGGAAAGGCCTCTTCATAACCACCACACAGTCCTCTGGTACACAATACGACCCTTCTCCGGTTGTTAAATACCCTCAAATTTTAAAATCTAATTAACTAGGATCAAATATTTCAGCAACTAATACGGAAAAAATACGACCGAAAGTCTAGGTAAGAAAAAGAAGAATGAAGCGGCAAGACTCACAAAAAATTATAGGTAAATGGGAAAATTAAAAAGAAAGAGTACAATAATATGAATGGATAGTAAGAAAAGTAATACAGTAGAAGAATTAAAATGAAGCAGAAAAAATAGGAACAAATTTAAACCAAAGAAAAATTTAATAAAATTATAATGGGTTGTAAATTCATCTCTAATATTACAAAATAATTAGCAAATAAAATTTTCGAATACGGAAAAAATAACGATGGAAAATATAGAAGAAACAATGAGAAATATGATGCGGAAAGACAAACGCGTGCAGAATAAGACACACAAAAATAGGTAAAAGAAATATTATAAAGGAGAGTAAAATACGACGATTGGATAAGTACAAGAAAAGTAATACAGAAGAAGAATTAAAATGAACCAGAAAAAAACAGAAACAAATGTAAACCAAAGAAAGTAAAGATAAATTTAATAAAATTATAACGGGCTGCAAATTAATCTCTAATATTACATAATATTCTAGCAACGAATATGAAAAAACAAATAACGACTCAAAGTCTAGGGAAAAAAGCAACAGGGAGAAGCACGAAGCGGAAAGACAAAAGTGTGAAGAACAAAACGCACAAAAATAAGTAAAGGGCAGATTAAAAAGAAAGAGTAAAATAAGACGTAGAGGTAAGTACAAGAAAAGAAAAAAGGTACAGAAGAGGAATTACAATGAAGTAGAGGAAAAAGGAACAAATGAAATCCAAATAAAGTTGTAATACAATCTCTAATTTTATAAATTAATTAAGAAATAAAATATTCAAGCAACGAATACAGAAAAAAATAATGGTAGAGAGCCCATTAAAAACTGTGAGAAATATGAAGTGGAAAGATAAAAGTGTTTACAATGAGACACCCAAAAATAAGTTAAAACAAAATTAAAAAGAAAGAGTAAAATAAGACGAATGGATAAGTAATACAAAACAAGAATTAAAATGAAGCAGAAGAAACGGGAACAAATATAAACCGAAGAATGTAAAGAAAAAATGAAGGAACATACGGTAGTAAAAAATATGAACACGAAAATTAAAAAAACATGCATGACAAATGAAGGTAAAAAAGGAAGTAGAAAATCCGAAGTAAAAATGAAAAATAAGGACAGCAAAGTAAAATAAGTAAATGAAAATGACGGATACGGAAAAAGGAAAAATCAAGAAATAATACAAAGAGATGACACAAGAGAATACGTCATAAGAAGATCAAAGTGAAAACAACAGAAGAATGAAAAGAAAAAATTAAGAAAATTACGAAAATATGCAGGCGAAAAAAATAACGGAATCATGGTGTAGAAAACTGAGTATAAAAGTTGAAGAGGTAAGGAAACAGAATGACAGGGACGAAGATGGTGGAAAGAAATATCTAGAATAAAAACGAAAAATGATTCAGCGGGAAAGCAAAAGTGTACATAAAAAGACACAGATGTACAATTCGAAAGGAATAAAAAAAATGAGAAAAACTAACACGATGATGAAGCCAAAAGAAAATATGTCAGTACTTAAGTGGCAAAGAAAACGTTTGGTGGAGAAGAAAAGTATGAACAGAGAAAATACAAAACGATAACGAAGAAGAAACAGACAAAGTAGAGAAATAAGTACAAAAGAAGAAGTAAGGTAGAGATTAAACAAAAAGAATGAGAACAATAAAGCGACAAAGAGAAAATCAATAAGTAGAAAAATAAAACTAAATAAACCCTGGAAGAAGAACTGCAAAAATTATAGTAAGCAGAAATTAGAAGAAGGTAAAAAGGTAAAGAAAAATTTTATAATTACAGAGAAAAAAACTTTGAAGAGAAAAAAATAAGATAATTACAAATAAGGAATAAAATGGTTTACACGTCAGAGAATAATAAATACAGAACTTGAAATTGTGTTTGCTTTCTTTTGCTGCGTGTAACGTGGAGATTAAATAGATACAATATAAGATCGCTTCGTCAACTACTAAAGGAGAGAGACGGGAAAATAAATAGAATATGCTTTACTATCTATTTATTTATTTTGTTTTGTGGATGAAGATGAAGCTTTTATTTTGTCCCCGCGGTATTATTCCTTCTAAATTAGCTGTAAGCTATCAGTGAGCTTCGATTGAATCATCCCACTTCCTTTCACTCACACTATTCTATATGAATGTGTTTCCGAGTCCCTATTTGAATTTATATTTCGGTAAAAGCCTTGTTGCGGGAAATAGAAAGCACGTAAAAGATTTGCAATTTGCGACGTGAGGCCAGTTTCAGGGGTTATGAGGTCCTCGACTCTCCCTCTCTCTCTCTCTCTCTCTCTCTCTCTCTCTGCTCCACTTACGCAGCAACTACGGTTCATACGGCAAAGCTCCACGTGGAGGGGGAAAATGAATGGTTCACAAGTGCAAGTCTCTCTCTCTCTCTCCATATCCTCTGTGATCTCGCCGCTAATACCTCAATTAAAAATAAAATAAAACCATTAAAAGGGAGACAGAGAAATAGAGAGAGATAAACCAGTCGGCAAGGTTACATATTCGGATCAGAAACCGGTTTCTCACACAATTCAAGCAGATCGACGCCTATTGGGAACGAGAAAGAGAGAGAGAGAGATTCTGATGTAATCGTGCGTCATCATCTCGTGCCGACCGATACGGGTAACTTTATATTATCTACCTGTCGGAACATCCCCATCCACTAATTATAAGGCTAATCAAATAAGAGGGGTCAACATACAAAAGAACAGAAACGAAATCTTTGAAAAGTGACGTTGCCGAAGAAAACTGTATATAAGAAATTTCAATAAATAAATTAAAGGAGAAAGGTTTGAATTAACATACCCAAATATGGTAATAATTCTACAAAAAAATAATAAATAATAATACGGTCTAATATTTCAACAAAACAAATTTAATTGAAACTTAGTTTTCTGACTTTTAAGTTTACAATGAATAAAAAGACTGCCAATTATGCCGGCACATAATTTGATTACTATTTAATTAATAGGAATTAATGAAATAAAAAAATCATAATCAGCATACACACAATCAAAAATAAATACGGTATTAGTTCTACAAAAACCATCAATAAAAATACGGTCAAGTATTTTAGAAAAACAAATTAAATTGCCTTCTAAGTTTACAATAAATAAAAAGGCGGCCAATGAATCCGCAAAATAATTTTATTGCTACTTAATTAATATAAATACGACGTTTCCTGTCAACCATTTTGAGACTTCATCGTCCACAAAATTTAGCAATTGATTTCCTTCACGTCTTGATTCCGTCGGACATGAATTGCTAAATTTTATTCCTGATAAAGTCTCAAAAGGGAGATTAAACGTCGTTTTTATATTAATGAAGTAGTAATAAAATTATTTACAACATAGTTTTCTGACTTCAAGATTACAATAAATAAAAAGGAGGCCAATAAGTCAGCATATAAATTTATCAGTATTTATTCAAAAGCGACGATTAGTCTCTTTTTTCAGACGCCTGAGGAAGTCTCAAAATGGAGACGAAACATAGCTTTTGAATAAATACTGATAAATTTATATGTTGACTTATTGGCCGTCTTTTTATTTATGGTAACCTTAAAGGCATAAAACTAAGTTCTAATTAAAATTTCTTTTGATGAAATATTCGACCGTATTTTTACTTATTGTTTTTTGTAGAATTAATACCCTATTTATTTTTGAATGTGTGTACATTGACTCTAAACTTTTTCCTTTGTTCCTTTATTAATTATTATCAATTAAATAGTAATCAAATTATATGCTGACTTAATTGGCAGTCTTTTTTATTATTATAAAGTTTTAATTAGTATAAACATAACGTTTCGTTGTGGACTTCTTCAGATAACTAGACGACTCCACATATTTTACCAGAAAAAAGAAATTAAGTGTTAAAAATTAATATTGGTTTTATAATTTTTAGTTTTTGGTTACCCGAAGACGTCCACAGAGCTCTAAAAAAGTGTTTCACGACATAATAAGGATTTTTGTTTATAAAATTTGTCAATATAACCATTGTTTAAAATAAAAAAAATGTTTATTTGGACAAATAAACGATAATTTTAATAAAAATAATATATTAATCAATTTTTAAAAATGGAGATTAATTTAAAAAGTCGATATACATGAATACATCACATTAAGATATTTTCAATATTCATCAATAAACAGATTAATATTATTAGGGAACCGGTAAGGAAATATTAAACGGATAGAGGAAAGTGTGAGGAATAAGGCACACGTAAAAACAGGGGAAAATAGTAGGGATAGGAACTGCAGAGTTCCGTGTGGGGTTTCAAAGATCAGGAAAATTGTAAACCGTATTGATTAGAAGAGGGGGGAAAATAAGAACAGAAAAACTGGAAGGAAATAGTAAACGGAGAGAGTGAAGAATAAGACACACGAAAAAAAAGTAAGAACGTATCAGTAGAGGGGGAAAATACTGACGGAAAAACTGTAAGGAAATACTAAACGGAAAGAGAAAAGTGTGAAGAATAAGACACACGAAAAAGGGCAAAGAAAGGTTGAAAAAAGAACAACACGTCATTTTTAAAACGTCGCATTCAGGAACTCACATATATACGCGAATACGGTGGCCAGAAAAAGGTTTGTAATGACAAATCACTTCAGAAAAAAAACCTGCTGAAGTGAGGCGACTTTCACATGTTTAACATTATAACTTAATTACTTCATATGTATGGATTTAGAACGTAACCAACGATCGTTGGCGGATTTGTTAACTACTACGATAATGAACCATTTAGGACGTAACCAAGACTCGACGCACAACGTAGATAGAATTTCGTTAGTTATCTGCGCCTGAAGAAGTCGGAGATATCTAGACGAAACGCGGTAAAAATTAATTAAGTAAATGCTCACACGTGGATAGGAAAGGTAATATTTTTTCAACATTGTTGTCGATTTGTTTGACGACAACACAGCGGCGGCCATGACAGTCGAGATACAGAGGCTTAGTTTCACACAAACACAAAAAGGGCAAAAGAAGAAATATGGTTACACATGTGCGCAAAGATAAAAATAAGGAGAGCTTCTCCGTGACTTTGGGCTGTAACACGGCGACACTAATGTGTACAGTGAACAAGGAATATCTCTGACCTGAACAGCTTGATGGCTTTCCCAACCAAAATAAAAACATAGTTTTTTGTTTCAGTGTAAATTTTTTTCTGCTGTCTTTGAAATGCAGTCTCTGGTGTCATGGCCGCCGCTGACGTCGTTCATACGTCTCACTGTTAAACCCCGACACAGTCTCGGTAGGATATGCATTGTGCGAAGTATAAAGTAGCGCGGTCATTATTATAATAGTCCTCAAACTGTTGCTTTTTCTTTAAAATATGAAAGGAATTTAGAAGGGTAATCTGTCAACTATTACAGTGCTACGTTGAAAAAAAATCAAGGCGAACGTCACACACAGATGTTCCTTTCTTTACTCGTACCTGTTTTTATTATTTCTCTCTCTCTTTGTCTGTCTCTCAATGTCTCTGTCACTAAAACTCTCTGTCTGTCTGCTTCTCTCTCTCTCTCTCTCTCTCTCTCTCTCTCTCTCTCTCTCCATTTCTCTTTTTCTACCTCTGAATCTGTATTTCTGGACCTCTCTTTACTTCTCTTTCTCTCACTGCATCGCTATCTCTCCGTGTTTCTCTATGTTTCACTGTATCTATCTTTTTGCCTGTCTACCTTCCTATCTTTCTCGATCTCTGTCTTATTTTTCTACCTGTCTTTCTTCCGACGCCTTTTTCGTCCAAACGGAAACCCCTGGCCTCTGTCGCGTCCTTCCTTTCCTTCACAAGTACTCACCGTGCAGTTGTTTTTAAATGACATATTTCCTTTTTAAGAATTCGTCGTGGGTTCTAAATATCCTAATGTAAAATGTAACTGAACAATTTCTTTTTGTGATGTTACTGTGCTTAAAAGAGTTCTTGAAGTATTCATAAACGATGAAAAAGTACATCATTTAACTCTTTAAGTAACCGTTGTTGTTTCAGTAATAACTCCCGACGATATAAGAGATTTCTTCAAGCTGGGAAACTACACGTGAGTAGTGTATGGCGGCTTCCTCCCTTGTATTTAGCATGTAAATAAGCCTCCGCCCGCCCTCC